>VDFB02193867.1:215218859-215582208 GCA_007258455.2 Sequoia sempervirens | reverse complement strand
TGACTATAATAGAAATTTTGTAAACTAAAAAAAAATGATATAAACAACAAAAAAAAGCTTAGAAAGAGTGCTTTAAATGCTGAAAAATGCAGTGTAGAATCTACAATGGGATTGATTCACCCAAGGTGGCGAATGAGTCCCAGTTAGGGTTCTTTTCAAAAATTTCAAAAAATTTCAATTGATTTTTATGCTTTTTATGTTGTATGATCTATAAAATAGGTGCAAATGTAGATTTTCTATGATTTTCACTAATTTAGGATGCAAAAATGCAATCTATATCAACTTTCACTAATGCAAGTTTTGAAAACCCTAGAATGCAAATCAACTAATACAAATCCTAATGAAATAGTAATGCAAGTAAGATCTAGGATGATAATCACTCCAAATCAGAATTATGATGTTTTAAATATAGGTTTACCAAAATGAAACAATGGAAAATGGGGTTAGATGCTATCATATGGCTTAGGACATAGAGCACAACCACTTTCAAATTATTTCATTAAAGGGTAACCCAAGAGATCTCAATGCAAAGGAGAAAGAGATCTTGCAATAAGGTTGTCCTAGGGGATGATTGTAAACTAATGAGGGATTCACCACCAAGCTAGGGCTTGGAAAGACAAATGCAATGCATGATGAAATGCTTAAACCTAGTTTCATGCAATGACTTACTAAATACCCTAGAAAAGTATGCAAAATAAAATAGAAAGCTACAAGATGAGATGTGTGCACCTAGGGATCTAAACATGACTGATTGAAGCTTTGAAATGCTAGAAATCTTGATTTTAATGTTGAGTGGGACTCATATGCCAAGCTAGATGAATGAGTCCCAGATCAGGGTTTTTGTGTGGAAATAGGAATCTGGCGAATGTGTACCTGAATCTGTAAAAATCTAAATTTTGATCTAAACTGGGACTCATTTACCAGAAGTGGTGAATCAATCTAGTTAGGGTTTTTTGAAACTTAAAAGTCTAAATCTACTCTTCTTAGTCTGCTTAATCTGCTTCTTCAGGTTTCTAGATCTGAATCTCTATAAATCAACCTATAGGTGTTCTCCATTGTTCTCCAATGTTTGATGACAACTTTGACAATTTTAGACACTTTCACAACTTTCTCCAAACTCACTCTTCAATATATCTTCAATCTAAACCTAAAACTCACACACTAAAGAGAGGGGAAAAAAATTATTGGAAAGTGGTTTGCCTTGGTCAAACCTTGTTTTGGTAATCAAACCTTGAAATAGAATGAAATAGGAATGGAGAATGATGAATAAACAAAATATGATGTTGCAACTCACCAAACCCTAGAAATAAAGTGCTACACACATGTATGAGATTGCTCCAATGGATGTAGATCTTGGTTCTTGCTTGGATGTAATAGATCTTGAATGAAATGCTAACTTTAATCATGAATCCCTACACCACAATTTTTAGATAAAAAACAAACATGATGTTGGATGCTTCATGAATGCTAAAAAATGTTTCATAATCTACCCTCAGATGCTCTTGAATGAATACTCTTGTAAATTCTTGGATGCTCTTGTGAACCCAAACTTGCTATAAGGATGCTCATTCAACTTGTATTTATACTTAATTATGTAAGAATTCCTGAAATTACAACACTACAAGCAAACATCAGATCTATGAGGATAAAATACCATCAAAAATTTGAATTAATTTTAATTTTGGGTCACACAGGACTCATTCGCCAAAGGTGATGAATGAGTCCCATTGGGCATAAATTATGGGACCAATTTAAAAATGATTAGAAAGGTGTGAAACTAGGATCGAGACCCAAAAACATAGGTGGAACTCATTCGAGCAAGGTGGTGAATGAGTCCTAGATCCCTAAATCTAGTCCACACAACCTGAAAACACCTAAATCATGATTGGATGTTGATTTGTATTGAGATTATCCACAAAATCATGCATTAAATAAGACTTGTGGATGCAAAATAAGGCCAATTAAAGCATAAAGAAGCCCATTTATTAATGAAAACCATAGAAAAGTGTGAAATTGTGTTACAACACTTTACAACACTCCAAATAAGGCATGGTTAAGGTTAAAAATAAATTCATTAGGTGTAGTTAATTAATAAAACCTCAGAAAAGTGTGAAAGTGTGTTAGAAAACTTCACAACACTTTAGCAAGGTACCATTTTAAGTTCATTAGTTCAGAAGGGCTCAAGACCTAATGTGAATGTGTCAAACACATTACAACACTAAATGAAGGCACCATTAAGCCTAGTTTACAAGGAGGGCCAAAACAAGCAAGGAAAAGTAGAAGGGATACTTTTTCTATTGCCACAATTAAAAGTTCAACAATTTATATTTTATATTGCAATTCTCTAAATGTTCCTTTAAGGAATACTAGTTTCTCATATGAAGGCACAATCACATGTGAAAAAATATGTAAATCATAAAATAAAAATCATCAATAAAAAATACAAAGATAAACATTTCAAAACTAGATCATGAGTATAAATTTATGAGAACTTAATAAATCTAACTTATAATCACAATATGTAATTCGAGTTAAAAAAAATAGTTCCCTATCATATGTCAATTAATCAATGAGATAAAATTTGACATCATAAAAAAATCATATAAGCTATATATTTCCTCACAAAATTTTCTAATTCCATCTACAAGTTATATTAATCAATCATAATTATTTTAAAATATTATATTTAATCTAATTAAAATTTCCTACTATATCTTAGGATATAATATATTTAAATGTACATGTAACTTGAATGAATTCGTCGAAGTGGGTAAAAAATTTAGTTGGAGTATAAAATTGTTCATGCCATTCAATTATTACAATTGCATATGAAAACATTATATATATTCAAAAAAATTAGCATTCTAGTAAAACTTTGTTGCAATAGGGGCTAGCCCACAATACAATGTGTCAATTTATCAAAGTAGACATTGAAATCAATACTTTCATCTTTACAAAACCTATAGAAACTAAACCATTAATAATTTGAGATTATGTGAACTAGTGATTTGTGAGGATTTGTGTGTAGATTAAAAATGACATTTAGGTTGTAACATATAACTTTTTCTATTAAAAGGATAAAATTAGAATTCTTGAAATATATATATTTGCGACATCAATATCTAGTGCATAGATATTTTTTCATAATTTTTTGTTGCATATTTTTTAAATAAAAAATTGAAGTTAGGGTAATTATAATTTGGACATGGGTGTATGCCATAATTCATGAATTCTTTTTATGTATTGAAATATTTTTTTCATAAAAAAGAACATGAATACCTAGGGCACACATATTTTTTTAATTTTTTCTCTAGTTTTCTATTTTCCCATATGTATGAAACAAATACCTTGATGTTTGGTGAAAAACCTACATTCACAAGAAATAAAATATAAATATAAATATATATATATATATATAATAAAAATATATTTCTTGGAAAGCTTATAATAAGGGATACATACTTACAAAACATAATTTCTAAATGAATTTATTTGATCTCTCCAAATGTAAGGAAAAAGTGGTTTTTTGTCTATATTTTCATAGGTGCAAAGGAGACTCTATTATGGCTATGATTTAAGACTATAGGAATTATATCCAAGGGGGTTTGATCTAAGGGTGTATTATAAACATATAAAATAAAAGAGAAAGAGCCTATTAAATATAGAGTTTTATCTTAACTAAAATAAGAAAATTAAAAATAGGATCAATTGATAGTTTGCAAACATAGGTAAAATAAAATTCTTTTAATACTATTTTATTCATGTTAAAAATTGATATTCAATTAAAATGAATAAATTTAGCTTATACTAAACCATATATTTTTAAAAGTGTACCCAATATGAGTAAATTTAGAGATTAAGTGTATGTAAGAGAAGATTGAGTTAGTTATTAACCAACTAATATATTGTTAAAGGGTCCACGTACAATTTAAATTTTAATATGGATCCACAATCGTAGAACTATGTAGGATAGGATATGACATGCAATATAGTATAGGTAGTGCAATCTAGTCTTCTATTGGTATAGATCTATTTTCTTTGACCACCATCACATTTATAGTTTTCATGAATTGTATTTGCGCATAGAAGCATAGTGGGGATTTCTTGAAGATATAGAAAGGGGGCCATGAATTTTGGGTAATAGAAATTAATACCATAGATGAGATTTTTTTTTTTAGAAACACACCAAGAATGCAATATTTATACACTTTCTATTTAATACATTACTAATGTGATCTAGTGCCTAAGTGTAAAATTAATCTTGTTGGAAGATTGTTGGTGTTGTCATTAATGTCAACGTATAGTGTATTTGGAGAGAATGTTGCAAGTATGTTGTTGGTCTTATCATTAATGTCAATAGTATGAAGACCATTGGATATTGAGTAGTGTTATCATTAGTGGCTTCAACTCGTAGTGTATGGAGATTTATAGAGTTGTTGAAGAGTGTTGCATGAGAAAGAGTTATGGTGTTGCAGATGTTGTGGATGTGTTGAAGAGATGTTTGGTGTTGTTGATGCAACTAGTTCACTTGGTTTCCAAGTTCTTTTGAGAAACTTTAAATAGCAGAGTGGTGATAGAAGTGTGTTCATTGTTGTGCTTTGTATTTCTTCATGGTTGAAGATATGCTTGTGTAGTTTGGATATGATTATCAGAGTTGTTCAAAGTTTCTATATCTAGAGTTTCGAGTTTTGGATTGTACGAAAATAGAAATTGTATTTGACAATGTGCCTATCTATATAGAAGGTTATTTGGGAGAAAATGTGATTTATCTACATTTCTATGCATTGAATTTTCTTTTCTTGTGGATTTGATAAAATCCTTATATTATATATATATTTATCTTCCCTTGGATTTTTTGGTGTTGAGTTGCTCTGCAAATTAAGTTCTTATGTTGAAGCTTAGTGGTAATGGATCCTAATGCACAAGATGAAATTAATCTTTGTTTCAAGTGATTGTGATAGTGTTGTAATGTAGTATGTTGATGTTCGATATTCTTGGATATTGTGTGGTGATTTTGTGTGGCCTAATTGTTGTTTTTAGACCTCGAGAACCATGTATGTGGTCGATTGTAGTGTTAGTTTAGGTTTGGCCAACCTAGCATGCTAGCGCTATTTGCAGAGGTACCTCATTGATTGTGGATGTGATTAATAGAGTGTTGATGTAGATTCTGGTCCTAGTTAACCCTTGGCATGGTATTCCTTTACTTACTTCCATTGTTGAAGGTTTTGGTGTTCACCTATTTAGTGGATGGATGTTTGAAGTGCATATGTTTCATTAAGGCCAACCTTAAAGAGTTGTTTGAGGTCACAGATGGTATAAATGCAAGATAGATATTTTTTTGAGGGGTGTGGCAAGTTTGAGATGTGAATGTGATCAAGTGTGGTGATTTGAGTGTGAGCATTAATGCCTCTGACTCTAGATGCAATGAGCAGAAGGTGTCTAATTTTTTAGTGTATCTGAAGTTACTGGATGTAGTGAGCCACAGGTTGCAGATGGTGAAAAATTGTTATGGTGGATATTTCCTATTGCTTTGAGATAGTAAATATCTTTGTAATAATTTCATTCTTTCTTCTTTCTTCTTTCTTCTAGACAGTAGTTCTTTTAGGTAGTAAGCCCTTTATAGTGACCCATTCTTCTCTTTTGAGTAATGAGCCTACTATATTTAGTGTTACTATTCATATATATCGGAGCCAATCCTCACCTTTTTTTTTTTCCCTACTTAGGGTTTACTACATAAATTTTTTGTTCTATTGTCTATGGTGGTGTTTTTGTTGTTGTTTCATATGTTTAATTTATGCTAATGCATGATGGGGGTTTAAATGTTTGATAAGGGTTTGGAAGTTAATGAGGGATTTAATGTTTTAATAGAAAACTAATTCATCCTTCCCTCTTAGTTGTCTTGTTTATCTAACAATTGGTATGAGATTTTTGGTTCCATGGAAGAAGATTAACTGCTTGAGGTAGATTCAAATGGCACACAAGAAAGGTGTTATTTAAGCTCCTATGTTTGATGGAATGAATTATACTTGCTGAAAATCCAAGATGGGGTCCTTTATTTTTTCCCTAGGGTTTGGTGTTTGGAGATCAATTGAAAAAGGATATATACTATACCTACTAATGGTCTGACAATGATGATGAGATCAAGGAATACAAGAAAAATTTCAAAGAAAGGAATGCCATCCTAAGTGGTCTTTTTGATTTTGAAATTGGAAAAGTGATAAGGCTCAAGACAACTAAAGAGATTTGAAAAAAGTTGGAGAGCATTTATAAAGGAGATGATAAGGTCAAAAAGTGAATATGTAGAACTACAAAGAAAAATTTCAAAACCATCAATGGTCTTGGTGGTAAGCTAGAAGAAAGTAAAGTTGTGAAAAAGCTACTAAGAACTCTTCCTAAATATTATAGTTCTAAAGTTTTTTCTATTGAGGAAGCTCATAATTTGGATCAATATTCTAGAGATAAAATATTTGGTGCTTTAATTTATTTTTAATTGAGAGATTTTGGTCAAGATACTACAAAGAAATTAAATTATTTTAAAGTCCACAAGCTGGAGAAGGATGATGAATCAAATCAAGATGATCTTGATAAGGTGGAAGCAATTTTTTTAAGGAGACTAAATACATAGGTAAGTTACCCTTTAAATGTTTCAATTATGGAATGATAGGTCATTATGCTTCAAAATTTCTAATAAAAGTTGCAAATGACAAACAAAAGGATCATCAAGGTAAATAAGTCAAAAAGAGTTACTATGTTGAAAAAGATAATGGTGTAACTAATGATGAGGAATTAGACTATCATGATGAAGACAATAATGAATTCTTGTTCATGCCTCTAAATTTTGGAACTAATTCTACTAATTTTGGAAGATGTATGAAGAAAAATGCTTTGTAATAGGTCATAACATTGAAGAAACTACGGTGGCTTCTTTTCATGCAAGAGAGGAAATAAATTACTGCATAATTGGCAGTGGATGCTCAAATCATATGATAGGTAATAAGAGTAAGTTTTTTAAACTTTAGAAGTATGATGGTGGTCTTGTTATGTTTGGTTATGATACATTTGCTAAGATATGTTGAAAGGTTTGACAATTAGTTTTGATCGAAAACAATTAAAATAGATGATGTTCTCTATGTCAAGGGTCTCCAGCATAATCTTCTCAATGTAAGAAAAATGTGTAGCAGAAGATACAATTTTCTGTTTCAAGATGATGGTTGTGAAATTAGAAAAGGAAGCTCTAATACTTTGGTTGTTGTAGGAATAAGGACAAAAGGTAATGTTTATCAGCTCAAAGGTCGTGGTGTTAAGTGCTTTAGGTCTCAAATCAATGAAATTTTGTTATGCCATAGAAGAATGGCTCACATATTTTTTTGTTTTGATCGGTAGCTCACACAAATTTTGATAGCCTACAAAAGATCAATTTTATTGATGTTGTGAGAGATCTGCTAATAATTTCAAAGCCTATCAATAAAATTTGCAAGAAATGCTAGTTTAGAAAGAAAACAAAGAAGAGGTTCAATACTAAAGAATATTCTACAACAATACATTTGGAGTTGGTGTATACAAACCTATGTGGACCTACTAGAATAAGAAGCTCTCATGGTGACAGGTATTTTATGTTGTTGATTGATGATTATTCTAGAATGAATTGTGTGAAATTTCTCAAAGAAAAATCAAAAGCTTTAGATAAGTATAAAAAATTTAATTCTATGGTTGAGAATGAAATGAATTTGAAAACAAAGTGCTTAAGGTCTGATAGAGGTGGAAATTTCACCTCCAATTATTTTAATATTTTTTGCGAAGATCATGGAATAAAGAGACATTTGTTAGCTCCTAGGACTGCCTATTGGATGTATATTGGAGAGAAATAATAGAATAGTTTAAGAAGCAAAAAGGACTATGATGAAAGAAGAAAACCTATGAGATGTATATTGGAGAGAATCTATTTGTATTGCACTATAGATACTTAATAGAGGACAAGAAAGAGTCAACAATTCAAATATTTCCTATGAGTTATGGTATGAAAACCTCCTACTATGAAATATTTTAGAGTGTTTGGAAGAAAATGCTATATCAAGAGAGATGTAGAAAACTTAGGAAATTTTGATGCAATATTAGATGAAAGAATCTTCCTTGGATACTCTACAAAGAGAAAATAATATCTATGCTATAATAGAAGGTTGAAGAAGATAATTGAAGTGCAAGCCTCAATGTCGGTGAAGAACCACATCCAATTTTTGTGTTGATAGAAGGTTATGAATTTGATTACCTCCCTTATAGTGAAGAACGAAAGGATGAGAAAAAGAGATGATAGTTGAAGAGGAAGAAGGTCCAAAAAAGAACCCTAAGACTCCTAAGTATGTGTAGAAGAACCAATCTGAAGATCAAATCATTGGAGACAAGAGAAAAGGTGTGTTAACAAAAATAAATGCTGATTTGAAAAAGGAATAGGTAAAATTTTGTTTACTTTCAAAGGTAGAACCTAAAATAGTGATTGAGACATGGAAAGATGAGAATTGGATCAATGCTATGAAAGAAGAGTTGGAAAAAAATGAGAAGAATAAGACTTGGAAATTGGTCCTAAGACCAACAACCAAGAATGTAATAGGAATTAAATGGGATTTCTAGAACAAGTTGAATGATGATGGGAATGTTGTCAAAAAATAAGGCTAGACTTGTGTGTAAGGGCTACTCGCAAGTAGAAGGAATAGATTTTGACAAGAATTTTTCTCTAGTGTAAAGGATGGAAGCAATTAGAGTGTTTTTGGATTTTTCAATGCATAAAGGCTTCAAGGTATCTTAGATGGATGTCAAGTCTACATTCTTGAATGGTGAGTTAGAAGAAGAGGTGTACATTAAACAACCAGAAGGTTTTCAAATATCAAAAAGTGTTGATATGGTATGTCGATTAAAGAAGGCATTGTATGGAATCAAAAAATCTCCTAGAGCTTAGCATGCAAGATTTGATAAATACTTATTACAAAAAGGATTCAAAAGGGTTACTACAAATGACAATATTTACTTCAAGGTTAAGGGAGAATAAATCTTTATTGTGGTAGTGCATGTTGATCACATTATCTTCAGAGGAAATGAATGTATGTGCAAGAAGTTTACAAATGAGATACAAAAAGAGTTTGAGATGTCAATATGTGGTGAGATGAATATCTTTCTTGGATTACAAATCAATCAATCGAAAAGAGATATTTTGATTTCTTAGTCAAATTATGCCAAGGAAATGTTGAAGAAGTTTAGAATGGAGGATTTGAAACCAATGTGTACTCCTATGGTTACTAGTTGTAAGTTAAGTGAGAATGATGAATCTCCTAAGATAGATCTTAGCAAGTATAGATAAATGATTGGTGGATTGTTATACCTAACTGTTACTAGACCGGATATCATGCATGTAGTTTGTCTTGTGGAAAGATTTCAAGATGATCCTAGAGAATCACATGTTGCAACAATTAAGAGGATATTTAGTACTTGAAGGGCACTCCAGGTTTTGGTCTATGGTATCTTAGGGATACTGAATTCTGTTTGATTGCATATATAAATGTAGATTTGGCAGATTGTATAGATGATCAAGGAAGTAAAAGTGGAGTTTTTTTCTTCCTTGTAAGAGGGTTGGTTTCTTGGTTGAGTAAGAAGCAAGATTTAGTGTCACTATCTACTATAATGGTAGAATATATTGCAGCAGCATCAGGTTGTACACGGGTGTTAAAGATGAAGCATACATTGAAGGATATTAGAGTATCATATGATGAACCTATTTCTATCTTGTGTGATAGTACAAATACTATCAATATTTCAAAGAACCTGGTAATGAAGTTAGGGGTTACTTCCCCTCCTTTCAACTAGATGCATAAGTTGGTGCATCTTTCCAAGAAGCATTTCAAGGTATATTCTTGGTCCTAGAGTAACTATGAAGGCTACCTCTCAGGGGGAGTATGTAGTAGTGGTGTTGTTTTGTGTAGTCAAGGGGATTATATCTTATGCCCCTAATGGAGAGAGAGCTAAAAAGTAAGAATAATGAAAATATTTAAATTAGAATTAAAAATATTTGGTAACATCTCTCTTAGATGGGCTTTCTCTAAATAGTTCACATTTGTTTTATCATCAACATAATTTTCTCTAACCAACTCATGCCATGTTTCATACTTGAGTTTGGATTCACTTGGAAATGTTATAATTTTTTACACTTATTACTTGGAGGTAAGATTCCAATAAATTGAACCAAACAACAATGGTATTGAAATTAACAAGAAACATAGTTGTGTATTGATTTTTGTAGATAATAAGACTAATATCTCGTAGACACCTATATTTGTTAAATTTATCATAGCTCCAAAACTAATGGTTACCCTACAACCAAGAAACTAGTCCTTGTCTAGAGGAGCTTGAAGATTAATTTTGACAATACAAGAGTAGTCCAAAACTATATACTCACTAAATGTGTATGCTAGATTAAATGGTATGCTTGTTGATTTTTTTGATGATGAATTTATTTTTTGATAATCTCTACCCCACAAAATTGTGATCTTTTTTATACCATGATCAAAATTTAAAAATAGAGTCCAAATAATAATGATATAAAATCATTTTATGGTTGAAGATGTTTTATTTTATTAGACACTGATCATCCACATTTTGAATGACTAAAAATATTAGGATATTTATTCATTTTTCTCCTACCTTTTCTTGCGTTCAATTATTAATTTATCTAATGATGTTAAGAAATAAGAACTAAACTAGAGACTATTGAATTAGATCAAATACATAGACTACTAATAGAATACATATCAATTCCAAACACATTTTTGAAATTTGAATTTTTTACGTGTTCACTTTTATTTTAGGTTAAGGATTATTTTATAACTTCATGTTTCTTAATAACTTTTAAAATAGACAAAGCATATTTTAAAACTAATTTTATGACATCATTCTAGACATCATATTCTACACATTTAAGAAAACACTATATTACAATTTTTTTTATTATGTGAATGTGATTTCTACCTCACTCTTATTAAATAATTAATAAAAAGTTATAAAAAAAGAATCTGCGTCATAATAAAAGTTATGGAAAAGAATCCACAACATACCTTAGTATGCAATACATTTGTTTACCAGTTTTCTTTTTATAAATACTTACATTTCCTGATTCTTAAAACCTTCAAACATGTATATATTTTACTTACGGAAAAATTATCATCTTCATATTAAATTATATATTTGAAACTTATAAAGACATTATTATATTTACTAACTTTTCGAATTAAAAATTCTATTTTAAAACAAATTATATGGCATCAATCTAAACATCATGTTATACGCATTTA
Source organism: Sequoia sempervirens (assembly GCA_007258455.2). Taxonomy (NCBI): domain Eukaryota; kingdom Viridiplantae; phylum Streptophyta; class Pinopsida; order Cupressales; family Cupressaceae; genus Sequoia; species Sequoia sempervirens. Next base: position 215,570,875 of record VDFB02193867.1, on the reverse strand, counting down.
AAAAATAAATATTAGATTACAATTTTTTCATCATATTAAAATGATTTCTATTATAATCTTGTTAAATGAGAAAAAAATATTCTAAAAATAATCCACATCATATCTTAATATGAGAAGTGACGTTTTGAGGAGGTGGATGGATATAGATCAACATTAATAAGCAAATATAAACTCAGCAATTCATGAATAAACACACACACAAATAAAATACGAGCTGCTGCTCCAAATACTTGTATTGAATTGCTTGTCCAAAAATGGTTTACATCTGCCTCTTATATAGAGGACTTTAGATACATTTAGAATAATTTAGAATATAGGCTGACATATTATTTTACCTTGGCCGACATAAAATAAGTTTCTAGAATTTACCTAACCCTAAACTTCTAGAATTTATCCAACCCTAACTGACATAAAAATAACTTCTAGAATTTACCAAATTTTACTTAATTCCTAATCTCTAGTCCAGCTGGAACCTCTAGAAACTTCTAATTTAATTAATATTTTTACATCTCATTTGAGGGAGAAATTACATTTCCCAACACTCCCCCCTAATTTCGACCTCAAATGCTGCTGCATAAATTTCCTTGCTCTCGACTGGTGACTTTGCAAATCCTTTTCGTTGCTTGATATCTTCATGCCTGATGATGCCTTTGTCTTTGTCCAAGTCTTCAAACTTCAAACCATCTCTAAAACCATCTCTATAATCTGCAGATCTCTTTCCTCAACCCTTTTCAACTCTCACCCACTGCTGCGGCAGTCCTTCAAACCTTGATTATCAAATATTTCAAAAACTTCAAATTGGAAGTCTTCTCTGCAAACTTGCTATTTGTAACTTTCCATCAAACCTCTCTTGATTTCTTTCATCTTTGACATAGGAAAATTTCCACTTGAACAACCCTTTGAACATGCCTGTCATCTTTTGCCAACTTGATCCGTAGACCCATCCACAATCCATTTTCATACAACCTGCAATAGAATCCTTCTTGCACTCTTTGTTCCAACATGTCTTTTCAGAATGACTCTTTAAACCACAAATACTACAAGGATGTAAATCCCAACATCTATCCTTTGTATGTCCTTTCCTGTTACAATGACAACATTGCACACATTCCTTTTCTTTAACAAATTTGGTTACACCTGTATTATTTCCTTTACCTGTCACATATCCAAGTCCTTCATGCTTTGGCCTCATTATTGGCTTAATTGGCTCTCTCATCCCTTGATCATTCCTTCCTAAACCTTTACCTTTGTATCCCATTCTTTCCATGATCTTTAAACCAACATTCATTTCATTGCCATCACAGCTAACAACATTATCATTTTGGCATTTTTTATCACAAACTTCTTCAGCAAAAACACATTTATCAATTGACAAACTCAAATCTTCTGTACTAATGAAACATCACATGTGGATTTCTTTGTCTTCAAACATTCATTCTCTTCATTCAATCTTGATATTTCATTTTTGTATAAACTATTCTCTTCTTCTAATTTCTTCACCTTTTCTTCTAAATCATCAACCAACTTTATTCTTTGTTCTAATTCCTCATTCCTTATATTAATCTCATCAAACAGTTTTAGTTTTTCTTCAAGCTCTTTATTCTTCTCTCTAATTTTGCACAATTCCTTCACCTGCAAATTATTTATTTGTTCCACAAACTTTAACCTATCCTCTAGCTCTTCAATTCCCTCTGTATAATCACTAATTTCATTTAAAAGATTACATTTTTCTGCTCCCATTTCTTTCCTTAATTTTTCCAATTCTTTTTCTAAAAAATCCTTTTCACATTTTAAACTTGTATTTTCTTTCTTCACCTTTATTAATTCTTCTTCTAAATCTTTTGTTTTCTCTTTCTTTACTCTATCAACTTTTCCCATTGAATCAAACAAATAATCTTACCTTACTTTTATTTTGATTCTGATTTCTTCCTGATAACCTCAATGCTAACACTCCACCAAAATATTCTTGCTTCTTCCTTCCTGCAGCTGTATGGCCAATTTATATTTCACAGAATGATAACTTTTCAAGCACAAATCTTATCAGAGACAACCAATTTTATTTATCTCAGAAAAATATTTGTCTTCCATCCAAACAACACTACCAGCAATTACTCAGACACAACCATTTTTTTTATTTAGCCAGAAAATCATATTTTCCTCTGTGTTGAATCATAACAGCATTACCAAAAATTACTTAGTAAATAATCTAACAGATTACTACTCTTAATCTGCTTTAGCTTACACAACAACTTCTTATTTTGTTAACTGCAATTTTATTTATGCACAACGGCTATTGTAACAGTTGCAATATCTATAATCCTTTCTTAGCAACACAAAATGCAGTGACAACAATATGATATTCATTTCCAGCAATCCTTACCAGCGGCATTATTTTCTCCTTCAGGCTGACTTGTATCAACTTCCTCCTTGCTGAGTTTATTCTGAGCGATTTCATTCAATGCTGCAATACTTGTCTGATGACTGCCACAAATGGTGGCAGACAATTTTCAACCAATCTCCGGACTTGTGCTCTGATACCACTCTGATAGGGGTGGATGGATATAGATCAACACTAATAAGCAAATATAAACTCAGCAATTCATGAATAAACACACACACAAATAAAATACGAGCTGTTGCTCCAAATACTTGTATTGAATTGCTTGTCCAAAAATGGTTTACATCTGCCTCTTATATAGAGGACTTTAGATACATTTAGAATAATCTAGAATATAGGCTGACATATTATTTTACCTTGGCCGACATAAAATAAGTTTCTAGAATTTACCTAACCCTAAACTTCTAGAATTTATCCAACCCTAACCGACATAAAAATAACTTCTAGAACTTTACCAAATTTTACTTTATTCCTAATCTCTAGTCCAGCTGGAACCTCTAGAAACTTCTAATTTAATTAATATTTTACATCTTCATTTGAGGGAGAAATTACATTTCCCAACATATTTAACTTTCTGATAAATACCTAAACAGATTCCCCAATCTGTCATCCAAGCACAGTCAATAATATTAATAACAGACACACATAATCATTATTAAATTTTTTTTGGAAAAGCCATCGTTTATTGTCATATTTTTTGCAACAATTGCTACAAACAGACAACCTCCATGGCCAGATCCGTACGAAGTCACGTACCTTCTACAGTAAAAAACACTAGAGGGAAACAGTGCTGAAGCAGCCGGCAGATAAGTTGTTTGAAAACCAAGATTTTCTATCTCCTGCCAGAGAGGTCACATTCTGTCATGTAAGTTAAAATGTACGAGGCCAACATGGTTTAAGAACTGCATTGTTTCAGAAAGGCATCTACACTTTTTAGGTATGATACTCAATACCATTACACACGCGTGCTCTCTGTATTTTAAAAACCTAACTCCAAGGCAAATTGTTTTGAACAGAATTCACGGAGGAGAGATCAAAAAGGCTAGTCTCGACGTGGAAGCACATGTAGTCCTGAAAAGCCTTTGTTTTTTCTTCTTTGGTTTTCCCTCCGTCTCACATCAGTCCACATTCCCATTCTTCGTAGTACGCATCGGCGCTGCTTTTCAGAAGACCAAGATATCATCGGCCTGCTCTTGCACCGAGATTATAATACATACATTCCTCCTTCTCAGAGGAATAAATCCATTTTTCATTTTCTTCCTAGACGGTCTTTGTTTTTTAATTGTAAAAGTAACCACATCGCTATGATTTTGCATGGAAGTATCACTATCCTTGTTGTAAAACAGTGGAGCAGAGCATGTGAGTAATGATGGTTTTCAATAAGGAATCCTTGACTGAAACCCAATCACATCATATAGATAATAAGCAGAGTTTACAGCAGGATTGCAATGAGACAGTGATTATGTTACTTCACTGAAAGAACAATCATACCCCTGCTGTGCGACTACCAAGAATTAAAGAACCATTTTTCATCAACCCACGAAGTAGTGTTATTTTATTATGGAGTCCTACTTACACATCAATCAAACTAAGCCAGGTGTATACGTCAGTCATTATTCCTTCAATCTGATATGTTTCAGAGGACCACCTTTGGTATTGTGAAGTTTTAAATTTTGTTTCTTTTTTGGGTCCATCATTTTCTGATTATTAAGGTCAGTAAAGTGTGGACGATATTTTCCCTCTTCGATATGATTCAAAAATAATGAAGGGGAACTTTTCTCCAAAACTTTCAGGCGATCGTTAAACCGAAAACTTAGAACTTCTCTACTTTTGCTAATACGGTGTTGTTTTATATTAATATTATCCTTTGAAGCCCAATGCCCCAAAAACATTTGCTGTGATTACATTTATTCCCTCCATAACGACAGCATAGATCTAATTTTATTGGGTGTATAAACCAAATCCAAATCGGAATGCTTGAACTGCACTGATTTTCATTTAACTACTAAATAAATTCAGGTTAGCTAATCGTCTCACTGGTTAGATCCACACTTTGAAAACTGGACTATTTTTTTCTCGAATTTGTTTTGCCTTATATTGAAAATACAACTCACTGGTCAGATAAGCTCTTCCTAAACTACTAAAGCTGTAACAATACACTAGATATATTTCAATTTTTTAAAAGTAATGAATTTTTATAGTTTCTTGCGAAAGGATTGACTTCGTGTGGATTTATAGAGCCATGCTTGAGGGAAAGAGGCCTTACATTTTGCCTCAGATAGAGGGCCAATGTTGATTTTGAGTTTCTTTGATTTTTTGATTGGTTAAAGATGGATGCCAGGTGCTTGGTAGTTGGACCATTGAGGGCTAGCATTTTTATTCAATATGGAGGGACAAATTGATTGACACCCTTTGAATTCTTTTATTGGTGAGAGATATAGCTAAGATAGTTAAGTTGTTGAAAGATGGACAGCTACGATGCAAAGATTATTGAATAAACTTTGCATATTTTATTGAGTGTTCAGAAAGAGGTTACTACTAGGATGTATATAATTAAGTTAGTTTTTAGTGAATGGTTAGGATGTAAAGTTGGGATTAATTTTTTTTTATAATTTGAAAAATATTTAAATGGGAGATGTGAATTTTTGAAATATGAAATGAGAGAAAATATTTAATTTTTTAAATGACAAGGTGTATGGATATGAAATTAGTTTAGTTAATTGTGTTGGAGGAGAAAATTATCAATAAAAATTTAAGAACTTTCAAAAGAGAGTTAATTGAACAAGAACAATCCGAAAACTTTGATAAAAATAATATATAAATGTACAATGATCTCCTTATATGTGGGGGACAAGGCGAAACTAAGAAGTTGAAAGTAAAACATTGTCTAACCATCCAAAAGATGTAAAAACCAACAAAAAATAGGTCAAAATAAATTGCAATAGTGAAATGTAGATGAGGACAAGCATTCCACAAGGTGTAATAGAAATAAGAATGTAACAATACAAATTTGAAGAAGATTAAGGGGAGACAAAAAAAATGTAACTTCTAACTATAGCATAGCAACTATCTCTAATTGTGCAAGAAAGGAATGCAAAACCAATAATACAAAATAATCTATCACCAAATGCAAACCATTGATGTTGTGGATAATCTCTCGATTACATAGAATTTTTTCTTTTTTCTTGGGGACATCAAATTGGTATAATATACCTAAACAATATAAAATATGACCTTTTCTCTTGTTAAATGGTTGGCTTTGAGTCAATTTATAGAGTCATTCTTAAGTGAAAAAGAGGCCTTGGGTTTTATCTCAAATAGAGGGCCAATATTGGTTAATAATGGATGTCAAGTAGTCGGATTGTTGATGGCTATCATTTTTATTCAATATAGAGGGAAAAATTGATTGAGACACCATTTCAATAGTTGATTGGTGAGAGATATAGGATAGTTAGTTGGTTGTTGAAATATGGATGGATCTGATTTAAAGTTTATTTGAATTTGCATATTTTTTTGAGTTGGGAGAAAGAAGTTTTTACTTGGATGTTCATGATTGGATTATTTTTTAACAAATGGTAAGGATGTAAAGTTGGATTAAATTTTTCTTATGATTACAAAAATATTCAAATGAGTGATGTGAATTTTCAGAAATATTGAATGGGAGAAAAGCTATTTTCACACTATCACCCCCCTAAATGAAACTTAGGTAGTAAATCTTAGAAAAAAGAGTTCTAGAAACAAGGTTTATGAGCTACTCATGTACCAAAGAAAAAATCTCTCACAAATGGAGTGAAGGAGAAAACCCTGTGGGAAAATATTATTTCAAAAAAAAAAAGAACTAAATACAAAGGAAGGAGGAATCAATACCCCCAAGGATAACACCATTCACTCCAAGAAAATATTGTAATTCAAGATAGAATTAAACATGTTAATATGTTTAGTAAATATGTCTACAACCTGCTCTCAAGTAGACAAAATACTCTAAGGAGATAACACCATAATGGACAAGTTATCAAATTAAATGCATATATATTTTGATGCACTTTATCTATTGATGTTCAATAGGGTTTTCTAAAATGTGGATATAAGTTTTATTATTACACAAAATAATAGTAGGATGATCATGGGGTAGACCAACATAGTTCATAAGTTGTCAAATCATAGTACCTCCTAGATATAAATAATTGCATGTAGATACTCATAACCAATAAATGGTAATGGAATTTAGAATTTTTCTTCTTGTAAGTCCATATGACTAGACTAGAACCAAGGCAAACAAAAAATATAAAATTGGACTTACATGAGTAAACATAGCATACACTATTAAAGTTGGTGTGACTAACTATCTATAAAGATCATGGTGTATATTGAATATACATAAAAAAAATTATTGGGTGCCTTCCAACGACTCTCATGAGGGTAATGTGAAAATTTTGAGAGAAGCTGAACAATGAAGGTGATAATATAATAAGCATGTGTTGAATAGAAAAGAATACTAACTAATTGCCTACACAAAGTATCATAATGCTAGATTTTATGCATTTGGAAATCAAAGTGAAAACAAACTAGAATGGTGTAGGTTTTGGCATGTAATTAGTCATATGAAACCAAATGAAGAAAGTCAATGGCATAATTATACTAGTATATGGAGATCCCTTTAATAGAGTGAAGAATTTAAGGACTAAAAAATAAATTAAAAAGCCCTAAATTAGTCATGTCAAATTTTTCTACCAAGCAATGTTTAATATCCTAAACCATTAAAAGGAACTAATATTGAGAATCACTTGTAATCAACATATAAGACTATTATTACAAGGTTATCTCCATGTACCTAGATGTATACAATGTGATCTAAGTGGTAGTAATTAAAACTAGATGTAAACGAGAAACCATTAATCTTCTCATATTGTACCATAGAAAAATGGATCATTGACATTTTCACGGTTATTTAGGTCTTTCTCTCATGATTTCTAACTTATTTTGCTTTGATTTAATGTTGTAATGTGACTTATACGTTCAGATTAGGTCCTAAACATTCAAATTATGACATCTTGTGAAGGTGTTGTGAAGTGTTGTAAACATATTTCTACACTTTTGTAGACTTTTCTCATTACAATTCACCTAAAAATCACCTTGTCATCACTTGTCAAGTCCTATTTTGAAGTGTTGTACAGTATTGTAACAAGATTTCACACTTTTGTAGGCTTCTTTTCACTATTTACACCTTTCTTATGCTTTATTTGACCCCTTTATGCACTCATAAGGCTTAATTAAGTGTATTTTTGAATATAAGCCTAACAAACAACATTAAATATCAGTTAATTCTCGACACCAACTTACAAGCCCAAGATGGTTCCCATTCACCATGGGTGACAAATGAGTCCCTCTTGGCTCAAAATTGAAAATAATTCAAATTTTCTATCAATTTTTTTATTTCAAATTACCTTATGTCGGCCTGTGATGAGGTATTATTGGGTTATTAGGGCACAAGAGTGTATAAATAAGTGTTTTTCTTCTCATTTTACACCTAATCAATCTCTCAATCATCAAGTTCACTTGCATTCATAAATTACCATTCAAGCACTTTGCGTCATTTGATCAAGCATTCATAAGGCATCTTGAAGCAACAATTGACATAACTTTAGATTTCTTCAACAAGTTTGTGGTGAGTTTAGGACATTTGCATGTTATTTATTCATCTTTCCTTGTTCATTTCATTCCATTTCTTCATTAATGGTTTTATTACCAAAGTGGTATTTGACCAAGGAAAATCCCTATAACCTAACCCTTAACCATTTTTCCCCTTTTGCATGTGTGTTTGCAGAATTTTGTATGCAGATTTATCAAGCAATTAGGTGTTGAAAGGTGGTCAAGAAGTAAACAAAGTGTTCCAAGTCAACTAAACCCTACTTGAAGCTCGAAGACAGCCTATAGTCCATTTTTTGCAGATTTGACTCTGTCAACCCGACAAGAGGACAAGTGTAGATCTGGAGCTACATAATTGATCTTTGATTTCATAAAATTTTGGGAGAAGATTGATTCTCCATCAGTGAAAAATGAGTCCCACCTTAAGGCTTAAAAAGTAGATTATGTCATATTCCAATTCCCGATAGTCAGAAACTAGTTTTTAAGAGTTTTTGCCTGTAGCAAGACTAATTCCCCATTAGTGGAGAATGAGTCCCACTGGTGATTTTGACTGATTTCTGCCAACATTCAGATCATTCCAGATTTAACATTCATTTCCCAAGTGTACTCCATTCAGCCTTCTTTCAATTTTGTTTTGCATTTATTCATGTTTTAGTTCATTCTTGCATATCACATTGTGATTTCAAAAATTGCATATTTCATAGGTTTTGGATAAATAGTCAATCAATTTCATTAGTTAGTTGCATTTACAACATTTCTTTTAGTATTAATCACATCATACAATCTTCTATTTGATGAACTACTTCAATTTTTTTGGTTATTTTATCTCTCTCCTTTTAGGTGGAAGATCCTAAGAGTGCACGAGTAGTTTATAGAATCCCAACCACAAAATTATTGGTTCATTTTGGTGAACCTACATATAGAACACTTTATCTTTGTGATTTCTATTGCATCTTGCATCCTAAGTTTCATTTGAATCAATATTCAATTAGGTTTTGCTTTGTTTTTGCATCCTAGGGTTTCTCAAATTGAATTAGTGAGAGAGTCATTTAGATTTCCTTTTTGCATATCATATCGTCCAAAAAATGAAAATTTGCATTTTCATCCTTAGCTTGCATCTAAAAAGCATTGAAAACATTTTAAATTTTCTAAAAAAACACAAAAAAATCTCATAAATAGACTCATTTACAAGCTTGGGTGAATCAATCCATCGACACATTTTAAACAACACTTTCAGGCATTTTCTGGGCATTTACTGCATTTATGTTCTCTATTGTTATTTCTCTATTTTAGTTTGTAGAATTTTTGTTATTTACATTTTTCACTCCTAGATTGCATTGCATTTGCATTCACCCCTTCCTTTGTGGTACTTGTATGAGTGTTTGGTGACCCATTGATAATACTTTAGTGAGATGAAGTTCTAGACTCATGGCTTCCCATGATAGCACTTTCATTATGGACCTTGGGATCTCAAGATCTCCTACTCCTAGTATGGAAAATGGTGCATTACGCTTGAATACTACCACTCATATGCTTTCACCTTCCCATCCAATGCATGTTGACACACAAACTAGTGCCATTCGACAAGATAAAGTGATTAGTATTCATGAAGACTTTTCACATTTACAACAAGATTTATCCCTTGAAAACATTTCCACCACCACTGCTATACCTACCATAGAAAACCTTCATCGCTTAATTGAAAGTGATGATGGCTTAAAAGTTATGAAAATAATTGTTGAGATATACAAAAAACATGTTCCTTCCACATCCCCACCATCAAAAAATATTGTAAGCCAAGGAGGATCTCACATTTCTCCTCCTTCAACAATAGCATCCATACCAACCTATACCACTCCTCAAGTTACAACAACCATACAACAGGTTAGTCATGTGACTCCTTCTTTCACTATTCCAACTAGCATTCCTAGTTCTTTTGTGGCATCAAATATTCCCTCTTTCATCTTCACCTCTCTTAGTGTCCCTTTCACTTCCTCTAACATTACATACACTCCATCACCATTTTCCCTTCCACCTCATACCACTTACACCAATCCCATCATTACACAACTCGTTAACATCGTTTCCTCCATGCAACAACAAATCTCCACCATTAGCCAAAGTCAAAATTCTCCACCTACATATCATGTTCGTAGTAGCTCATTATCCCTAGAAATCTTATGCACACAAATGCCACAAGGAATTGAAATGCCTAGGTTTGAGAAATACAAAGGTAAAGGAAATCCTACTAATCATGTCAATGATTATACAACCTTGTGTAGTGATTTTTTCCTTCACGACAAACTATTAGCCAAAAAATTTCCTAGGACCTTGAAGGACACTGCATTAGAGTGGTTTTCAAACTTACCCAATCATTCAATCTGATCCTTTAATGAACTTTTGGATGCCTTTATAAGTCATTTCCAAGTGCATATGACTCCCAAAAAGACTATGGCTGATTTAATGTGATGTAAATAAAATGTGGATGAAAAATTAATTAATTTAATTTCATGTTATTAGTCATTATATGCTCAAATTGATGTCAAGATTCCTGATTCACATCTGCAAAAGATGCTTATTGAAAACTTCCATACTCACCTTCAAGATAAGTTAACTATGATGAAATTTCCTTCGTTAATGCACTTATGCACAACCTTTTGCAACTATCACAACTCGGTTACTAGTCATGGTTAAAAATCCACTTCTAACCGAGCTGAGTAGTCTAAGCAAAACAACCAAAACAATGTGCAAAAATTTAGAAAACTAAACTGAGGCTTCTTACAGTTCCATCCACCTTCTCCAAAACCAACCCAACCTATTCCAAGTCAAGTGGCTACTCTTAGAATATAATGAATCAACTACTGTAACAACAAATGATCACTTTTCCTACCCTTAAACCACTTGATACCACCAATCCTTTACCACCCACCTTTAATCCAAATGCTAGCTTATTGTCATTTTCATTTCCAAAATGGACATGATACTAAATAATGTAAGCGTATCAAACACTTAGTTCAAAACCTCATTGATTGAGTTTTTTTGTCCATTGCAGGTGTCAATGATCACTGCAATAAGTCTGTTGCACCTCCTAATCATAATTTACAAATCTTTTCCAACCCCAAGCCTAAACACAATGTTTCATTTGTCAAGGCTAGTGAACCTTCAAACACTCATGCAATGAACATTGATACAAATAATGAACAACTTGATATTACTCCAAATGTTACTCAAGTTAATCCTATGGATGAACTTATGGGTACGATAGACGTTATCCCTCATAAGGTCCCAACCAATAAATCTCTTGATATTACTTTTTCTTCTCATGATATACTTAAAAATCTTCCCGATGGTCCTCTTTACATAGCCAACCACACTTATGAGAAGCCCACCAATGGGATATTAATAGATCTCGCCTATGACGAGAATGTGATCATAGAAGAATTTTTAGTCTTACATGAACTTTATCAAGATGATTATAATAGAACCAACCACATGGATTAAAACACATACTGGTTTTTCATGCCCTACGATCGAATCAATTGTACTCTTATTACGAATAGGACCAAAGACTTTGGATGTAACATTTTCTATTATTCCATGATCAAATCAATTTCATCTACGGCTAGGCCATCCTTGGCTTTGCTTGATGAAAGTGGTTCCATCAATTGTTCACAAATGTTTAAAGTTTCCACATGACAATGAGATATTTATTGTACACCATAGTGGCTTTAATCCCCTGTCCTCTAAAGGTATTTTTTCCTTAGAATCCTTTTGGCCTGGAGCTATGGAACCCATCACCCCTCAAAAATATTTCTTTTTCATTTCCTACCAAAAGTTTAAAGCCAAATGAATAGCCAAATTATCTCTTCATACTAGTATGCCCCCATCCACTTCCACTTCCCCTATCCTAGATGAGACCATGCTTCATCCTGAGTCTGAAATTGAACAACCAATACAACCTCATGAGCAACCAACCATCAACACCTCCCCTTTCTTGTATAAACATGCAAGAGAAAATGAAGCCAATTGTGTCCTACCTCCTCGCATTAAACAAGTTTATAAAGCCAAAGAGAAAGTGATTTACCCATATACTTTGGTTCCTTCCATTCTTACCCCTCAAGAAGAAAAGGAACCTATGGTGGCTCAACCCACTCTTACACCTCAACAACTTCAAAATAAAATTAAATGAGAGTGTGTTGCTAGGGAGCATAGGTGTTGTCATTGTCTCCTTGCTCGTAAAATGCAAAACAAAAATAACAAAGAAAATAAACCTCCACCTTTGATAGAAGCAATGGATGATCACCCTCCTCCTCCTGACCCACCACAAGATAGTATAGTCCAATCCTCACAACACAATGATCTGATTCAACAACCATAGCTCATGATACATCCTTCCTTGGAAATAACCCTTCATCCTCTTGTCATAATCAATCTTGATGATGACGATGATGAGGAGATCAAAAGAATAGATGAAGTGCATAACGATCTACACTCTTTATTTTCATCTACCATGAGATTAAATGATAAATCTTTTACACCAAGTGAGGAACCTAGCTCATCTCCTAGTTCAAAACTTGTAATTCTTCCTTTGGACAGTCAACCACCCTTGCAATATACTAAACATGATTGGGAGGAAGATGACTTGTTAGATGGTTAACTTGCATTCGCCTTGCTACCCTTTTTGTATTTTCTTTTTTCTTTTATTCTTTTGGTGTGCTTTTATGTGCATTTCATGTTCCCCCATACTATGCATTTGATGTTCTCTCTCTCTTTATACACTTCCTCTATTTGTACCTCTATTCTTCTATATGTCATACCTTATATTTTCCTTTTCACCTTTGTTTTTTGTTTTTCCTTTTGGGGATGATGCAAAGCATTGAGATGCCCTATGTCTCTTCCATGTTGACCCAAAAGGTCCTTTTTCACTTTTGTTTTGTGTTTTCCTTTTTGGGATGATGCAAAGTGTTGAGATGCCCCATATCTCTTCCATGTTGACCAAATGGTCCCTTGTCACTTTTTTACTCTATATTTTTCTTGTGTTTTCCGTCTGGGGATGACACAAGGCATTGAGACTGAAATGTCTCCTTCATGTTGACCCAAAAAAAAATTATTTTCATTTTATTTTTTCTTGAGTTTCCTTTTGGGCATGACATAAAGCATTGAGACCGCAATGTCTCTTCCATGTTGACCCAAAATAGACTTTGCTTTTCTTTTTCCATTCTTCTAGTTCTATGTGATTTGGTGAATGATGATAGTTTTCAGCCCTTAATAAAAACATTCTAGCAATGAACATACTAACCCCAAATCCATATATCCCTTATGTGTTTGGTGTGTTCCTTTCTGGGGGCCAACTCCCCTCTTTTTTGTTTTCTTTTTTGTTACATGAACCAATCTTACTTGGCAACATATGACTTGGCATAGGGGCTTTTCATGTTGGCTCTCATGTCTTGTTTTCTTTTTTCATTTTCTTTCCTTCACTACTTTAAAGTAATTTCTCACATATCAGTGCACATAGTTGTTTCTTTAAAGTGGAGGGCATACATTGGCATCATTTCATTTGCATTTTTGGTTCTTAGTGCAGCTTTGTCACTTTGTGGATGACATGGGGTGTGATTTCCTTCATAAGTGTGATCTATATTAGCATATTACATTCCTCTTGGTGGCCTAATGTGATGCATTGCATCCCCTAAGTTGTGAATATTTTATTCTTTGATTGGTCCCCTCTTGGAGACATTAGACACAATTTTCCCTAAGTTATAGACCTCACATGAACTTGACAAGAATCGTTTGAACATCTTTGACATTTTACACTTTTGCATTTTGCATCCTTGCCACCTTGCATAACAAAGCTTGCATATCTATGGTACCTTTGCATTTGTTCATGATTTCTTATAATATAAAGCTTTGCTTGTCTAATGAAGCATGAACCATCATTTTCCTTTGTGGTGCCTTGTTAAATTTATCAGGAGGTATAACTTTAATATGGTTCATCGGGAAGCCCATTTAGCACCATGACTTTCACCATAGCCACCTCTATGTTTGTGGGTGCATACCAACTAGTGTATGTTTCTCAGTTCCTTTTGGGTCTTCTCACCTAGTAGATTTCCATGATTTTCATCACCCCAGAGTGATTATACATTCTATTTTTCTCATAAAAAACCTATATCTTATCCACAACTAATTCGACAAATGATTACAGTTTAATTTGATTGTTTCTTCTCTCTCTCTTTTTCACATTGTGTGTTCTTTTGTTCTTATATTTAGTTTTCCATGGGACCTTTAGCATAGGGGATTGATCTTCCCTCTTGATCATTGTCATTCCATCTTGCTAGAATTAGTGCATTTGCATCCCTCTCGATATGCATGGCTACTTTAGTGTGAATTTGAAGCAAGTTCATCTTCTCACTAAAGTGGGGAATAAATGTACCATAGAAAAATGGATCATTGACATTTTCATGGTTATTTAGGTCTTTCTCTCATGATTTTTGACTTTTCTGCTTTGATTTAATGTTTTAATGTGACTTATGCATTCACATTAGGTCCTAAACATTCAAATTATGAAGTCTTGTGAAGGTGTTGTGAAGTGTTGTAACACATTTCTACACTTTTCTAAACTCCTCTCATTACAATTCACCTAAAAATAACCTTTTCATCACTTTCCAAGTCTTATTTTCAAGTGTTGTAAAGTCTTGTAACAAGATTTCACGCTTTTCTAGGTTTGTTTTCACTGTTTACACCTTTCTTATGCTTTATTTGATCCCTTTATGCATTCATAAGGCTTAATTAAGTGTATTTTTTAATGTAAGCCCAATAAACAACATTAAATATGACTTAATTCCTGACACCCACTTACAAGCCCAAGGTGGGACCCATCCGCCAAGGGTGGCGAATGAGTCCCTCTTGGCTCAAAATTGAAAATAATTCAAAATTTCTTTCAATTTTTTATTCAAAATTACCTTATGTTAGCCTATGCTGAGGTATTATTGGGTTATTAGGGCACAAGAGTATAAATAAGCTTTTTTCTTCTCATTTTACACCTAATCAATCTCTCAATCATCAAGTTCACTTGCATTCATCAATTAGCATTCAATCACTTTGCATCATTTGATCAAGCATTCATCAAGCATCTTGAAGTAGCCATTGACATAACTTCAGATTTCTTCAACAAGGTTGTGGTGAGTTTAGGATATTTGCATGTTATTTATTCATCTTTCCTTGTTCATTTGATTCCATTTCTTCATTAAGGGTTTGATTACCAATGTGGGATTTGACCAAGACAAATCCCTATAACCTAACCCTTAACCATTTTTCCCCTTTTGCATGTGTGTTTGCAGAATTTTATATGCAGATTTATCAAGAAATTAGGTGTTGAAAGGTGGTCAAGAAGTCAGCAAAGTGTTTCAAGTCAACTAAACCCTCTTCAAGCTTGGAGACAACCTACAGTTTTTTTTTTGCAGATTTGACTCCATCAACCTAACAAGAGGACAAGTGCAGATTTGGAGCTACAAAATTGACCTTTGATTTTACAAAATTTTGGGAGAGGACTTATTCACCATCAGTGGTGAATGAGTCTCACCTTAAGGATGAAAAAGTAGATTATGTCATATTCCAGTTCCCGATAGCTGAAAACTAATTTTTAGGATTTTTTTCCAATAGCAGGATTGATTGGCCATCAGTGGTGAATGAGTCCCACTAGTGATTTTGACTTATTTCTTCCAACATTCAGATCATTCCAAATTTAGCATTCATTTCCCAGGTGTACTCTGTTTATCCTTCTTTCAATTATGTTTTGCATTTATTCATGTTTTAGTTCATTCTTGCATATCACATTGTGTTTTCAAACATTGCATATTTCATAGGTTTTGGATCAATAGTCAGTCAATTTCATTAATTAGTTGCATTCAAAAAATTTAATTTAGTCTTATTCACATCATACAATATTCTATTTGAATGAACCACTTCAATTTTGTTGGTTATTCTATCTCTCTCCTTTTACGTGGAAGATCCTAAGAGTGCAAGAGTAGTCTATAGAATCCCAACGACAAAATTGTTGGTTCAGGGTGATCCCATAATAGTGGTTTACAATTTTTGGCCAAACTGGACACTGAAATTATTATTTTTAAATAAATCTTCACATTCGGGCACCTATAGCGGCTAAATTGTGAGGAATTTAAAGATGGTACAAACTAGAGTCTCATCAAATTTTGTATGTAGATTCTAAAAAAAAAAAATTCAAAATTTTTGGAATCAAATTGCACTTCTTTTTCCATCTCCCACGAAAATTGATTTTTTTAGAAAACAACATTTTTAAAAAGTGACACACACCGTATAACGCATAACTTCTTTTCCATGAAGGATAAAATTCTAATTCTTTCAAATTTAGATTTGTAACTCTGATATCTAGTGCTTCCACTTGTTTAGATAGTTTTTTATTGAATATTTTTTCCTTAATCAAGTTTCAAAGTGAAACGAATTACAATTCAGACATAGCGGACCGTATCACGCGTAACTTTTTTTGTATGTCAAAATTTAATTTAATTTTTTTTGTTGGATTAAAGACTTCAATATCTGGTGCACTCATATTTTTCAATTTTTTTTTTGATAATCTTCTATTTTTGTGAAGAACAAAGAAATTCATTTTCGATGAAAAACCTATGTTTAATAAAACTTAAAAAACAAATACATAACAAAACCAAAACATATTAAAATTATATTCATTGGATAGCTTGTTTTGAGGAATACCATAATCATTTGAAATAAATTTTAAATGAATTCATTTGATCCCCCAAAAGCTAAATCAAAAGTGATTTTTTATCAGCATTTTGATAGGTGTAAAGGAGACGCATTTATAGGTATGGTTTAAAACTAGCGAGGTTTTATCCAAGGGGGTTTGATCTAAGGTGATTTGATCAAACCTTCTTCAATTGGAATCCTTAAAATGGAATTTTTTAAGGCTTAAATCATTATATTTTCTAAAAATATGTGATTTCAGCTAAAATTCGTTCCTCTCAGGAATTGTAAACCACTATTATGACAGCACCCTTCACATACCAATACCTAGGGAATTTTTTGAGACCATACAAAGAACATCATAACATGCAAATAATATAAGGGTCCTAGATGAAGTATAGAGATTGCCCCATCTATATCTTGTAACAAAGATCACCATGTAAAAAAGAACTCTTCACATCCACCTAATATACTAGCCATCTCTATGATGTAGTTTTAGAAAGAAAAAAGGTGAATAAAATCCATCTTGGCTATAGGGGAAAGTTTATCTTATTAGTCAATTCCCTTAAACTTTGAAAAATAACTAGCTAAAATACATGTCATATACCTTTGGTTGAAACTATTAGTTGCATACTTGGTATAGTAGAACCACTTGTATTGAATTATGTTTATTTATATAAGATGAGGAAACAAATCCCATGTATTATTCTTCATCAAGGAAGAATACTCCTTTTCCATAGCACAATCCCACTTTTGAATAGAAAAGGCCTCTAAAAAAGTCTAGAATTATTGAGATATGACATAACTTAATTTAAAACTAATGAAAAAAAAATGTGAGAAATTGTGGTGAGAAGTCATAGGATCACCAACAAAAGATCCAACCTCCTAAATAGTATTGTGGACACAATTACAAAAAACATGAATCATAGGGGGTGGAATTGGTTGTTAGGTGGTAGAGATGGTAGATTAGGACCATCATCTATGGTATCTTCTATTTCAAAGGTATCCTCATGGGGTGAAGAAGTTGGAGTACAAAGTGAGGAAGAAGAATTCAATGGAGGATCCATTTGTGTGAAAGAATCATCAAACTAGACATTTCTATCAATATAGACATCTCCCTTGATAGGATTAAACAACTTGATGTAGGAGCCTCCAAGGTGAAGGGCAATCTTGCATCACCTTTTCTATTTTTTCTTGATCGAATAAGGTTGTTCATACTTCCTCGATGGGACTTTAACATGTCAGAAAAACAAACTTGTGAGTCCCAATGATAGACTGCTAATGTTTACGAAGGTTACAAATGTGGTTCATCGACATGGAGTTCACTTATCGATGATACCTTATGCCCCATATCCCTGATGATCTGGTCGGTGTGTCTTAGTTGCATTGGTGAAACTTTCTATGTTGTTTCGCTGATGACATGATAGATCCCTCATTTTCTTGTGATCATTGTCAAAACTCCCTTGTATCAGTAGAAGGTGACTTGTTGTCTCCTCGATGGAATGAAATGTGGTATCAGTGTAACATGATGGTATCGGTGGAAGTCGAAGTGGATCTTGGGAAATATGTCAATAACTATAGGTACACGAAGATAGTCAACAACGAGGATGGCAAGTTCGGTCATGACACATGGTGAAACAATATTGGATATTTCGCATCGTTGTTGTGAAATATAATTTCATTGGCTAGTGATGATTATGATATGACAACGCAGAGTTCTCAAATACTGATTGGAGCATGAATGGTACTATGACATGAATAATTCTTTTGAGGTTGGGATGACATATAGGAAAAGGATGCTATATAATGAGATAGCTCAAGAGGGGAAGGGATAATAGAACAACTCACAGAGCGATAGTAGAGTTTGAGTTAGAACTTAGATCTTCCAATCGGTAGATGCATGTAATAAGCAGCTTATAAGATGGAAAAATCAATTTTTCTATGCAAACCTGGTTACAGTTCTATGTTGTTCTAGTTTGTGAGGGGAGTCCCCTTCATCAAGTGCTATTAGAGCAGGAATTCCTAAGTTTGTAACAAGGGGTCAAATGTGAGGTAGTTGCAGCAAGACATGTGAGTGTGGGATAAGAATAGGATGCCTCCAAGAGTTGCCAACTATGGTAGGGGTAGAGGTAGAGGTGTTGGAGGAGGAGATCCTCCTAGAGATGAAATTATAGCCCTTAGAAGGCAGATGCAAGCCTTGCAAGAAGAGGTCCACATAGAAAGAGGAGCACATCAGGAAAGAGATGACAGTGAAGATGAGACTGAAGAGGAGATAGAAGAGGAAGAACAGGATCAGATAGATCCTGGAGAGATGAGATTACTAAGAGTTATATCTAGTTTGTGAATGAAACCAAATATGGACATTTCAACTTTTAGTGGAAGCCTAAACCCAAAAGAATTGATTGATTGGATCAATGATATGGGAGAATTTTTTGAATTTGAGGAGATTGAAGATCCTCACCGAGTAAGGTTTTTAAAGACCAAGTTAAAAGTTCACGCACGTATATGGTGGAAAGTGGTCTAGCTTGAAAGAGG
This sequence comes from Sequoia sempervirens, assembly GCA_007258455.2. Taxonomy (NCBI): domain Eukaryota; kingdom Viridiplantae; phylum Streptophyta; class Pinopsida; order Cupressales; family Cupressaceae; genus Sequoia; species Sequoia sempervirens. The sequence continues at coordinate 215,551,566 of VDFB02193867.1, read as the reverse complement.
CAGACAAAGAAAAGATAAAATATCAAGATGGGATAGAATGGTGGAAAATTTGAAGAAGCAATTCATTCCTATTGACTATGATTGGAATTGCTAAAGAAAATGCAGAGTATTTGAAAAGGAATGAGGGTGGTGAAAGAATACACCGAGAAATTTCACAAGGTTCTAATTCGAACTAGATAGTCATAGACAAACAAAGAGAAGGTTGCTCGATATATCAATGGGTTGAAGCCTAGTATACAGGAGGAATTGGCATTGGTAAGAATGACTACCATTGAGGATGCTTATTAGTTCTCTCTAAAGGTTGAAGAGTGATTGAACAAGAAGTTTGAAAGCAATCAAAGAGGAGGTCGATGTGGAAAGACTAGTAAACGAACATATGGAGGTCAAGGTGGTGATTATAAGAAAGGTGAAGGATCCAGTACTAGTCAAGATCAACAAAGAGATGACTCGTATTAACCTCGTGATTAGAACAGTGGAGATTGGAGAGGCAGAGGGAGATCTAGGCGTGGGCCAGGAAGAGGAATTTTTAGAGGAACATGTTTCCCATGTGGTGAAGAGGGACATAGGGCCTATGAGTGCCCGCAACACCAAGAGAGGAAGAACAAGAGACCAGAAGGTAAGGCACAAGTACCCCATGTAGATGAAGACACTCAGTCCTCATAGTCTGAAGATGTAGAAAATGGTGAGTCCCTTGTTGTCAGAAGGGCCTTGGTGAATGAAGAGAAGGAGCCCAATCAGTGAAAGAATTTGTTTCACATCGGTTGTAAATGTGAAGGAAAGGTCTACAATATCATCATTCATGGAAGTAGCATTGACAATATAGTGTCGAAATAAATGGTCACCAAATTGCAGCTAGAGAGAAGAAGGCACCCAAGTCTGTATCGGATTGCATGGTTGCAGAAGGATCAAAGGGTCTTGGTCAATGAACAATTCCTGATAAAATTAAAAAATTGGTAACTACCAGCATGAGGTTTTGTGTGATTTGATACCCATGGATGCTTGTCACATGTTGTTGGGTCGACCATGCTTGATCGGTGAGAAATACACAATGGACATGCAAATACTTATTCATTAATGAAGGATGAAGTTCAACATAAGTTGAAGCCTCTAAAGGAAGTAGATGAAAAGGAATACAACAATACATGAATTTGTTTGGTCAACACTGGAAGGTATGACACATGAACACATGTGTTTTGCATTAATTCTAAGAATTGAAAAGGAAGTCAGCTGTGAAGTCCCTGTAGAAGTGTGTGGTTTGTTAGATGAAGTACAGAGTGTTATTTCTGATAATGTGCTTGAAGGTTTACCACCCATAAGAAAGATTAGTCACCAGATGCATCTAATTCCTAGGGCCAGTTTTCCAAATAAGGCAGCCCATCGAATGACTCCAACAAAGAGTAAAGAGTTGAACAAACAAGTGAAATGGTTGTTGTGAAAGGGATTTATTAGGGAGAGTTTGATTCCATGTGTTATGCCTCCAGTACTAGCCTCTAAGAAGGATGGAGAATAGCAAATGTGTACTAATTCAATATATATTAATAAGATTACCATCAAGTATCAGTTTCCCTTGCCAATGATGGATGACATAATTGATTGCCTGAGTGGCATTGAGTATTTCACAAAGATTGATCTAAAGAGTGGTTACCATCAAATTTCAATCAAATAAGGGGATGAATGGAAGAAAACTTTCAAGACCAAGGAAGGCCTATACAAGTGGTTAGTCATGCCTTTTGGGCTAACCAATGCACCCAACCCATTTATGAGGCTCATGAACGAGGTATTGAAAGAATTTATGGGTAAGTTTGTCATTTTTAACTTCGATGACATTTTGATCTTAAGTAATAATTTGGAGGATCACTTAAGGTATATCCAAGAAGTTTCTGAGAAGCTGAGAGTGGAGAAGTTGTTGATCTCAACTTGAAGAAGTGTAGTTTTGTGAAATGTGAATAGGTGTATCTGGGATTTGTTTTCTCAGCAGAGGATCTAAAAATGGATCTGGAAAAGGTGAAGCCATTGTGGAGTGTCCAACACCAAGCAACACTACGGAGGTAAGATATTTTCATGGTCTAGCTAGTTTTTACCGAAATTTAATTAGGGGATTTAGTAGTATTTGTTCACCCCTAACTGAAACAATGAGAGGGGATAGAAAAAAACTCAGATGGAGTATAGGAGCAGCAAAGAGCCTCAATGTGCTGAAAAAGGTCACAGAGCAGCCTATTTTGGCACTCCCATATTTCAATAAAAGTGTTTTAGGTAGATTGTGATGCCAATGGTAGTGCCATTGGACTTGTTTTGAGTCAGGAAGGTAGACCCACCACCTATTTTATTGAGAATTTGAATGATGCAAAGAAGAAATATTCTATTTATGAACAAGAATTATATGCCATAATCCAGGCTTTGAAAAAGTGGAGACATTATTTTTTACCAAAATAATTTGTCTTATTTACTGATCATTAGGCTTTACAATATTTGAACAGTTAAGGGAAACTAAATCAAAGGCATTTGAAATGGGTTGAATTTCTGTAGAGTTATACATTTGTGTTAAAGCATAGGAGTGGAAGGTCGAATAGAGTTGCAGATGCCTTGAGCAAAAGGAAAAATTTGTTGACAAAATTGTAGGTGGAAGTGGTTGGGTTCAATGAACTCAAAAGCTTGTATCTAGAAGATCTAGATTTCACAAAAGTTTGGAAAGCTTGCAAGGATCCTATCATGTTGGATAGGACAAGGTGGTTGGACTATACCATTCAAGACGGTATGTTGTTTAGAAGGAATCAATTGTGCATTCGTGGGATTTCAATGAGAGAAAATTTGATCAAAGAGAAGCATAATAGTGGAATGGTAGGACATTTTGGTCAGGATAAGACCATGGCCATTGTTGGAAAACATTATTATTGGTCATAGCTACAACAAGACATGAAGAAGTTCGCACAGGGTTGTAGAATATGTCAAATGATGAAGGGCACTAGTCAGAATACTAGACTATATCAACTGTTACCTGTACCTAAGAAACCATGGGAGGATATCAACATAGATTTTGTTCTTGGTTTTCCAAGGACACAGCGTGGTCATGAATCCATATTTGTGGTGGTGGATAGATTCTCGAAGATGGCATACTTCATTTCGTGTCATAAGACCGGTGATACTGAACAAGTGGATAATGAATAGGTTGCACATTTCCAACAATAAAATGATAATATTTTTTTATAAGATTTTAGATATAAGTAGAGGACTCATTCTCCGATGTGATGCATATTTTTTTGTAAGTATTTTCCAAGTAAATAATTAATTATGAATTTTTTAATACAACTTATTAAAAAATATAAAAATTTGTATGTATGACCACCTTAACTTGGTCAAAAATTCATGAAATTCAATTTTTGTTTTTTTAATCCTATAGTATATGAAGCATAGAATGTGACACATGTTTTGGATTCAAAAAATGTGATACCGTTTGAAAGCTCTAGATGTTTTCCAATCAGCCTATCAATGAGGACTTTAGTCATAATTTGAATAGAAAATGAATAATAATTACTTATTAAATTCAAAGTAAGTCATACTTTATATTGGTGGAAAGTTGAGAATCTCCTTTAAAAACCCTTTTCATTTCATCAGTTTTGGGTAAAAAGATAGTCGTCAGCCACATACCCATCATATTGCCACTTTTTGGCCCATCATAATCCTACACATACCCTATTCATGTTGTAGAATTATTCTTTAAGGAGGTGGTAAGACTACATGGTCTACCCAAGAGCATAGTTTCAGATTGAGATACCAAGTTTTTTGGGTATTTCTAGAGGACATTGTGGAAGAAGTTAAAACTTAACTTGAAGTTTAGCTTAGCACATCATTTGTAGACATATGGACAAATGGAGGTAGTGAATAGGAGTTTGGGTAACTTGCTGGTATGCTTAGTAGGAGACAGACCCAAGGGATGGGATATGATTTTACCCCAAGCAGAATTTTCTTACAAAAATTATATCAATAGGAGCACTTGTAGATCACCATTCTAGATCGTGTATTGGAGTAGTCTTAGAATTGCTACTAAATTGAGGAAGATGGGTAAGGAAGAGAAGCATAGTGCTAAAGCTGAAGATTTTGTGAAACATATAAAGAATGTGCATGAAGAAGTTAAGAAGCATATTACTAAGATGAACACACAGTACAAGGCATGGGCGGATCAAAAAAGAAGGAAAAAAGAGTTTGTTGTAGGAGACGAAGTCATGGTCCATTTGCAGAAATAATGGTTTTCAATTGGTACATACAATAAAATGAAGATGAAGAAGTTCAGACCATGGAATATTTTGAAGAAACATGATTCAAGAAATGTGTATGAGGTGGAATTTCCAAGTGGGATTCATGTCTCACCTATATTTAACATTTTAGATCTGACAGAGTATTATGAAGGAGATAAGGGGTACAAGTTGGTAGAAGCACAAGGGTGTGTTCCAGCACCTGCCATAGAACATGGAGAGATTGAGGAAATCCTAGACAATTGTGTGTCAAGAAGCACCAGGAATAGGTAGTACAATGAATATCTAGTAAAGTGGAAGGGAAGGCCAGTCAAAGATTCAACCCAGTTGTCTAAGTCATAGGTTAGTCATCTTGGTTTTCATCTAACTCTCAAGAAGTCATAGAGTCACTTTTCAAATCTAACCTAAGTGTCTGATGCAGGAGCATCCAGGATGAAGGCAAATCTTGCATCACCTTTTATGTTTTTTCTTGATTGAATAAGGCTAGTCATACTTCCTCAGTGAGACTTTAACATGTCGATGGAACAAATTGTGAGTCCCAATGATAGAACCATAGTGTTGGCAGAGTTTATTAATGTGGTTCATCGACATGGAGTTCACTTATTGTCTAGACGTTATGCCCCATCTCCCCAATGGTCCAACTGATGTGTCTTAGTTGCGTCGCTGGAACCTTCTATGATTTTTCCATGATGATCTGATGGATCCCTCATTTTCTTGTGATCATCTTCGAAACTCCCTTATATCAGTGGAAGGTGACTTGTGGTCTTCCCAATGGAACGAAATGTGGTGTCGATGTAACATAATGGTATCAACAGAAGTCGAATTGGATTCTAGGTGATATGTCGATAATGATAGGTACATGAAGATAGTCAATGACGGGGATGGAGAGTTTGGTCAAGACACATGGTGAAACAATATTGGATATTTCACATCATTGTTGTGAAATATAATTTCATTGGCCAGTGATGATTATGATATGAGGACTCGAAGTTCCCAAATGTTGATTGGAGGATGAATAGTACTACAATAGGAATAATTCTTTTGAGGTTGGGCCAACATGAAAGAAAATGATGCTATATAATGAGATAGATCAAGAGGGGAAGGGGTAGTAGAACAACTCACAGAGTGATAGTAGAATTTGAGTTAGAACTCATATCTACCACTTGGTAGATGCATGTAATAAGCAGCCTATAAGATGGCATGTTCTCTGTAATATGTATTGATTAGTAATAAAAATCAATTTTTCTATGCAAACCTGGTTGTTCTATGTTGTTCTAGTTGGTAAGGGGAGTCCCCTTCATCACAACTTATACTCTTTCACATCCTCATAATAGTCAACAAAGATGTATGGTTGACTTTTCTTCTCTATTACCTTATACTAACCATCTAGTATGAATTCCCAATGTTCACTACCTAATAACCTAAATAAGGAAATATTAAAGGCTTGATATTAGACCAAGACTCCTTTAGAGTAATATTCCAAACTAACTTGTGCATTGTGTAGTCCTAAATATAGCTGGAAAAAATTATTTCTTCAACCAAAAATAATGGGGCCATAAACCCAAATTGAAGCATACAATTGGTCATATCCTTTCCCTTTTTTTTTTCTTTCTTTCTTTTAGCAACACCATCTTGCTAAGAAGTATAGGGAACCAAATAATGATGTGGTATACAATGCTCAATACAATAATCTTAAAAGGTCTAGTTTACATATTCCCCTCTAGTATCTATGGATATCTAAAGAATAGAAGAACCTAGAACTATTTCTCCACAAACACCTTGAAAGTTCTAAAAGTGGGGAATACATCACTCTAGTACATTATAAAATACACAATGTGACAAGAGTAATTATTAATGAAGGTGAGCACATACATGGCACCTCAAAAGGAGTTGAAAATGACACGAGACGGCTATAAACCAACTCAAATAAGGTAGTTGCAAATTGAACATTATCCTTAAAAAAGGATCCATGATGATCTTTCCCAATAACACAACCTTAAAAAGACACCCTCTGCGAATGGAACTTAAGAAAGACTAACTAAAATCTTCTATATACTCAATTACTAAAGATACTTATAATTGAAATTTTTAAACCTCTTATGCCAAAGTCTACACAAAGATATTGCATGGGGTATGTGTGATTCACCACAAGATAACTCAAACCATAAAACCTATATAATCTATACTCATGATAAGCTACCTGAAACAACAATCTTCTTAAATGTTGTAATTCTCTAATAACTACATCATGTGGTGAAAAATCAATTGTTTTCCCATCCCTAATATTAAAAGTTTGGTAGACAGTGAGAATTAGCCAAAACTTGAGAACATAGAGAACATCCGCAATACAACCCTATATCAATTGTATTATGCAGTCCTAATTACACATCAATCAAACTAAGCCAGATGTTTGCGTTAGTCATTATTTCTTCAATATGATATGTTTCACAGGAACATCTTGGGCATTGTGAATTTTTAGCGTTTGTTTCTTTTCTGGGTCCTATCATCTCCTGATTATTAAGGTAAGTAAAGTGTGGACGATATTTTCCCTCTCCGATATGATTCATAAATAATGAAGGGGAACTTTTCTATAAAATTTTCAGGCAATCATCCAACCGAAAACTTAGAACTCGTCTACTTTTGCTAATACAGTGTTCTTTTATATTAATATTATCCTTTAAAGCCCAATGTCCAAAAAAGATTTGCTGTGATTACATTTATTCCCTCCATAGCGACAGCATAGATCTAATTTTATTGGGTGTATAAATCAAATCCAAATGGGAATCCTCGAACTGTATTGATTTTCGTTTAATCTTATAAATTCAGGTAAACTAATCGTCTCACTATGGAATTTAAACTTTCGAGCACCATTTTACAAGTCTACAACCACATCGATTCGCCGAGAACCACAGATATGAAACTGGACTAGTTTTTGTCGAATTTGTTTTGACTTATATTGAAAATGCAACTCGCTTGTTAAATAAGCTCTTCCTAAACTAATAGCGTAACAATGCACCAGACATACTAGGTAGTTTTTCAGAAATTGATAGAGGTCGCTTGTGTGTATTTAAATCTAAAGCTCAAACTTTTAGAATTGAAATTTCAAACTAAACCTTCCCAATCTTTTCCCTGAGATAACCTGTTGTGACCTCCACAACTCTAGGGTTCTTTTAGAGCTGGGACCCTTCTTTTCTACTAATTGTATTTTCATTTTGGTCTTCTATCCATGTTCAATTGGCAGTTTGGCAATATAAGCTAAAGAATCACTTCCTTAGGCTGGGGTACTAGGATAAATTTTTTTTTCAATTAATGTCTAGTAATTAATATGTACTAAAATAATATTCACAAGAAAAGAATATAATAGAAATATGTTGCAAATATTTTATAATATTTGAGAATAGTAATCTAGTTCAAGGGATCAAGCTTTGAATTATCTCTAATAAGAACATAATTTTCAATATAGTGAATATAGACTAAGCACTAGTTCTTATATGTACCCTACATATGCAATTAATGACAGTCAAGCTGACTTGAATACATAAATAAGATTATATTAGTGAGCATAAAACTCTATTAAGAGTTAAAGTAGCCACAAGCCAACTACTTAAAACCCTATGCACACTATAGGATTAAGTGCTTATACACCTCCCTTTATAGAGAGTGATGTCCTTAGTGCTAATTAACTATGGATTCTTTTGCGTAAAATTTTAAATTTTAACATATAGCATCTCCAACTAGAGAGTTATTTCATTTAAACAAATACTTTAAGACTTTCATTGTGTAAACCTCTTCACGTGTGTTTGAAAAATCCCCTTATGATCTAGAATTATTCTACCCTCCTCATGAAGCTCTAGTAACTTACTTTATGCTACAACTATTTTTCCACTAACCCTATTCAATCATGAAACATGCAACACTAGACTCATATTTGTATGCCAACTATGAATCCTCTATAGTGATTTACAAGGATCATATTTTTTAGGTGGTGAAACATAGAAAATATGGTACTCTCTTTTTACTTCTAGGGTTTTGGACCTAAAAGGAGAGATACAAAAACCTTAATGCTTCACTCAAGAACAAACCCTTCAGATTTCAATGCAAAGGAGATTGAAATTTGTGAAAGAGGATTGTCCTAAAGGCAAAAAACTGATCAAGGGGTTCACCACCAAGTGTAAACTTGGAAAATGCAAAATGTTTGAAAACACACTATGTTATGCAAAAAGACCTCAAAATGCAAATAGATTGTAACAAAAAACTATGAGATTTAAAGTGTGCACCTAGAAACTGGAGAAAGATGGAATGGACCTTTGGAATCCTGAAATTGTTGCTTTTTAGGCCAACTAGGACTGATAAACCAAGCTAGGTGACTTAGTCCTGCTTAGGGTGAAGAATTGAATTCACTTCGGTTGGCAAGGCTCTGGCTTGCACAAAAAAAATTGAGAAGATAAACCTGAATCCCGATACTTTAGATGGTGCCGAAGAAACTCTGATTGAGTTGGAATCTCTAAACAGGATGTTGATTGCCGCAAAGGATTGTTGGGAGAATGGAAAAGTTGTATGGGAAGGTATTCTAAAGGAGCTTCAAGGCTCGTCATCTTCCGGTTGATACATGTTTCCATTTTTTCATTTATTCTTAGGACACCCTTTTTCCTTGATGTGAAAGGGGGAGTGAAGAATGGTGAAGTGTTGGTGTTAGGGCGAGAAGTGTTCTAAATAAGGTGTTTTATAAATATTCTTTTTTCGTACATGTTTCCATCAATGACAAAGGGGGAGATTGTTGAAAAAATGAAGAACATTACATTTTGTTATTTTGTATTGTCATTGATGTCACCATGATATATGAGTTGCAACTACATGATCAAGTTTGCAGTTGTTTCGGTAATCTAATCCAATATCTAAACTAGTATTTTGCTTACATCCTCTAGTATTTTCGTCTACATTTAGTTGTTCATAATTATTGTTGCTTGTAGTTTTGGAAAATGGATTGTAAATGTCGGGAGCACATACATTCAAGATCTCACATATCAAGTTGCTTGTATGGCGTATTGACATTACATTGGTGTTTGCATTTGTGTCATTAGGTCTATCGCTGGCTGACCCAATGAGATGTATCATGTAATAGTGAAATTTTTTTGCGAATATATGTGCAACCTAATTTAGGTCTATGCTGACTTGATGAAGTGTGTTGGATGTGTGAATTATCTTTTTGAGAATTTTTTATGAAAGCTTGAAGCTGACAATTGGTATTTTTGGTAAATGGGAAGTGCATCTAATTAGGTTGGCCTAATTGATGCTTGTGGAGAGATCTGATATATATTAGATAATCTTTGAAGTTTAATGATGTGAATTTTGGTGTGTTGTGAATGTGAATGTAAAGAAGAGTAAATATGATAAAGTGTGTTAAGTCAGTTTACTAAGATAAATTAGAACTGAATCTACACTTACTAGGTGTACTCCATTAGTTCATTTTTTGGTTGTAAGACATTTTCTGTAATTGTAATTCTATAGGTAGTGAGCCTTTGTTTCTGGATATTGAGTCCTGGTACTGAACCACCCATTTTGTAATATCTTATAACTAGTTATACTATATTGTGAGCTAACACTCACCATGGTTTTTCCCATTTTTGGTTTTCCAAATAAAAATCCTAGTATTAATGTGTTCTCTAATTTCATGCTTTGTTAATTCTCTTACTTATCTTTGCTATTGTGTGTATTGGAATAATTGGATGGTATCTTATTAGAAAATTTAAGATGTTGATTCACCCCCTATCAGTATCTTGGACATTTAACAATTGGTATTGGAGCTTGGTTCCTCCGAAGAAGCCTAATAGCTTGAGGGAGATCTTGAAGATGGAAGAAATGAATGATAAAGGAGAGTTCCAAACTACTCTTGAGGATCTTGACAAAGTTGAAAGAGAAAACAAATATCTAAAAGAGAATCTTGAAGATGCAAATGAATATGCTCAAAAATTAAAGGAGAAATTGAAAAAGTTCAAAGATAGGCATAAGGAAGTAACTAATCAGTTGAAAAAGGCTAATTGAAGAGTGTCTCAACAAGTTGGTACAAAGAAAGTTTGAAGATTGTGCTAAGCTTGAACAAGAAGTTATGAACCTTAAAGTAGATCTGGAGAAGGAAAAACTCTGTAAGAACAATTTCAAATCTAGCTCAGATAGGCTTAATGAATTGATTGCAAGATTGAAACTAAGTAAAGAAAAAAGTGGTATGGGAAATGATACCGATGAAAGTTCTAAAGTTGTGGACAATCAAAAGACTCAAAATAAAGGAAAGAAGGAAGGAAATTCGAGGAACTCTACTAGGAGACCTCTGGTGAGACAACCTAATGCAAAAAGGTATCCTTCTTTTAATGAAACTTTCTTTTCATGCAATACATTTGGTCACAAGGCAACAAAATGTATGAGTAGGATGAATTAGTTCATTGGTCCTTTTACTGGTCGATGTCTCGCATGCAAAAGAATTGGAAATAGGGAAAGTTAATGCATAACTCTGATGATGAATTGGTTTAATGGAGGAGGAATGAATCAATCCTTTAATGGATATTGCTATACCTGCAACAATTATGGACACAAAACTAATCAGTGCAAAACAAGAATTAGTGGAAATGAATCTAATCAGAGAAATATTGTATGCTATAATTGCAACAAACCAGAACATGTTTTAAGAATTTACAAAAGTAAGAAAAATAAGGAAACCAATCCGGTAGAAAAGGGTCTATGAAGAAGGTCAAAAAATATGAGATTAAGCAATTGATGAATAATATTTGGAGAAAGAAAGAAGAGCCAAATACTATTGATGAGTTTGTGCCCTCATCTAGTATAGATGATTTATTTGGTAATTAGACCTAGCAAGGTCATAGGGGGCACAATATTAGAAAATCATGAGAACCGCTTGGATAAATGGCGTGTCAGAGGCTAGCACAAGGACGAAAGGTGAAGGATGATCAAGCATATGTCTTTGAAAAGGAACTAGTGGGAAATATGAAGGGATGATCTTTTGTGGAGAAAATTAGAATTTTTTTGTGTAAAAGAAGAGTTTTTAGCAACTTTTTGGAATCTGTCACATTTAATGCAAATTAGGGTAGATCATTATTTTATAAAGGAAATATTTAAGGCATTTTGATCATTCATGCACTTGAAGAAGTTGAAGAGATTTTGCAGCATTCTTGAAGACAATTGGAGTTAGAGCTATGGAAACCCTAGTTGAAGCTCATCATGTAGAAAAAGGTATTTTCATCTTCTGAGTAGTTTTGTTTTGCATTATTTAAGTTGTTTAAGTTCTGAATTGGAAGAATGGAAACTACTGTAGTCATGAAAGTTTTGCAAAGGCCTAGGTCGTCTTACAGAAAATATTCATCGAAGGTTTTCAAAGATGACCCCATGGGTGCATTTTTGACAATTCCACATGGAGTAATGTTGACTGAGGATACAAGGATGTATATTTGAGTAAAGTTTGAGGAATTAAAAAACATAAAGTTGATTGAAATTTTGGAAAAAGAGCTTACTACTGATGGTTTCTTGATAAAACCTGAGTACTCAAACTTGGTCGCTTAGAGGTTAGATAGATGAAACAATTTTCCTAACTTTAGCTATGATGATAAATTTGTGAAAGCAGTTCTAAGTAGAATCCATGATAAATTCTTGTGGGCTGACCAGATGCACCTAATAACTAGGGAAGCTATTAGAGTTGTTACTGGGCTTTGGGATAAAGGTACAACACCTATGTTGAAATTTAGGAAGAATGCGATTATAATGGAACTTATGGGAGCCACTTATGAAAAAAGAACCTTAGTAATGAAAACTATCACTAATCTTTTTCTGAAATCTACAACTATGATGATTGGACATAAAACATACTTCAGAAATAGAGAGAACTCTATTTCAGTTATAGCAATCTTTACTTGCTTTGATATGGTTGTAAAGGGTGTTGATTATGATCTATGTGAGCTTTTTCGATTACAACTACTTGAGCACTTGAAGTCAACAAAGGAAAAGAAGTATGCTTTCAAGTTTGGTTCATTGATTGTATGTCTATTGTTTTATTTCATGAAGAGGCTTCCAAGAAGGAATGGTGAAGTAAATTGGGACTCATTTAGACCAATTGCACATCAAATTTTTGATTATATGCATAGTATGGGTAATATGAATGGTCAAGATGATATTCTAACATCATTCTTTGTTGTATTCAAAAGAAACATGAATGAAAGGGAAAGGATTCCGAGGAAAATTATTGAAAAGTATAAAGATGACATCATATTCCATGTTTCCTTTGATGAATGTATGATTGAGGCTGTAGAACCTCAAACCATACAGATTCAACCTCTGGGATATGAGGTAATAGAAGAAGTCGAAGGCTACATGAAAATTTTGCTGAAGAATTTGAACGATCCCTACAAATCAAAAATTAGGACATATGTTGAAAAATCTATGGAGATTCATATGGAGTAACATGAGCCTAAAATTAGGAAGAATGTGGAGAAAAATCTTAAATAAGTTGGTTTCACTAATGAGAAATTTCCCTTGGAAGGGCTAAGGGAGAACATTTGGAGGAAAACTCATCTAGCCTAAGGAGATCCAGAAGAACTGCCTTTGTAAAAACCTCTATAACCCTTGTAGTAAAAGTTGAACCCAATATCATTGACAAAGACAAAGGTCCTCTTTCCACCGGATGGATTACTAGATCGGGGAAGAGGAAGGAAACTACTCTAGTTTCCCCTGCAAAGAGAGGAAGGAAAGAGAAAGAGACAAGGGAGAAGAACCTTAGTGTTACAGATGATCAAAATGATGAAGAAGAATATCCTAATGCAAAGATGGTGAGGAGATTTAAAGAGGAGTTTTATCCTCTAGTGAAGGTGCTTCTATAGAAGCTATTGGTTCCAAAATAGTACTTGTTGTATCATCTTCTGATGATGAGGAAGCACAAGATTTTGGTGTCCATGTGCACACAAACCAAAATCAAAGAAGGATAAGGTGTCTAATGAAGCCTCTACGGACTAGAGAGGAGAACAAGACATACTAGTAAGTTCTAGTCCCCACTTTAAATTAGAACCAACTCTCAATTCCTTACTACATTTTGATAATATGATTCAACCTACAACTAAATATTATTATAAGGTTGGAGAAGAAGACAATAAAACTTTTCTTTTAGTTGTTATTCAATATGTTATCATCCTAGAAGTGAAATGGGATGATATAAGAAAAGATGTACCTGAAAGCATGTGGGATGATTGGATGAAAAGGAGATCAGAGCCCATTGTATTTGAAGAGAAAATTGGAAATGTTTCATATAATAAGATTGGGTCTTTCGTGACCCTGGATGATCTAGAATATTTGAAGAAGATCTATGCAGAAATATTTTGGATGAAGAGTAGAGTAAACATGTTAATGACAAGAAATAAGAAGCTAAAAAAGAAGGTAAGAAAGGAAACAACAAAAGTAATCTAGGAGACAAGAGAAAAGCATGGAATGTTTAAGGCTGATGAAGATGTTGCTTCTAAAAATGCTCAAGAAAATACTCCTCTTGATAGAGGTAACGAAGATATTTTTAAAATTTTTGATGTTGAAGTTAATGTTGGTGGTGAAAATGATAAGAAGAATGAAGGAGAAGTTGAGCCTGAAATGCATAATGATGCTCCTCTGGAGCACACTAAAGGAGAAAGAGTCAATTATGAACACAAAAATGTAGAAGAAGGAAAAGGTAGTGAAGAAGAAGAAAAAGATAATTTAGAGGAAGAGAAAAATAAAGATGGAAAAGATGAAGAGGATGACCAGGATAAAGATAGGGATGAAGAAAAAAAGGAAGAAGAAGAAGAAGAGGAGGAGGAGGAAATGGAAGAAGAAAAGGAGGAAGAAGAGAAGGAAAAAGGAGAGGAAGAAAAAAAAAATGAAGAATCTTCCAGGAAAAATGAAGAAAGTGAAAAATAGATTGTAAAATCTCTTAAGAATCCTAGAGCATCATCGTCTAGAAATGATATTTTGAAAGGCTCGTGGATATGGAGAAGATGTCTCTGGTTGGAAATGATTTGGCTTGCATAGAAAATTTTGAGAAGATACACCTAACTCATGATACTTCATATGGTACAAAAGAAACTTTGATTGAGTTGGAATCTCTGAACAGGATGTTGGTTGCCACAAAGGATAGTTGGGAGAATGGAAAAGTTGTTTGGGAAGGTATTCTAAAGGACCTTCAAGGCTCATCATCTTTCGTTTGATACATGTTTATTTGTTTTTCAATTGTTTTTAGGACACCCTTTGTCCTTTATGTCAAAGGGGGAGTGAAGAATGGTGAAGTGTTGGTGTTAGGGGGAGAAGTGTTGTAGAAAAGGTGTTTTGTAAATATTCTTTTTGACACATGTTGCCATTAATGACAAAGGGGGAGATTGTTGGAAAATGAATCTTGAGCATCTGATTTTGTTATTTTGTATTGTCACTGATGTCACCATGATATATGAGTTGCAACTGCAAGATCAAGTTTGCAGTTGTTTTGGTAATCTGGTCTGGTATCTGAATTGGTATTTTGCTTACATCCTCCATTATTTTGGTCTACATTTGGTTGCTAGTAATTATTGTTGCTTGTGGTTTTGGAAAATGAATTGTAAAAGTTAGGAGCATATACATTCAAGATCTCACAGATCTAGTTGCTCGTATGGCATATCAACATTACATTGGTGTTTGTATTTGTGTCATTAGGTATATCCCTGACCAACCTAATGGATGTATCATGTAATAGTGAAATATTTTTTGCGGATATATGTGCGACCTAATTTAGGTCTATGTTGACTTGATGAAGCATGTTGGATGAGTGAATTATCTTTATGAGAAGTTTTTATGAAAGCTTGAAGCCAACAATTGGTATTTTGGGTAAATGAGAAGTGCATCTAATTAGGTCGACCTAATTTATGCTTGCGAAGATTAGATATATATTGGATAATATTTGAAGTTTAATGATTTGAATTTTTATGTGTTGTGAAGGCGAATGTAAAGAAGAGTGAATATGATGAAGTGTGTTAAGTCGGTTTACTGAGCTACATTGGAATTGAATCTACACTTACTAGGTGTACTCCATTAGTTTGTTTTCTGGTTGTAAGCCATTTTTTGTAATTTTAATTCTATAGGCAATGAGTCTTTGTTTCTAGATAGCGAGTCCTGGTAGTGAGCCACCCATTTTGTAATATCTTATAACCAGTTATACTATATTATGAGCTAACACTCACCATGATTTTTCCCATTTTTGGTATTCCACGTAAAAATCCATGTGTTCATGTGTTTTGTGATTTCATGCTCTATTAATGCTATTAAAGAAGAGTGAATATGTTGAAGTGTGTTAAGTTAGTTTACTGAGCTACATTGGAATTGAATCTACACTTACTAGGTGTACTCCATTAGTTCATTTTCTGGTTGTAAGCCATTTTCTGTAATTGTAATTTTATAGGAAATGAGCCTTTATTTCTAGAAAGTGAGTCCTAGCAATGAGCCACCCATTTTTTAATATCTTATAACCGGTTATACTATATTGTGAGCTAACACTCACCATGGTTTTTCCCATTTTGAGATTTCCACGTAAAAATCTTTGTGTTCATGTGTTTTGTGTTTTCTATGATGCATGGTGACTTTTACATGATGCTTGATGCTTGAATAATGCTCCAAAACACTTGAAAATTAGCTTTTGAAGACTCTTGAATGCTCTTGTGAACTCAAATTTTCTATATTGCATGAATACTCAAATTGCTATGTCACTTGATTGCTTTTTAGGTGAAAATGAGTGAAATAAACTTGTATTTATACTTGTTTATGCAATATTTCCCAAAATTACAAAAATATAGGCCGACATGAGATCTAGGAAGATAAAATTCTACCAATATTTTGAATTTAATTTAAATTTAAGCCACATAGGACTCATACACTAGAAGTGGAATATAAGTTCCATTAGGCTAGGCTTTGGGACACATTTTACAATAAAAGCTTAGATTCATGTGAAATTAGGATTGGGGCCCCAAGACATAGGTGGAACCCTTATGCCCAACGTGGTGTATGAGTCCTAGATCACTAAATTTGGGCTATACAATCCAAAAACACCTGAATTATGATTGGATGTTGGTTTATGCCAAGATTATCATGAGAGAGATGCATTGATTAAGGCTTGTGGATGCAAAATAAGACATAAAGAAGCCCCATTAATAATGAAAACCCTAGATTAGTGTGAAAGTGTGGTACAACACTTTACAACATCTTAAATAAGGTACAATTAGGTCCACTTAGTTCACAAGGGCCCAATACATAATGTGAATGTGTTAAACACATTACAATACTAAATCAAGGAAAAATTAAGCTCAATTTTACAAGGAGGGCCAAAACTAATGTAGATTTGTAGAGGGATGTACATTTTTTGTAATTACATATATCCCCCAGTTTAGTGAGAGGAGGAACTTTCTTCAAACTCACACTACAGTAGATAAACTCACATCAAGAGGGGTCCAAGTGCACTAATGCTATTTAGACAAGATGACAATGATCAAGAGGGATGATCAAGCCCCCAGGATCAAGATCCTATAAAAATCAACATAAGTGCAAAGGGGACGCACATGTAAAATGATAGAAGGAGCGACAACCAGGAGCAATCATACAATACCAAAGACATAAAGAGAAATTTAAAAAAAAAAAAAGAGGGTGGATCAAGCTTCAATCATTTGTCCATCACGATGTGGATTAGATCTAGGTTGTTTGTCAAAATATTCACACTCACTCTGAGGCAACAAAACTTTTAGGCCATTCTCTGGGTGATTATCCAATGTGTGAGACACATACACACATAGACGGTATGTACCCACACACAAGAAAGTGGCTATGGGAAAGTCACACCTAAGTTTGGTTTCCCATTCAACCAAACCAAAGTTATACCTCCTGATAACTTTGATAAGGTGCCACACAACAATGAACATTGAGTTTCATTAGGAAACCAAAGATTTGTATGCTTGATACTCATGAACAAACAAGATAGCTCCATAGGCATGCAAAGTGGATTATGTAAGGTGGCCATATGATAGAAATTTTAAATGAAAAATAGTATAAGGTTCATCTAAAGAAGTCTTGTTTAGTTCATGTAAGGTCTTAAATTAGGGAACATCATGCCTAAAGTCTCCAAGAGAGGACCAATCAAAGAATAGAAGATTCACAACTTAGGCGATGCAGTGTATCACATAAAGCCACTAAGAGAGATAACACTCTTGAAGGGAATCACACCCAATGTCATCCACAAAGCAAAAGATGTATCGCATGAAGTAAGAAGACTAGACAATGAAACATGAAAAATACAAAAACAATAATGCCAATGTATGCCCCCACTTTAAAGAAATTGCTAAACACCATGATGTGAGAAATTACTTTAAAGTAGAAAATGATAAGTGTTAACAATAAATAAGACATGAGAGCTAATTTGTAAAGCCCTATGCCAAGTCAAATGTTTCCAAATAAAGTTGTGTCATGAAAAGGACAGGAGGGGTTTCCCTTGAAACTAAAATTCCAAACACATGAGGGATCCATGGATTTGGGATCAGTATGTTCTTGCTACAATTTTTGTAGAGATCTTAGAACTCTCATCATTCCCCAAATACTCATAGATCTAGAATAATGACACAAAGAGAGTGAAAATAAAGAAAAACCTTTTAGGTCAACATGGAAGACACATGAATATCTTGACGCCTTGTGTCATCCCCAAAAGGAAAACACAAGAAAAATAAAAGATAAAGGAAAATCTTTTGGGTCAAATCTCTCTCTCAGAAGGAAGAAAGTAGGTACAAATAGAGGAATGTCACAAAGAGAGAGAGAGATACATCAAATATAACATTATGGGGGATCACATTACACACATGCAATCACACACAAAACATGAAAAGAAAAGAGTAGTAAGACACATGTGATTCAACCTATTAGTAGGTTCTCTACATCCCAATCATTTTCATTGTATATCAAAGGTAGACAACTATCCAAAGGGTCAACAATAAATGCATTACTAGGAAAAGGATTTGTAATTCTTGTCCCCACTATGTGCAAGACAAGAATGAGTTGACGTAGGTGATGGGAAAGAGATCCTTGCATTTTGAAATAATTTGCAATAAATGTAAAGCATCTAATAGTGAGAATATGATGATTCTAAAACTATTACATGGAAAGGAGCCAAAGAGTCCTGCTTTAAGTGACTATTTCTATGATATCAAACTTTTTTAATATTTGTTTTAAGTCATGACACTTCAATCCTATGTCTAAGGACTCTATGGTATCAACAATGTAATGTATTTTTGTTCTTAGGATTTGGAGATTGATCTTCTCTTATGGGTGGTAAGGTAATCAGTTCTTGGTTTAAAGAAATTGTAAAGTCCTTTTAGTGGAAGTTGGTGGAAAAGGGAATTTTATTTTCTTTAGTTTGTAATTCCTTCATCACTTTCTAGATTCATCGACTTCTCTAGTTGAATTTGGAGGAGGAGGACCTAAGAAAATCCTATCATCCTTATCATTGTTTTGAGGCATTGGTTGTTCTTTAGGAAGGATGACACTCATATCAGGAGGAGGATCGTGATATCCTAACCCTTTAGTATCTTTATTTGGAATTTTCTCTAAGATTTGATGAATTTCATGTTCACTTGTATCACATCCTTGTTTGCTCAAGATTATGAATCCTTTTCCATATCTCTCTTCTAGATTGATGGGAGTGTTGGTCACTTTGTTAGCATAGAAAGGTTGATTATTTGCTTGATTAGAGGAAATAGGTTCACCTATTTTAGGGAACTTAGGCTCAACTTGTGTTTTAGTTTTAGGATATAAAATACCAAACATCTCAATTCATGGGATTATAGGGGGTATTGGTTGTTTCATGGATGAATAAAAGGATGCATTAGTCTCAAGGTTATTAAGGAAATCACTTAGGAATTTATTCACACTATCTCCAATGATGTCAACATCATGAGGAGGACATGCATTAGGAGTTGAGTGAGCATGAGTAAGTTAAATTTCATTAGGGTCATTTCCAAAAGAACAACTTGACACATCCACGAGGGACTTCAAGGACATCCACAACTTACCAAAGCCCATATCCATGATTAAATGAAATGCAAAAACTTAGAATTTACACAATGAACCAAATGAAGGTATATGCACTTAAACAGATGAAACAAAAACTCTGCAAACTAAAACATATAACTAAAAACAACAAACAAAAACATAGAAATAGAGAATTTAATGTTGTAAAATGTAATTTAAAATCTGAAGTGGGACTAAATCACCCAAAGAGGCATATGAGTCCCAAATAGGGTTTCTTATAGGTTTAAGTGCTGAATAACAATCATAATAGAATACCCAAAATTTAGGAAAAAACACATGTACTAGGACTAAATCTCTTAGAGGGGCATATGAGTCCCAATTTAGGGATTTTGCAAAGATTTCAAAAAATTCTATGTGAAAGATATGCTTTTTGGTTTGTATGATGTCTAGGCTAATTTCAAATGTAGATTTCAAATGATATGCAATGATGCAAGATACAAAAAAGCAACCTATATGCACGTTCACTAACACTATTTAGAAACCCAAGATGCCAATTGACTAATGCAAACCCTAATGCAATGTTAATGCAAGCTAGATCTAGGATGATGATGCACTCCAAATAAAAATTAAGATGTTCTAAATTTAGGTTCACCAAAATGTAATGACAAAAATAGGGTTCTCCACCTTTTAGGAGATGAAGCACAAGGGGACGATGTCCTATTTCACTATTATTACATTCAAGGAAACCTTAGAGATCTCACTCCAATATTGGAATGAAGGGAAGAGATCTGCAAAAGGGTACATCCTAGGGTATGATTCTTAACTAAAGAATGGTTTACCACCAAGCTAGGGCTCAGAAAGAAAAATGATATGAAAGATATAATGGTTAAACCTAATGATATGTAAAACTTCACTAAATGACCTAGAAATGAATGTAAAATAAGATGGCAAGCTAGAAAAGTATAGAGGTACACCTGAAAACATATAGCAGCTTGAATGGAAACTTGAAATGCTAAAAAATAATGAACTTAATGCAAAGTGGGACTCATATGCCAGTTTGGGCAATTTCGTCCCAGATTAGGGTTTCTAGGCAGGAACATAAATCTAGCAGAGATATGTCTCGAACATCTAAAAATTGCAAATTTCAGTGAAGTAGGACTCATAAGCTAGAAGTGGTGTATCAGTCCAGTTTGGCCAAGTTTCAAAAAGTAAAATTCTGAATCTACTCTTCAACCTTTGCTCTGTCTTCTCAACCTAGTTTCTAGGTTTGAAATGTCAAAATCTGCTTTGTAGATGCCTCTTAATGATCTTCTAAACTAGGTGACCACTTTGATGACTTTGGACACTTGACAACTTCTTTCCACTCTTGATCTTCAATATGTATTCAACCTAGATCTACAAATCAGACACCAAAGAGGGAAAAATGTAGCTTTGTTAGTGGAAAGGGGTTTTCCTTGGTCAAACCCCATTTTGGTAATCAAATCTTGTAATGAAATTAAATGGAAAGGAGGAATGATGAATGAACAAAATGCAATGTTACAACTCACCAAACCCTAGAAATAAAGTGTTGCAAATATGTATGATATGGCTCCAATGGATGTAGTTATTGACTCTTGATTGAATGTAATAGATCTTGAATGAAATACTTGATTGAATCATGAAAACCTTACATCACAATTGTTAGCTCTAAAATAAACATGATGCATGATGACTTTGACATAATGCTTGATGCTTGAATACTACTCCAAAACACTTGATAATCAACTCTTGAAGACTCTTGAATGATCTAGTGAACACAAATTGTCTATATTGCATGAATACTCAAATTGCTATGTCACTTGATTGCTTGTTAGATGAAAATGATTGAAATAACCTTGTATTTATACTTGTTTATGCCAAATTTCTTGAAATTACAACACTACAAGCTAAAATTAGATCTAGGAAGACAAAATACCACAACGAATTTGAATTTAATTTAATTTTAAGCCACATGGGACTCATACTCTAGAAGTGGTGTATGAGTCCCACTAGGCTCGTCTATGGGACACATTTTTCAAGAAAATCTTAGATTCATGTGAAATCGGGATTGAGGCCACAAAACTTAGGTGGGACCCATGCACCCAAGGTGGTGTATGAATCCCAAATCACTAAATCTAGGCCATAAAATCCAAAAACACCTAAATTATGATTGTATGGTGGTTTATGTTGGGATTTTTCATGAAAATATGCATTAATTAAGGCTTGTGGATGCAAAATAAGGCTAAATAAGGCATAAAGAAGTGCCATTAATAATGGAAACCCTAGATTAGTGTGAAAGTGTGGTACACCACTTTACAACACATTAAATAAGGTACAATTAGATCCACTTAGTTCACAAGGGTCCAAGACCTAATGTGAATGTGTTAAACACATTACAACACTAAATCAAGGCAACATTAAGCTCAATTTGACAAGGAGGGCCCAAATAAATGCAAAAACTGTAGAGGGGTGCATTTTCCATCATTATAGGAGGTTTAATCAAATAATTTAGATTGTTTTATCAAATAAGATGTAAAATTAGCATGAAAGGGTGAATTAATCAAATAATATTAATTATCTAAGTAATAGAGGAAAATGGTGAATATAATTAAACAATTGAAATTATTTAATTAAATAGAAAAAAATGATTGAATCGGGGTGGAAATGGTGTTAGTTATTGAATCAAGACGTGATATTAATTAGGAAAATTTTGGATGTTAACATTTTTCCCCTCTTTGAATCAAGGAAATTGCTACATTGCTTTCAACAACTGATTCGACTTGGACTAACAATGCTACTCAAATCAAAACTTTAAAAAAATCTACTTTTTTTGGGATGCCCCACTATGCCCTAGCGAAAAAGATGAATATTGGCATGCTACCCCTTGAGAGATCAAGTGGGAAAAATTAACTTCTAGGTCAATCTCATGACAACGATGCCGGATTGGTTCAATTGCAAAGAGGATGAAGAAAAAGCTTCAAGATATTAATAAAACAACCATGACAGGTCATCGAGCAAGAAGGAGATTTAGTGTTGAAACCCTAGGTCTAGCAATGGATTCAAGATGCAAAACTTAGGTTTTCCATGCATATATAATATTTTGGGTCACTTTCAAGTTCATTTTCACACTTCGATTTGTGAAATTTGAGAGAGCTCAGAGAGATTTTCTAAGAGAACCTGACAAAATGGTTGACCATGTGCTTCCCCCACACTGTGCAAATTGAGTTTGAGACTTCTAGTAGCTATCAGATGTAGGACCACTAGCATGTGCCCTAAAATAATTTCCTTGCATTCTTTCCGATGTAGCAAAAGGTAGGGTAGAATAGGAAAAACAAAGGCATCGCTATTTCAACGATGCTTCTTTTATGGTTGGTGATGCATTTTCCAACAATTTCTTTGCACTAGGGTAATGCTCTAAAGAATATGTGTTTGGATTAAGTATACTCTGGCACTTTTGTAAATATAAGCATACTTTTGCAAATTAAATTTCAATGCAATTGCATGATTTCATACCCATACTTTTTGCAAAATTACAACGCTTTTGCAATTCTATCATGCTTTTTCATTATATCAACACTTTTTCCTAATAGTGATGCATATGCTTACATTACAAAGTGATGCATTTTCCCTAAAGGCTCTCTTTTGCATTTTAGGTTTCTTGACTTTGAATTTTTTCTCCTTTTTTAAGAAAAATGGTGTTGTGCATGCTGTGTGTGTAGGAGAGATTCCATCCATTGCTTTAACATGAGTGGAAACTGAGGATTCTAGGGAAAATGATGAAATTTGAGGATGAGGATGATGAGTTATAGGGTGCAGTCAGAATTTACCATATTTTCTATATTCGTGAGATTAGGACACACTTGGTGATGTTGGTTGAACTCGAGAAGTAGTGGCATTTTGAAACTTCATTGCTTCATCTTCCGACAGGTGAAGTGAAGGTTACCCTAGAGGATGTGTGGTGCATCTTCCGAGCACCCATCCATGGAGTGAGAGTGATTTATGATGTGGATGCCATGTTTCAGGTGCTTGGAGTTGCTCAGCTGGAGGTGGAGAGTGGTAAGATTGACCTAATGAGATATGAGGGATGCATCACTGACTTGGCCTTAGTGATTGTAAGAATTATTATAGGTGTCTTAATGCCAGATAGGAGTCATGGATTCAACATCAGCTAGGGTGTAGTGTTGGAGTGTATTATGGAGGATGTATGCACTTATGCTTGGGACAAATGCATTTTAGCTACATTATACCATGACATACATTTGGTGGTCTATATAAGGTGTGTGAGCTTATCTATCAGAGCTACATTGTTGCATATATGGGCTTGGGAGCACTTCTTTGTGCTTAGACTAGTTATTGCCCTGAGACATCGAAGATGAGGATCTAGTGGTGTATAGATATGTAGGCATGACCACACTCCACCACACAGGTGCAACACATATAGCTTACTTGAGGAGAGTCATTGATGATGGGTCTGTGCAAGACCATGGGGGTCCAAAAAGTGGCGATGTGAAAAAAAAAGTCATTTTTAACTCACACAAAAAATGTGAAATTCTTCTTTGACTTTTTGTAGGCTTGGGTGGAACATACTAGTGTCAAAACCTAATACCAAACCAAAACAGATATTCATTAGAAACAGATATGAATTTCAAAATGGATACCCATTTTGAAATGGATATCGGTTTCTAAACTCATATCCATTTAGTTTATGTTAGAAATTTTAATTTCATCAGGTTCAGGCCCAAATATTTTTTTTATTTTGTATATTATAATAATGTTTTTTTAAAACATTATTATAATATTTTAAATAAATATAATATTTTATAATAATATAATATAATATAATACTATATTATATTATATTATATTATATTATATTATATTATATTATATATATTATAATATAATATTTATTAAACATTATATAATATAATATATATTATACATTATATAATATAATTTTATATTATACATTTAAAAAAAATGTTTCCAATAAATATATGGTTGGGTCTTAGACTCTACCATAGGGTATGTGCAGTATCATGATGGGCCAAAAAGTGGCAATATCATGGGTATGTCGCTGACGACCTTTTTTTAACCCAAAATTGATGAAACGAAAAGGGTTTTTAAAGGAGATTCTCAGCTTTCCACCAATATAAATTATGTTTTACTTTGAATTTATTAAGTAATTGTTATTCATTTTCTATTCAAATTATGACTAAAGTCTTGATTGATAGAGTGATTGAAAAACATTTATAGCTTTCAAATGGTATCACATTTTTTGAATCCAAAGCATGCATCACATTCTATGCTTTACATACTATAGGATTAAAAATATAAAAAATGAATTTCATGAAGTTTTGACCAACCCAAGGTGGTCAGACATACAAAAAAATTATATTTTTTAAAAGTTGTAATAAAAAATTCATAATCAATTATTTACTTGGAAAAAAATTCCAAACAAATATACATCACAGTGGGACATGAGTCCTCTACTTATATCTAAAATGTTATAAAAAAAATATTATCATTTTATTGTGGTTAGGGTGGTCAGATAGACACCTACTTCTTATGTTTTCCCTAACATTTAAGTACTACTACATTGAAATTTCAAATTTTCACCAAATAGATTTCTTTTTTTTTAAACAAACCTAGTAGTTTAGAAACTAAATTCAATTTGCTACAGATTCTATTCTTACATATTTTTTAAATAATATAGATAACTTAATCATTTATTTACGTCAAGTTGTCTAACCCTGAATTTTCTTATTTTTTTGCCACTTAAGGGCCTATTTTTTCCATGATGATCCTGCACATACCCCATATATTAAAAATAGTATAAAACATGAAATAGATATCCGTTTCAAAATGGATATCCCTTTCTTGTTTTATAAAATAAAAAAGAAAAACACAAGAGCTCATTTTTAGCTCACTACGTGTGGGTTTCTCTACTTCCCAATTCAGATATCCATTCCGAGTGAGTCATTTTTCTCAAAATCAATCGAATTTGAAAGGTATGTTTAGTTTTTTTAATGTTTTTATTCAATTAATATTGTTTTTGCATTGTTTTTTTTAATTTTAGTCAAAAATAGGGTATTTGATAAGTTTTTTATTTCATTAAAATCATTGTTAATTTTTTTTTTTTATCAATTAATAGACTTAAAACATTTGGATAAACATGAAATCTCAAACCCTACACAAGATGAAAACCCTTCAAATCCTCCTTCACTATGACTATTGTTTCCAAACCAAAACATGCCAACAATACATGAATCTATTCATAGAAATTTAGATCAATTGAGATATGTATGTTGAATCTATGACACTCACTAACCTATCATACATGAAAAACACTTTGGAAAAAAAAATTCAAATGTTGAAACTTTGGCAACTCAGCACAATAGATTTTCATAGTGGCGAGAGGAACAAAGGCAATTTTATGTCAATGGGTTATCATATGATGAGGTGAGGGCACTTGATATTGACAAAGGCCAATTTTCCTAGTTATTCATCGATCACGAAACAAGATTGCCTATTAATGTGTAGAAGAAAAAAATTTCAATTAAATGGTGCACCCATAGAGCCATATTAGATAATTTCTAGAGATGTTGGTGGATGGTTTTTGATAAACCACCCAACACCAATCTTGATGTTCCCTAGTATTTTCTCTAAAAAATTATTTGTTGAGTTAGTCCAAGTGAAGCATGTCAATTCGTTTGACATGTGAGATTTCTAGGGTGTTGGTAGAGGGTTTGTGCAGGATCATCAAGGAAAAAATAGGCCCTTAAGTGGCAAAAAAATCAAAAAAATCAGAGTAAGGAAACTTCACCTAAAAATTTGAATAAGTTATCTATATTATTTCAAAAATATGTAAGAATAAAATTTGTAGAAAATTGAATGCAGATTCTAAACTACTAGATTTGTTTAAAAAGAAAAGAAATCTATTTGGTGATAATTTGAAATTTCAATGCAGTAGCACTTAAATTTTAGGCAAAAAATAAGAAGTAGGTGTTTATCTGACCACCCTAATGACAATAAAATGATAATATTTCTTTATAATATTTTAGATATAAGTAGAGGACTCATATCTCAATGTGATGCATATTTTTTTGTAATTTTTTTCCAAGCAAATAATTAATTATGAATTTTTTATTACAACTTTTAAAAAATATAAAAAACTCATATGTCTGACCACCTTAACTTGGTCAAAAATTCATGAAACTCAATTTTTCTTTTCTTAATCCTATAGTATACAAAGAATATAATGTGACACATGTTTTGGATTCAAAAAATGTGATACTGTTTGAATAATATAGATGTTTTCCAATCAGTCTATCAATCAGGACTTTAATCATAATTTGAATAGAAAATGAATAATAGTTACTTATTAAATTCAAAGCAAAGAATAATTTATATTTGTGGAAATCTGAGAACCTCCTTTAAAAACCCTTTTCGTTTCATCAATTTTGGGTTTAAAAAAGTCATCAGCCACATACCCATCATATTGCCACTTTTTGGCCCATCATGATCCTACACATACCTTAGAGGGATGCCATAGGATAGACCTAGAGCACGTCAAGTCACCCCAATTCATCCTAATCCACCTATTAATGCCTTGAATCCACTACCTAACACTGAGATTGCTTTAGATGCAAGGACTCTGAGCAGTTATTCCTTACATTCATTGAGTGGTCATTTGGTCACACAAAACCATCATGTTGTGTAGCCATTTGACAATGCATCCAATCATGATGGTGTTGCACCTGATACATATGAGCATGATGGTGGTGCACCTACTACATCAACTCCCACTCGTACACCATCATCAGCTGCCACTGGTAAACCATCCTCTTCAGGATATATTTTTGTGCCTCATTACTACATGACACACAACAATTTATGTTTTGGTCCTCTCTGATGGTCCACTGAGGCTTCCATAGACACATTCGGCTATGAGGTTCATGATATGCCAAATGTAGGAGTTGATAGAGTACAGAGTGGACCATTTTTAGGAGAGACATCAACTACCATGGATGATATGGGAGGACTGATAAGACTTAAAGTAATTTCATAGTGTGTTTTATGTAAATTCTTTCATATTTTATGATAGATATTTGTACTAATATATGTTTATATGTTGGAATATTTAATAGGTACTAAAAAAGGAGTAGATGTTGCAAGTGTAGGAGGCTACACAAAGAACCATTTCATTTTTCCTAGAGAATCAATAAATGGTATTATTTAAATTGTTATTTTATATGTTAATTTTTGAAATCTATAATTTTTAAATATATGTACTACATAGATTGATAGTCTAATGTAATCTTTTATTTTTATGCAACAACCTGGTTCTTATAGAGCCTTGTTGATTGGGTCTCACCCATTGGACGAAGTTGAACAATAGGTATATATATTTTTTATTCTTGACATTATGATTATATGTGTGTGTGCAAATAAATTATGTTACATTCTTGTCATTTTTTATATAGGATACCATCTTAGCTGCTTCATCCACTATGAGCCCATCTAGTTTCATAACATCATAGAAAGTATGTGTTTATTTTATATTGCAAATATTTATATTTAGATAGGAGTAGATATGTATTTAGTAGATACGATTATTTGTCAACAATTATATGTTAATTTTTATCATTTTTATTTTACCTGCTTGGTGCAGGAGCATGTGGGTGGACAAACAATCAGCAACAACCAAAAATATTGTGGGTTACTTTTTTTTCTCAATTTTGGTTTAATTTGAATTCATTTCTTGCCATTCTCAATCTCATTTTAGTGATGAATTGGATGATTATGGAAGGTGAAAGTGAAAGTTTAAATGTTGATTGATTTTAATCAATATAAACCTGACATCCATAATAGCATGTGACATTTTTTCAAATGTTACATATTTTCAACTACTTGGTGGAGTATGTGAATTGTGAGAGCATAGCACAAGTACCTAAATCACTCAACCCATAGCGACATACGATGTTGATTTGAAAAAAATGGATTTGTTGAAGAATTCTCATTAAAACATTGAGAGGCATAATGCCAAATAAAATATTTCTTGCCTAATTCATCTACGAAAATAACACTATAAGATTGAATCTTAAATAAATTTTTTAATGTTTAATAAAAAAGGATCAAAGGAAGATTAAGGCACTGCACCATGTCAATGGAAAACTAAAGTGCAAGATGATTTAATAGTTGAGGAAGGGGAGAATAAGTCCACGTAAGAAGGTAAACAACCAGTTTAGAAAGGATGTGAGGAGGTGTGGTGGGGAGACATAAGGAAAAAGAAAGAAAATTCATAGCAGGGGAATGTGATGGGGTGGGGACATGTGAAGGAGGGCTCAATTGGATATTTGATGAAAAGGAACCTCTATTACCATTGATAGCTAGTTTTAAAATAAATGAATGGAGGAAGCGAACAAAGGGGGAAGAAAAGGCCATGGATGGTAAAGGAGAGTAAGTCACAGGTCTTAAGAGAGAAAACAAATTTTCTTTCCAAAAGAGAGTTCTCGATTGGGGCTACATAAGAAGAAGTGTAAGGAGTTACTCATGGATAGTATTTGAAATGGAGTTGATGTCACTCTAAAAGCGGTGACTACTAAATGAATTAGAGGTGAATAATGAATAGGTTGCGTATAAGTTCAAAGAGGAGCACCATGAGAATGAAGAGTAGATTAGGAGTGGATGGCATAGCAGAGATAGAAGGTGGGTGAAGCTGCATTGGAAGGAAGAGAAAATCAATGCAAGTTATTCATACAAGTAATTAAAATTCAGTGTAGATTGGGAAAGAGTGTCTATGGAGATGCTGAAATTGTGGATTATGAAGATCATATAAGAAGAAGTAAATGTCATGAGATGGTAGTAAATGTAAAAGAATTTTTTTTGGTAATACAATTATTTTAATATATGAGTTGAAACTAATGAGATTTGAGTTTGTTGCAATCTTGGTTTATGGAGTGATGAAACTGGGTGGAGTTGTGCCTGTGATTTTGTTTTGAGATTTGAGTTTGTTGGTAGAGAGGAGTACCCTCTTGCATCAATTGGCATCAAAGCAGAGAATCCTAGGCATGGATAGTATCCACCAAGATCTATGGGTGTTGTGTGAGCAGATTTCCAATGAGGAGGTAGATCATACTTAGTTGAAAGTGTGTGAAGCAGTAGAGAAGAAGCTTGAGAGAGCTATTGCAAGTGTTTGAGGAATCCTGATAGCAAGAGAAAGAGCTTGAAGCCATAGAGGAAACTTGAGAAGTGATGAAAAATTGTGAGAGGTGATATTGTAGTAGACAAAATGGGTTGGGTCATGAGGAGGCCCATGTGTATACTATTTCTAGAGTAGTATTGGGATAAAGTGTAGGATAAGATGAATGAAAAGGTGGTACAGATAGTTTGTGAAGAAGTGGGAAAGATCGAGGTGAGGCTCGAGATATTGGAGAAGAGTGTTGGGAAAAGTGGTAAATAGGAGCAAGAAGAAGAATGAGAATAGTAGCCTAAGATGGAGAGAGGAAGATATAGCCCCTATTGAAGAACTAGCAGTAGATACATTCCATTAGGAAGGAATGAAGAGAGAAGAAGAAAGGATTGAGATGAGTAGTGAGGAAGTCATAGCTAAAAGAGAAGGTGAATCACATTTGTTCGTTTAACTATTGGTGATTGAAAAATAATGGATGATAAAGCTTGTTGGTGCAACGAAGAAAGAAGAGCAAGAAGTTGTAGCTGATGTGGAGGTGGAAGATGTCATAGTGAATTTTGGTGTCACAACTATGAGTGAAATTGAGTTAAATCAGATTTGTGAAGTTATTTCATTTTTAGATGTGGTAGTCTAGAACATGAGATGGATAGAGAAAAAGAGCATGTAGTAGATGTTGTGTTGTGTGTAGAGTTGGTTGAGGAATTTGTAGGGTATTGGTGGAGGTGGATAGTTAGATGTGGGTTTGAACCCATAAAAGAGGAGGGAAGTGTGGAAAGCATTTAATGGAGGAGGTTAGGCTTTGGTGGATATGAGTCTACGAGTGGAAAGAAGAAGAGGGTGAAGTTTTGTTGGAGGATGGTGGTGTGTATTCCAACACATGCTAGCAAAGGAAGAAGAAAGATTAGTTTTCAACACTTGGACAATGAAGGAGTTCATTGTAGGTTGATGTCAACCTAAAAGATTGATTTCATCACTCAAATCCATCATTGTGAGCCTATGCTCACAATATTTCTACCTGATGTGTCTAGTGCAGAAGCACACATGTAGACTTGAACAATCAACACTGACCAAAAATATTGTGGGTTTCTTTTTTTTCTCAATTTTTGTTTAATTTGAATTCATTTCTCACCATGCTCGATCTTGTTCTAGTGATGACTTCGATGATTATGGAAGGTTAAAATGAAAGTTTAAATGTTGATTGACTTTAATCAACATAACCCTGACATCCATAGCAGCTTGTGACATTTTTTCAAATGTCGTATTTGCAACTACTTGGTGGGCGTGTATGTGAGGTGTGAGAGCATAGCATGGGTACGTGAATCATTCAACCCAAAGCCACATATGATGCCAATTTGAAAAAATGGATTTTTTCAAGAAGTCTTAGAAAAATATTGAGAGGCATAAAGCCAAATAAAATATTTGTTGCCCGATTCATTAGGTAAAATGACACTATAATATTGAATCTTAAAATAATGTTTTAATGTTCAATGAAAAAGGATCAAAGGAAGATTAAGGTGCCATGCCATGTCAATGGACAACTAAATGAAAAATGATTTATTAGCTGAGGAAGGAGAGGATACGTCAATGCAAGAAGGTAAAAATAAAGTTTAGAGAGGATGTGAGGAGGTGTGGTGGGGAGACATAAGGAAAAACAAAGAAAATTCATAGCAGGGGAATGTGATGGGGCAACGAAATGTCAAGGAGGGCTTGATTGGAGACTTGCAAAAAAATAACCTCTCTTACCATTGATAGCTAGTCTAAAAATAAATGAATGGAGGAAACAAATAGAGGGGGAAGAAAAGGTCACGGATGGTAAAGGAGATCAGGCCACAGGTCTTAAGAGAGAAAAAAAGATTATCTTGCAAAAAGAGATTTTGGGACTAGGGCTGCGTAGGAAGAAGTGTAAGGAGTTTCTCATGGATAGTCTTTGAGAGGGAGTCAATGTCACTCTAAAAGTGGTGACTGATAAATGAACTAGAAGTGGATAATGAATAGGCTACGTATAAGTTTAAAGAGGAGAGCATGATAATGGAGAGTAGATGAGGAGTGGATGATGTAGTAGAGACAGAAGGTCAGAGAAGCTACATTGGAAGGAAAAGAAAATCAATGTAAGTTACTCATACAAGTAATTAAAATTCAGCGCAGATTGGGAAAGAGTGTCTATGGAGATGTTGAAGTTGTGGATTATGAAGATCATATAAGCAAAAGGAAATGGCATGAGATGCCAGTAAATGTAAAAGAAAACATTTTTGTCATACATGTGTTTTAATATATGAGTTGAAACTAATAATATTTGAGTTTTTTGCAATCTTGGTTTATGTAGTGATGAAATCGGGTAGAGTTGTTCCTATGATTTTTTTTAATATTTGTGTTTGTTGGCAGAGGGGAGTATCCTCTTGCATCATTTCTATATTCCTTTGCTTGACTCAACACTATGATGAGTGTGAGACCATTACTTTATACAAGGACTCTTGATCATCCTAAGGGACAATCATATGCAAACCATCTTACAGAAAGTAAAGCAAGACTTGAGGTAAACAAGAATTACATTATTGATATAATATAGTACATGTATACTAATTTTTATGTTAAATTCATAATTTATAAATGATAGTATTTAAGTTATTATTTACTAGTCTCTCTTGTCAACCATTCACATAATTAATCTAATTTGTAGTTTGAATTGTTATTGTGAAGGAAACTTCAGAGCAACTAAGTTCATTGAGGAGGCTCAATTTTGATGGTCCAACACATAATTAGGATTTGATATAGATTAATATATACTTAGGGTTTAATATCTCTTAAGATGACATATATGCCACAATTTTTAAAACTTGTTGTAGAACTTGTTTTGAGTAGGCATATATACCAATTTTGCACATGCACAAACACAATTATTCTACATTTTGATATATAAGAATTGATATTTGATATAATTTTTTCCTCGTGTGCATGTATTTCTACTTTGAATTTTTAAAATGGAATGTATAATTATCTTAGAATGTTTTAAAGTTATGATCAATAATGTATGTTATAGATTAATGAAATTTCATTTTAATAGAACTTATGGATTACAATTGGTAACCCATCTATGTTAGAGTTCATTCATATTAAGGTTCACATAAATTACATTCCATGAGACTACATTTATTTAAGGAGTTTTTTCAAAAAATTCACTGTCTTTTCTACTATACCAAATTTTTTATCAATATATGTCTATTGTAAGAGAGGGGGACCAACCACACCAAGGCTCCAAGTCATGGAGAGTTGAGAGCGGAAGGCTATCCTAACATACCTCACTCTAAAGGGGTGTTTCGAATAGGGATTGAGAATGATGAGTACTATAAAGTACTTCTATCACTCTTTAGACCTAAAGTCAAGTTTAGGCTAAGTGAGCTTGTTTCAGAGTCAATATTGCACCTTAGATAGCTCTTTGTCTAAGGATGACAACATAGTTCTAGGAAAATAGCATGGCGTGCTAGCATCTCTTGGGTGTTCTAGAATCCATACGGCTAGAAAACAAGAAGTAAAATATAAACTACCTAAATACCTACTAACAACCTAGTTGGTTAATCTTAAGTCAACAAAATAGAATGATAAGGTATGAAAAGTAGAAACAAAGATGATAAAGTAGAAAGATAAAAGATAGGGTGAAGAAGATAATCTCACAAAGCATTTGTTCACTAGCTAGATGAGCCATGTCTACATTTACCTACACATAAGAAAGAGGGGAAAATGTTGGGGCTGGATAGGGGCTTGCCTCAGTCAGACCCCCATTTTGGTGTGTCAACCTCCATGAACAGCCAAAAAGCAACAGAGTAGAAATATGAAATAAAGAAAGTAAAGAAATTAGAAGTTGCAATAAATGCTACTAAAAAATACTATGCTACTCAATCAAATCACAAAGGAGAGGAGTGAAATGTTATCACCTCCACCCAAATGCTCAATAGCTAATGGAGGATATATGGACTTGGAAAAGCCACCACAACTACAACTGTGATGAAGGGAGGTCTTGCAAGAGTCTAAGCCCACACATCTATAGCTTGCTTCACACTTGTAATGTGGTGTTGATGGAGCTTCAAAGTTGTTGTACTGGAGTGTTGAAGTGTTGCTTGAGAGTAAAGTGAAGTGAATGAAAGTCTAGAGATCCAAGATGAACTGAGAATGGAAGAATTTTAAGGAAGAATGAAGAAGAATCTGCCATTTTTGGGGTCATTTGGTCAAAGAGGGATGTTACAATTTGACCCCAATTGAGTGTGTAACACCTCTTCCAAACTCAAATGCAGGAATCGGTTAGGGACAACAATGTGCCACACAAATGTTCATATGTTGGGCATTTTCCCCCAAGAAATATTCTATCATTGACACAAAGGAAAATTTCCAAATGGATTGAAGGCAGGAGGGTGATGTGGAATTTTTCCTTCATATTTGATTTTATAAGGTGAGGGTGTGCAAAAGGGGAATTTGCGTAAGGGGTGAAAATTCACTCCTATACATTTTCCCCCCACTTTAGCGAGCATGGGTACTCATGAGTGCTTTGGTAAAGTAGATCGAAGAGTTAGTATGGTTAGAAATTTATACCCAAACAATCAAGGAAGTAGATCGTGATGTAGTGAACTCGAAAGTGGAGGGCAGACAAAGGACTTCACAAATACTCTCCTTGAGGAGTTTCAAACAAAAGACTACATAGCCCTGCAAAACTATTAAGTTTCACAAAGTACACCGAAGGGCCTGGGACCAACAATGGACAAATCCCATAGGATGAAAGTGTCTCACAAGCTCGCAGAACTATAGGGAGGAAACCCCCAAGATCTCTCACATGAAGGAAGTCTCATGAAGTAAGCAACTTACAAGACCGTAGACCTGCAAGAAGGAAACCCCCAAGATCTTTCACATGGAGGAAGCCTATAGATGTAAGAATTATATAGGCCCACATACATAAAAGGAGGCAACCCCCAAGATCTCTCACATGGAGGAAACCCAGGGATGTAAGTGCCTTACAAGACCACAAACCTGCAAGGAGGCATCCCCCAAGATCTCTCACATGGAGTAAACCTAGAGAAGGGGACTCTACATAGTCAAATTGGAAATCCATTTTACATGCACACCTACAAAGCGATATGATAATCCACAGATAGAACATGTTAGAAACCTAAGCAACCATGCAGGAAAATAAGTGGACAGTCACTCAAACCATCGACAAATTATAAGCCTTTCAAAGGTTTCTATTGAGAACCATTCAAAAGAAAATGTGTCCACTCGAGGGACATGCTATTTGAAAGTGTAATAGAAACATTTTTTCTCAAATCGATTATGTAAACAAAGATTTTGGCACACGAATGCTTTCTAGCCCTTATAGGGTTTTTCACCTAAAAGGGGAAACATGGGCCAAAATCCAATGTAAACATTCAAATATTAATGTAAAATAGATGCAATATGCCTAGATGAGATGGACTAAATTCAAATAATTGATAAAAGCTATTGATTATGTATGCAAAATTAAGAAATATGAAATGTTTCAAAACACAGTGTTGTATGCAAAAGACCTAGAAAGATGAATAGAAATGCCAGTAAAACAAAATAGAAAGCTATAAAAAAGAATATGTACACCTGTAAAAATTTTGAGGGATGAAAATGACTGAGAAACTAGAACTGTTGACTTTTTGATTAACTAGCACTCATTCGCCAACTTGGGAAAATTAGTCCCAAACTAGGGTTTCTGCTTAGAAGTTTGATTATGTCAAAAGGGTACTGGAATCTACACTCTACTTTGACAGAAACCTCTAGTGGGACTCATTTTCCATCCATGGAGAATTATTCCTTTTTCTGTTTTCTAAAAATTAAAGTTTCAAATCTGCACTTTGTCAACTGTGTTGCACTTCCAGTGAATCGTGAATCTGAATCTTCAAAAACACTTGGAAGATAGAATATGATTTTTTTTTCTAATGGGGTTTTTCCTTGGTCAAACCCCTAATTTGGTATTAAACCTTTGATGGTTAATGAAATCTACATAAAACCCTAGCCCTAAGTGTGTTTAAGACTAAGAAAATATGAAGTGAGACACAACCCTATTCTATTGTGCTATAATAAGATGTTTAAATGGATCTTGAATGATGTAAGACTTCAACCTAAGAAACCGTACACCATTCCAAGTGAATATTAATGACAAGGAAACCTAAAATTTGAAGATACAGAGAAAATGGAAGATGGAATCTTTTTGAACACAAGTCGTTAGGTGTAATTTGATCGATAGTTGCATCTCCTCAACCTAAATTTCTCCATGATTCTCCATAATCATCCATGATCAACCCATTGAAATTTTGGATCTTGAATAGGAAGTGAGCTTGAAGAGCTGCAAAAACCTTATTTTTCTGCCCTAAAGCTTTAACTTTGTTGTAGAAATATTTATGAATCTTCTTGAGGAATATATTCAACACTTGTCTTTTGATTTGGCTTGTTAGGAATGACTAGAGATGTGAGAAATTATCTAAAAACACATATTTATAGGAACCAATACCTAATTTCTCATTATTTAGACCTAAGAGGCCAATATCCATTGAAAATTTGAATTAAGTCGGTGCGTATCCCGCTTGAAATTGAAAATTACCCCAAAAGAGACTCATTTGCCACCCTTGGCGAATGGGTCCCACTAGAGGGGACCCATTTTCCCAAGGTGGTGAATGGGTCCAACATGATGTTTTTGAAGGTGGTTTTTGAGATATGAATGATTTAAACATTTTTTGTTAGGATTTGTATGAATTTTGAGTGAAATGGGCCTCTAGATCAAAACTAATGAACATTAGGGGCATACAAATGAAATTTTTAAGAGGTGATTGGTGCAAGGGTGTCTAAAATAGGACCAAATTAGGCCATAGATTGTACTTTCTACAAAGGAGTACAATTTTTGTGTCCATAGATTCATCATTAAGGAATCCTTTCGAAAGATGTTCACTTCATCAAGGAATTCAAAAGGAAGAAAATTCCCCCTCACGAGGGGAAGGTTGAGGCTATTCCCACAAGAAGAGCTACTCCTACCCCTAAGGAAAGCTCTCCAAGTTCCTTCTTTACAAACCCATGATGAGGGAAACACATTTCATTAGGGGTCCAAGTTTTGAATGCAATTTTTGAAAAAGATTGCAAAGATTCTCGAGAAAAGATTCGTTAACAATGAATGAATTTTCTAAAAATTGAAGTATGGAATTGTCACACATGCGAGGGAAAACTCAAGCAAAGAAGAGAGAAAGATAAGAAAAGAGCGAAAGGGAAATAATCACACATAGGGGGATCTGGTTTTGTGGGGTTAGATCTACTCATGCTTATATAAATAATAGGTAACCATGGTGCAAGATGAAAGATCATTAATCCCCACCAGATCAGGAAGAATGCATGAAAAAAAAAGGTAAAAATATAAAAATAGGTCTTGATATGGAAGGGAAGCCTAAATACCCCCAACACTTTGCATTGTCCCCAATTTTCCAAAATTCAAACATAAACATGGAAGAATGATTATACAGATAGAAGAATGTTCATGATGCAAAATTACTCATGTATCCAAGCACCAACAAGGGTGAAAAGGGTTATCTAGGAGCACATAGCATGAGCATGGGGGAACACATCACAATACACACACACATCTAATCTAAAGATAAAGAAGAGGCCTCCCCCTAACACTCATCAACCAAGAGGTCATCTATTTCCCAATCTAGATCATTGTAAGGGGAAGGAAAATGAGCTTTTAGTGGTGGAAAATTAAGGGGAGGAGCATCCAACCCTCCCTCAATAAGGGCCAAGGAAAAAGGCCCTACAAGGTATTCTCTGCTAGGCTCTTGGGGAGCTATGGTCAATGCTTTTGCAAAGATTTCCGACAAGGCCATAACTTCATCCAAAGAGTTGAACATGCACTTTACTGGAGTTTCATGTCTTACCTCAATGGGTAGAAAGGACTGTGCATGAGATCCACTACTTGGCTCACCAAGTGACTTAGTAGTGGTGACAAACTCAAGAGAAGTTGGGACTTGTTATGTCACTAGAACAGAACAAACAAGCACAGGACCACCCTTTGGAGAAGGTTGGCTCCTCTTATTGCCTTCATTGCTAGAAGGGCCAACCTCCACCTTTGGCTTCATCAGGGGATCTAAAATCCCCATAGATCAGGCAAGAGGTGTAGAGGAAGAGGAGGAGGAGAAAACTATAGTAGATACCACTAAAGTATTAGACATATCCATGAGTTTTGGGAATGACAGGATGTCCAAAAGGGACATCAACAAAGGCAGCCCTACTGAAAGAGTGATAAACACCTACACCATTTTAGGGTTAGGCACGTTCAAACTCACAGCAAGACGTAAAAGTGAGATTGAGCTTGGTTAAACATAAGAAGAAGGGAGGAGAGAGGACACATTAGGAGCCCCTGAAGCAAGGGTGGTCATCTCCTCTTCCTTTCTCTACAAAGTAGCCTTCTCAGTCTCGGCAACCTTTTTTCAACACTTGCACAAACAGACACAGTAAGTTCTATGACTCTTCGAGTTAGAGGCCAGGAGCTATGAAGGGATGAAAGGATCATGTTCACACATAGGAGTGTCCATCACAACCATTTCCAATGGAGGGACAAGCTCCTAAATGGGAGTAGGAGGGGCAAGTTGAGACACAATGGGGGGAGTTGGCACTACCATCTCAGTGGTGGGCCTCTTCAGATTCACTTCTTTTGGAGCTAGAGTGGTGGGAGGCCACAAAGTTTGAGACATAGAGGAATCCTAGCAGGGACCCTTCTTCTTACCATAGAGGTAAGGCCAGGGCCTAGGAGGCACAATAGGCAAGTCTAATATCCTAATCTTAGGCCTACACTAGGAACTTATCATCGGATTATCCATGCGAAAGCCCTGGGTATTCATATGAAACTCTTCTCTAATTAGGGGATCGAAGGTTGGATCCTAATGATGGGTAGGCCTTTGTCTTCTCTCCTAAAGAGGAGGGGGAGCTTGTTGCTACACCACATGAAGAGTTAGTTCTGGCTGCCCCTTCTGCCCAGTTTTATACTTTACATAGTTTCTGTAAAATAGGTTCATTCTTGAAGGAAGCGAACTGACTGAGGTGGGCCAAAATTGATCCAATGAATATCCCCCATGGGATACTAAAGGCTAGTACCCAATTTAATGCACTATGTGAACAACACCTTCATGGGAGAAATTTAAACATTTTTGAATGATGGAATTAATTCCATTCATGGAAACTAGCCAAGGTATGTCTAACATTACTCTAAACAAATCTAATTCTGGAATAACATCAAAGGTGGTGTCTATGGCCCTAGGTCCAACTTGGATGAATAGGGTTATTGAGCCACACATCTTGAGAACAAGGCCATCATGCGTATGGATGTTGAACTTTGTTTCTTCATACTCCTCCCTTTGTAATGAATTCAATAGCAATGTCTCCTCTCTAACAACATTCACTCAACTCATTGGCTCAACTAAGACCCCTATCATAATGTTCCCATTGAGACACGTGGGAATGTAGAGGGGAGAGGGCTTATTGTTCAAGGGAATATCTTGTGTGGTGAATGTCATGTGCAGTGCATTCATCACAGGCTACATGGTAGGAGTAACAGTGACCATGTTAACGTATGCCTCAAGGTGAGTGGTAGAATTGGACATATCGATAATTAAGTTGGTAGAATGTGACAAAAATAGGTTCATGCATATCTGCAACTCGCTATTCACTTTTTCCACTAATTTTTTTTCATTTCCATCGAGACAAATAGTACCATCCTATATGTGATCCTATATATTGTGACATAGGTGCATATAGTGTTTGGTATCATATCCATTAACCCAATGGTACTGATAGAAGGCATTTGCATCGTACCAACTGGGGTAAGGTTCCTTGAGAGGTTTAGGGTTCTCCAAGGTTATGATTTTATCCTTCACCAATCTCTGGAAGATGGAAGAATAAGATTCAACTAACTTTGTACTTTTTCTTCCGTCTAAGGCCATTATCATTCATAACAGCTACTACATTCATGATAGCCTTACCCTTTCTAGAGATTGATACAATGAATTTCCCTTCTGAATAGGAGCATGAGGAGGATCCTCCGAACTCGACTATCATTTGTTGATATTCTCGTAGTGCAACACACAAATGCACAAAAGAAGGGTATTTCATAAGGGAAAAAATTTCCTACCAAGGCCTCTATAAGTTCCCTATGAATACCATCTACACATCAAAATTAGGCCACAGGTACGATGTCTATGAGAAAAGTGTTGGATATCTCGCTATAAAATCAATTATCTTCTCATTATCCCCTTGTTTACATTAGACAAGATTTGAAAAGGTCATCTTCAGTCAAATGTTGGCTTGGAACTACTGGAGAAACTGATTTACATGTTGATCAAATGAAAAAATAGAGTTATCTGGTAAGGAATAGTACCATTTGAGCATTGTGTCCTGAAGAGATCGAAGGAATAATTTTTAAATCAATGTGTCATGATGGAAGAAGTCTATACACATGGCATTAAATGCATAAACATGCATTTATGGGGCCCCTTTGCCTCCATACTTCTCAAATTTTATAATCTTCAGTCCTTGTGGGAAGGGAGTGCTTAAGATGGCTACCGACAATGGACTATGTTGGAAGAAAGGTTGAAATATAGGTTGGGTAGAGGCTTGGGAGAGACTGACTACCTGGCTTTACATCCTACCCATATTCTAAAGAAGAGTGTTTAGAATAGTGTCTTGGGATCACAAATTTCTAGTGGGACCTCCTCCAAAACCACCAACGTGGCCACCGTCGAAGTCGTTGTCGAAGCCACTACCACCAATAGGGCCTCCACCAGAGCCATCTCTACTTCCAAAGCCACTACCATGGCCTCCACCAAAACCACCTATACTAGCACCACCCCCACTACTAAAGCCACCACCACTACCAAAGCCCCTGCCACTCAACCCACCAAAACCTCCACCACTACAGGTGACATGAGGGGTGAAATTGAAACCTAAGGGCATTATGTTTACTTTGATAGTTTTGGATCTCTCAGAGGTAGAGGAGACATTGATTAAAGGGACTATGTTGGCCATATACATAGATGTGGTAGGCATCGGCATTCAGAACTTCCTCTCATGTTCTTGGAGAGTGGCCCCTTGTATAATGTTAGTGTTGTTTGGAAGGGCACAGGCTTCAATCAGAGTAGAGAGACTAGTTTGTAGTTTTATTCCTGTTGGGTCTTTTCCCACCATATACTTTATCTTGCTAATAACCTTAGCAGCTCTAGCCACCTTCGGGTCCTTTTCCATATGATTCTCCAAGTCGTCTAGCCCTTTCCTAAGGGTAGAGATATATTCTGAAGGAATATGAATGACTTCATTCTCATCTACTGACGATGGTGTAGGAGATACAGTAGGAGTGGGGATGTGGTGAGTCTCATCAAATAATCCTACCTTGCCCCTCAACAACTACTCCTAGGTAGAAAGACCAGTGGAAGATCTGGTGAAAAGGCCTATAGAAAAACTAGTAGTGACCTTCGTCTTCTCCATTGCAACTGTTGGTGATATTTCTAGTAGAACCGAACAATCCTCTAAGAAGTTTCCAACTCCTATGATGAAGAACTGTTAGGTTAGTGTCCAACACAATGAGCATAGGATTTCAGACTCTATACTCCTCCACTTCAGGCTCTGTGAAACCTAGGAGGGTAATCCCAATTACATTTTTCGTGCAATATAATCAATCAGTAACAAATTTATACACAAATTAATTCCTATTTATGGAAAATAAAATCAATTTCACTGAAGATTTGGCAAATTTTCAAATGAAGGATTAGCTATCTGTTAGGAATTGGGGTTAATTCCACTTCTACTACCCTTGGAGACAATTTTTTAATTTGAGTATTGTCTTCTCATAAGTCTAGGTCCAAGAACATTATTTGTTCATCTTATGCAATATTTTATGAGAAAATGACCAATGTCTCATCAATTGGAGGAACAGAGTCAAGTACACAAGTGGATTGGTAATTTACAAATTACTCATTCAAAGAAGAAACAA
Source organism: Sequoia sempervirens (assembly GCA_007258455.2). NCBI lineage: Eukaryota > Viridiplantae > Streptophyta > Pinopsida > Cupressales > Cupressaceae > Sequoia > Sequoia sempervirens. The sequence goes on along the minus strand of VDFB02193867.1, from coordinate 215,510,027 downwards.
ACTATTTTCGTATTGCTTTGCATTTATGAAAACTCACTATGCAAGAAACATTCACTTGTTAGGAATTCTAAGCCATTCCTTACAAAGTTTATAACCCTATTCAAGCATTTTAATTAATTCCATGAATTAAAGTTGAAAACAGAGTAATACATTCAAATGAAATATTTGAAGACAAATGATAACACCATTAATATTTCTCATTCATAACTCTATAATGAATATACATAGGAGAGTATCAACTTCTTGACTAATATTTGTTTCGATATCAGTAATTTCTATAAAACTCATTTAAGATTGTTACATACATGACTTCTTATCCTAGATAAACTACTGGATTACTTCAATATTCTATTCTAAGTTGCTTTTCTAAACTTATCTTTTACCTAGAACCGTATTAGAACTTCAAAATCCGACATCTATAATAAGCCCTGAAATCCCTTTTATAGGATAAGGGAATAACAAGAATCAGGCTTAATTACATTTACATTTGATTTCATTTGTACCAAAATTTGAGATATTCCTAGTTTGTTACATGCAACCATTTGAGGAAAATGGAAGAGTAAAAGACTGCATTCCACATTCCCTGAATGAAGAGACAACAACTCCTCAAAAGGTAAAGTTTGTTGTAATCATGTTGAATCCTCATCCTTGTTGACCAAAGAAGATTCTCCAATAGTAGCTCTAGCACAAACTTGTATATCATCTGGATACAATATAAGTGCCACCAAGGCTAGCTAGTCTGGCACTTCTCCTATATACTAGCCCGAAAACATTCCACATTAGCACATGAAACAAGAAATCACATGATTGTTGAATACCACAATCCTAAAAGAAAGGGCATGGTTTCATCAAAAACAAAAATACGGTGCAATCATCACTTTGATTCATTTACCTCAGAGGATATTCACCCATGTTTTGCTCGTGGTGTGACTATAGAAACTATCACCACCTCTTTGTCAGAATTCCTCGATAAAACCAGGGAGAGGGGATAATAATCACCCTCTAGTTTAGTGTGACTCTCACTGTCTAAAGGGTTATTAGAAACCTCACATGTAAACTTGCATTCCTTCAAATAGGCCTTACAATTCTCACTCTCTACTCTTGCCTTCTTTTTATATTTCACCATCCTCTTCTCTTTGTGCTTGACTAATTCTTCTAAAACTGTTTGTTCTCTAGGATGGTAATTTTCCTTAGTACTATACTCCTTGAATTTCCTAAATCCCACTCTTCCTTTTGGCATATCAGGGGCTCCATGTATTCCACATTTATTCTCAAGACCCCCCTTAAGCTCAAACAAACTTAGCCCCTCAGAATCTCAAATCATCATGACAGACCTACTTGCCTAGAATGTCTACACACTTCTTAGGGGAATTCAATTCCCGCACACTTCTTTATCAACCTTTGACCCTCATTCATTGAAAAATGAATTATGATATGGAAGATCAATCAAGTAATCTACATTAAATAGGAAATTTGATACATGCAAGATTAATGACTCGAAATGTCCTTACGCGAGCAATTTGATAACTTATAGCTCAAGATTGAATCTAAGTCATTGCTTTTAAAGAACTTAAAACTTCATCCATGGTGATATGAGCCTTTTTTTTATGTCCTTAGAAAATTTCTCATAGAAAATAGTGATGCCAACTCAAGTGTTGTGATCTGTCAATCAGCATGTATCACCAACCTAATTTGTACTTTCATTAATGTCGGTGAAGTACACAAGACTAGTTTTTCTTAGAGGGAAATTTTCTTTATACACTGCATCACTTCATCGTTGATCCTAAATTTTGATGAAAGTATTTATGTGGTGATTCTTAGTCCATTGGATTATCCTCATTTAAAACTTTATCAACAGTTCCTCAATCTTCTCAATACTTTCCATTTTCTTTATGCTAAATCTTCAGAATTTTACCACTTAGCCTATTCTATGCAGTAACCATCGCTTGTCGTTGATCTACTTTGTCTTTGTCCCACTCTATCAGTGATGTAGACATCTTGGTGATGGTCTTTAGCCCTTGGTTCTATGGCATAACCATTGGTCACACTTATCCTCCAGTTGTTCATTGCTAATTCAAACCTTCTATTGAGGCTTCTATCTACAATACGAGATGTTGTGATAGCACCAGAATTGGACACGTACAACCTACATAAAACAAATATCACAAAATACATCGCTCATATGATCATATCACATCAGAGAAAGAAAAATCCTTTAGAGAACATCCATCGCTTATCACCAAGTATGTGCAGGATCATCATGGAAAAAATAGGACCTTAAGTGGCGAAAAATTCAAAAAAATTAGAGTTAGGAAACTTGATATAAAAATTTGAATAAGTTATCTGTATTATTTCAAAAATATGTAAGAATAGAATCTATAGCAAATTAAATGTAGTTTCTAAACTACTAGGTTTATTTTATTTTTTTTAAATCTATTTGGAGAAAATTTAAAATTTCAATGCAATAGTACTTAAATTTCAGGGAAAAAATAACAAGTAGATGTCATTCTGACCACCCTAGCCACAATAAAATGATAATATTTTTTATAAAATTTTAGATATATGTAGGGGACTCATGTCCCGGTGATATGAATATTTTTTTGTAATTTTTCCTAGGTAAAAAATTAATTATGAATTTTTATTACAACTTTTAAAAAATATAAAAACTTGTATGTCTGACCACCTTAACTTGGTCAAAACTTCATGAAATTCAATTTTTATTTTTAATCCTATAGTATGTGAAGCATAAAATCTGACACATGCTTCGAATTAAAAAAATGTGATACCATTTAAAAGCTATAATTTTTTTTAGTCAGCCTATCAATCACGACTTTTGTCGTAATTCAAATAGAAAATGAATAATAATTATTTACTAAATTCAAAGTAAAGCATAATTTATATTGGTGGAAAGCTGAGAATCTCCTTTAAAAACCCTTTTTGTTTCATCAATTTTGGGTAAAAAAAGTCGTCAGCCACATACCCTACACATACCCATCATATCGCCACGTTTTGGCCCATCATGATCTTGCACATACCCTGCCAATTTAGAAGTCAAGTTCTAAAACAAATCCGTGATGGGAAATGAATTTATAACATATGGCCTTTGTTCATCACTAATTATCATATATTTTCCAAGCAACTAGCAAAGAGAAGATTTGCAACTTTTGTAATGTCCATCGTGTATCGTTGGTGTGAGACTTTACATTCAAAACATATTCGTGATCAAGCGATATACAGGAAATAACATCACATCGCTCATCGCTATTCCAAGTTTATTTTTCATAGCCATCCATGATGAGTGATAAGAACATAAAGATAAAATTATCACTCAACGCTATTACAATTTTGAAAGCTTAAAAGCCATTAGTGATGAGCAATATCAAAGAAACAACATTAATCCATCGCTTATCACTAATTAAAGGTATAAATGAATGAATAAAGTTGTGATGAGTGATACAACTATGAGGACTATCAAGATTTAAGTGAAAATTTTAGGCATGTGCTCATTAGTCATTCTTAATGAAGGGGACTCCCTAGGATAATAATTTACTTGAAACCCTCTAAGTTACAAAATGCAAAGGATGTAAGGGCCCAAAAATCCTTACTTAATTTTATAAAATAGAAAGCTTCGGAACTAGGCTAGAAGGACTAGTTACCAAGTGACAATGAATGACTAAAGATGCATTAAAATAACTGGCAATGGGTAATAGGGAGTCAATGGCCCAATAGAACATTACATGAGATATTGTAGTTAGCAACCCTATATCAAAATGCCATAAGGGTTTTAACATGGAACAAGGAAAATTTTTTTGAGGGTTCCATCATTCGCTCCAACTGGGGACACATGCCTCTTGTAGGCATGGTGAGATCTCAGAATTTCAGGTGAAGTAGACCAAGCACAAGAACAAAACAGAAGAAACAACATATGTACAAAATTTACACAAGAAAAGAATACCTGAAAAGGGAGATCCAATCTCCACCCAACCAACATGAAAATTTCTACAAAGATGAAAATTGTATTATGCATCCCTTAGTTCAACTAGGTTTTACTTTCTTGATTGGTGGGATTAGGCCACAAAAATGTTGAATAAGTTTCTGTCTCTGTCAAAAACTAGCCTTCTAGAAGAGATAATTTCTTTCAATTCACATTTGTCCTTATTGTACCACTAAATTAAGAGTAATTTCAATCCTACTAGAACAAATGTTAGGCCTCTTTTTAACAAGTGAGATTTTCTTTTATTATAATCCTTGTTATCAACATTTCTCACAACCTTTCTGAGCATAAAACTACCAGTGTAACCTCCATCATCATGTATTGTAGAGTTAGGCATGAACTATAAATTTTCATCATCACATGACACATGTGTTATTTTCATCATATGAAATATGGTCATACTGAAAATAACATTTCTCATTATTCATACTATTGTCATGCTTCATCAAAATTCCTTCCCACTGAACCAAAAATTGAAAGCATTCATACTCTTCCAAATAGTTGAAATCTTGATACTTAACATTATCCACAAAACATGCATAAAATTTAATACATTCATAAGTGATGTCCTCAAGGAGCACATAAATGTGTTGCTTTGTATGCTCAAGACCACATTCTAACCCTATATTAGATACATCATTAGAATCCTCAGCAAAGAGTGGATTATCTTTGGACCCGTAAAGATCATTATTCTTCATCTCTGATGAAGATGGGGGCTCACCATACAATGGATTTTCCATTACATTCATACTTGACATAAGAGCCTCAATTCTCTCAACATGGATGTCTAATTCCTCCAAGTCATTACAGCATACAAAATCATTGTAATCATTAGAAGAATAAACAAACACGTTTTCAAATGCACTTACAACATTATCAATGCATTTCTCATCTACAGAAAATGATTATATCTCTTCTTCATGAGGACAATCATATCTAATAGAGATTTGACCATACTCAACACCATCATCATTACTAGAGCAAGAAGATTCCTCAATTTTGTAATTATGTTTAAATTTACCAAAATGAATGATCAATCTCATCTCATCCATATGAGCACAAGTATGGATTTTTCATTAGTATTTAAACCATACCTCTCATTTGCCTCATTGAGGTATATATTTTCAACCTTTGCGCTGCTATCTTCTTCTTCATGAGATATCTCACTAATTGACTCATATAGAGCAACAAATTATTATCATTGCAATTTGAAAACATGATGGTTTCTTGATGATGTGTTTGGGGCTTTATGAGATTAGTATTACAAAATGTTGTGAAATTTGAAACAATAGGGGTGCAAATGCTCTTACATTTATTTTTGACTTCTAGTTTACACCATTCATCAATATTTGGCATTCTATGGCAGTAAACACTTGTATCCAAGTGATTCCTTTGCATCCCATGTTTCAAGTTGTTTTCAATATTCATGGATATCCCATAGGCTTGATGTAAGGTTTTGGGATCTTTATCTCTCAACAGATAGCTCACTTTTTTATCAAAAGCTCCCAAATCAACAACCAAACATACTGCATCACTTAGATCCAAAACATCAAGAATATCCCTTAATGTTTTAGCAAATCTTTGATTCAATGTTGGGACTAGCTCATCATCTTCTTTCTCAATGTTCATAAATTTATTAAGCAAATAGCCATCCTTTCACTAAATTTTTCTACAAACATTTCTTTGAACTCATTCCAAGAATAGACAGAGCATACCAGTAAATTAGAGAACCAATCTCTTTAATCTCCTTTTAGAGACTGAACAAAGAGCCTCATGATAACATCCTCGTGATCTATCTCATAGTCATTCATTAAATTGTTGAATTCTTGCAAATGCTTACTTGTTGATTCACTCTTTGTACCACTGAACTTTGGTACCTCATTTATGATTTCAGATGGAATAATATTTGGGTAACCAGAAATGCCATCAAAATTTATGTCCATGTACCTTTTGATGTTGAAGCTTCTTTTATTACATGACAAGGCATGAGCACTATGCATTGTTACATTTGGGTCCACACGGGATGGATAGGTTGATGATACATTTTCTTAAACCTCTATAAACCTTCTTATATTTGTCTATAATTTCTTAAAGAACATTGTATACATAGCTCTATAAATAAATATTCCATTTAGAAATATAGAAGTATGCAAGCCTATCACTAATATTTCCCTTCCTTAGTGCTTATTCACCCAATAAGGAATAAATTTTTTATAAGACTTACAACTATGGTTTTCATATACATATTTGTCTTTCTTGAAAACTAAAAAATGAAGAATACATGGATATGTTGCAGCAAAGGGTTCTCCTTTTTTACAAGAAACGTTTGCAGATCTGAAACATTATTCACATCTTCATCAGGTTGATAATAGAGTCGCCACTTCTTTTTAGAGGACTGAACTTCAAGCAATATGAAGCTCTTTCAAAGATGAATGTTCTTCTAGGTCATTTCCCATAGTAGAGTCACACCTACATCCTTTGAAAGTTGCTCAACAGAAACATTTCTAAGTTTGGAAATTCCTTAGTATCTGAAATAGATGTTCAGTTTCACCAATTTCTTGACTCTAATATTCTACCACCAAAGATTTATAGTCTACCCAACAGAGTCACCATTTTTGTTGGTGATTTTTCCAGCAAAACCAAACAATCCTCTAAGAAGTAGCCAACTCCTATGATGAAGAACTATTAGGTTAGTGGCCAACACAACGAGCATAGGATTCTAAAGTCTGTACTCCTTCACTTCAGACTCTGTGAAACCTAGGAGGGTAATCCCAATTACGTTTACATGCAATATAATCAATTAGTAAAACATTTATACATAGATTAATTCCTATTTATGGTAGATAAAATCAATTTCACTGAAGATTTGGATAATTTTCAAATGAAGGATTAGCTATCTGCTAGGAATTGGGGTTAATTCCACATCTACTAGCCTTGGAGATATTTTTTTAATTTGAGTATTTTCTTCTCTTAAGTCTAGGGCCAGGAACATTATTTGTTCATCTTATGCAAGATTTTATGACAAAATGATTAGTGTCTCATCAATTGGAGCAATGGAGTCAAGTACACAAGAGGATCAATAATTTAAAAATTACTCATTCAAAGAAGAAATAAACTATTTTCTTATTGCTTTTTGTTTATGAAAACTCACAATGCAAGAAAAAATTACTTGTTAGCAATCCTAAGCCATTCCTTACAAAGTTTATAACCCTATTCAAGCATTTTAATTAATTCCTTGAATTGAAGATGAAAAAAGAGTAATACATTCAAATGAAATATTTGAAGACAAATGATAAAACCATTAGTATTTCTCATTCATCACTCCATAATGAACATACATAGTAGAGTATCGGCTTCTTGACTAATATTTGTTTCGATGTCAGTAATTTATATAAAATTCATTGAAGATTGTTACATACATGACTTCTTATCCAAGACAAACTACTGGCCTACTTAAGTATTCTATTCTAAGTTCCTTTTATGAACTTAGCTTTTACCTAAAACCCTATTGAAACTTCAGAATCTAACATCTGTAATAAGTCTTGAAATTCCTTTTATAGGATAAGGGAGCAACAAGCATCAGGCTTAATTACATTTACATTTCATTTCATTTGTTCCAGAATTTGATATATTCCTAGTTTGTTACATGCAATCATTTTAGGAAAATGGAAGAGTAAAATACTGCATTCGACATTCCTTGAATGAAGACACACCTACTCCTTGAAAGGCAGAGTTTGTTGTAACCATGTTGAATCCTCATCCTTGTTGACCAAAGAATATTTTCCAATAGCAGCTCCAACAAAAACTTGTATATCGTCTAGATACAATATACGCGCTGCCAAGGTTAGCTAGTTTGGCACTTCTACTACATACCAACCCGAAAATAGTCCACCTCAGCACATGAAACAAGAAACCATATGAGTGTTGAATAGGAAAATCCTAACAGAAAGAGCATGGTTTCATCAAAAACAAAAACAAGACACTATCATCACTCTGATTCATCAACCTCAAAGGATATTCAGCCGTGTTTTGCTCATGGTGGGACTGGAGAAACTGTCACCACCTCTTCGTCAGAATTCCTCGATAGTACTAGGGAGAGGAGATAATAATCACCCTTTGGTTCAGTTTCACCCTCACTATCTGAAGGGTTATTAGAAACCTCACATGGAGAATTACAATCCTTCGGATAGGCCTTACAATGCTCACTCTCTAATCTTTCCTTCTTTGTATATTTCACCATCCTCTTCTCTTTGTGTTTGAATAATTCTTCTAAAACTATTTGTTCTCTGGGATGGTAATTTTCCTTGGTACTATACTCCTTGAACTTCTTGAATCCTACTATTCCTTCTAGCATATCAGGAGCTCCATGTATTCCACATTTATTCTCAAGACCCCCCTTAAGCTCAAACAAACTCAACCCCTCAGACTCTCGAATCATCATGACAGACCTACTTGCCTAGAATGTCTACACACTTCTCAGGAGAATTCAATTCCCACACACTTCTTTATTAGCCTTCGACCCTCATTCATTGCAAAAATAATTATGATATGGAAGATCAATCAAGTAATTTGCATTAAATAGGAAATTTGAACCATGCAAGATTAATGACTCGAAATCTCCTTACATGAGCAAGTTGATAACTTATAGCTCAAGATTGAATCTAAGTCGTTGCTTTTAAAGCACTTAAAACTTCATCTGGTTATATGAGCCTTATTTTTTATGTCCTTAGCAACTTTCTCATAGAAAAAAGTGATGCCAGCTCAAGTGTTGCAATTTGTCAATTAGCATGTATGACCAACCTAATGTGTGCTCTCATTAATATCGGTGAAGTACACAAGACTAGTTTTTCTTAGAGGGAAAATTTCTTTATACACTTCATCACCTCATCACTGATCCTTAATTTTGATGAAATTATTTATCTGGTGATTCTTAGTCCATTCGATTATCCTACTTTAAAACTTTATCAAGGGTTCCTTAGTCTTCTCACTACTTTCCCTTTGCTTTATGCTAAATCTTTAGGATTTTCCACATAGCCTCTTCCATGCAATGACCATTGCTTGTAACTAATCTACTTTGTCTTTGCCCCACTCTATCAATGATGTCGACATCCTGGAAATGTTCTTTAGCCCCTGGTTCTATGGCCTAGCCATTGGTCACACTTATCCTCCTGTTGCACATCACTAATTCGAACCTTGTACTGAGGATTCTATTTGCAATAGGAGATATGATAGTACCAGAATTGGACATGTATAGCTTGCATAAAACAAACATCACAAAAGACATTTCTCATATGATCATATCACATCAGTAAAAGAAAAATCCTTTAGAGAACATCCATCGCTTATCGCCAATTGAGAACTCAAGTTCTAAACAAAGTTGCAATGAGAGATGAAGTTATAACATATGTCCTTTGTTCATTTCTAATTCTTCTCATATATTTTGCAATCAATTAGCGATGAGAAGAATTGCAAATTTTGTAATGTTCATCACGTATCACTGATGTGAGACTTTTACATTCAAAACATATCTCCGATCAAGCAATATACAGGAAATCACATCACATTGCTCATCGTTATTCCAAGTTTATCTTTTCATGGCCATCCACGATGAGTGATAAGAACATAAAGGCAAAAGTATTGCTCATCGCTATTACAATTTTGAAAGCTTAAAAGACAAATTAGAAATGAGTGATATCAAAGAAACAATGTTAGTCCATCACTCATTGCTAATTCAAGGTATAAACCAATGAATAAAGTAGCGATGATTGATACAACTATGAGGACTATCAGGATTTAAGTGAAACAATTAAGCACGTGCTCATTAGTCATTCTTAATGAAGGGGACTCCCTAGGATAATAATTTACTCATAAACTTCTAAGTTACAAAATGCAAAGGACGTAAGGGCCAAGAGATCCTTAATTTTATAAAATAGAAAGGTTTGGACCTACGCTAGAAGGACCAGTTACCAAGTGACAATGAATGACTAAAGATGCATTAAAATAACTGGAAATGGGTAATAGGGAGTCAATGGCCCAATAGAACATTGTAAGCTTTTGTAGATAGCAACCCTATATCCAAATGCAAGAAGGGTTTTAGCATGGAACAAGGAAAAAAAAATTGAGGGTTCCATCAGGAAGGGGTTGTACACTTCTCCTAACAACATACCCAGAAGTTGTGGACTAGGTTGTGATGCTCATAAACCTTCACAACACTCAAGCTTACAATGATCACCAAGTGTGAGGGATAAGTCTCAACATAAACAAATGGAAAGATGTCGTTCACGTCGAGTTCACCAAAAATGTAAGAGAGGTGGACCAACCACAATAAGGCTCCAAGTCTCAGAGATCCAAGATCAGAAGGTTGACCTAACTTACCTCACTCTAAGCGGTGCTTCAAATAGGGATCAAGAATGGTGAGCACTATAAAGTACTTTTGTCAATCTTCAAACCTGAAGTCTAGGTTTAGGCTAGGAAAGCTAGTTTTTAGAGTCAATACTACAGCTTAGATAGGTCTCTATCCAAGGATAGTAGTGTAGTTCTGGGATGACAGCATGGTGCCCTGGCGTCCATATGACAAAAAAAAAAGTACAATAAAAAATACCCAAAAGTGTACTAACAACCTAGCTTGTTAATATTAAGTAAAAAAATAGAATGATAAGGTATGAAAAGTACAAATGAAGATAATAAAGTAGATAAATAAAAGCTAGGGTGATGAAGATAATCTCACAAAAGTGCCCATTTGCTAGCTAGCACCACATGTACATTCACCTACACACAAGAAAGAGGGGAAAAATTTTGGGCTCTATAAGGGCCTACCTTAGTCAAACCCTCATTTTGGTGTTTCCCCTCTACGGATAGCCAAAAATTAATGCAGTAGAAATATGCAATAAAGAAAGTAGAAGTTGCAATCAACACTACAAAACAATACTATGCCACTCAATCAAATCACAAAGGAGGGGAGTGAAACATTAACACCTCCATCCAAAATCTCACTAGCCAATGGAGGAGATATACACTTGGCAAGGTCACCACAGCTGCAACTATGATGAAGGGCAGTCTCGCAAGACTCCAAGCGTATGTTTGTAGCTTGCTTCACACTTGCAATGTGGAGTTGATGGAGCTTCAAAGCCACTATACTGGAGCTTTAAAATGCTTCTTGAGAGTGAAGTGAAGTGAAGTGAAGTGAAGTGAATGAAAGTCTAGAGATCCAAAATGAAGTGAGAATGGATGAATTTGAAGGAAGAATGAAGAAGAATCTACCATTTTTGGAGTCGGTTGGTCGAAGAGGGACGTTACAATTTGACCCCAATCAGGTGTGTAATGCCTCTGCCAACTTCAGATGTAGGAATTTTTCAAGGATGGAAGCATGCCACATAGATGTACATGCATTGCCCATTCATCCCCAACAAATAGTCTCTCACCGACACAATGGATAGATGGAAAATGCATCAAAGGAAGAAGGGTAATGTGGTATTTTTCCTTTGGATTTGATTTTCTAAGGTAAAGGTATGCAAAAGGGGAATTTTCATAAGGGTTGAAAATTCACTACTATACATCTAGGTAATCCCACAATACTGGTTTACAATTTTTGGCCAAATTGGACACTGAACTAATTTTTTCTAACTAAATCTCCACTTTCGAGCACCTATAGCGGCTAAACCATGAGGAATTTTAAGATGATGCAAACAAGTAATTTGTGGCATTTTTTCTGTAGATTCTAAATATATTATTTATAAAAAAGTTGGAATCAGATTACATATTTTTTTCCATCTCCTTCGAAAACTAATTTTTTTCAATAAACACCATTTTCAAGGAGTGACACTCACTGTATAACACAACTTTTTTTCCATGAAGGATAAAATTCTATCTTTTTCGAATTTAGGTTTGTAACTACAATATCTAGTGCTTCTAATTGGTTTCATAGTGTTTTATTGAATATTTTTTCCTTAATCAAGTTTCGAAGTCAAACCAATTACAATGCAGACAGAGGCGTACAATATAACACAACGTTTTTTGTATGTATCGAAATTCAATTTTTTTTTGTTGGATAAGGGAACTTTAATATCTGGTGCACTCATATTTTTCTTTTCTTTTTTAATAATCTTCTATTTTTTACATGTGCAGAACAAAGAGCTTGATTTTTGGTGAAAACCTACATTCACAAGAAATAAAAAATAAATATAATAATTAAATTAAATTTATTTAAAATTATACTTTTGGGGAAACTTATAATAACTGCATACTAACAAAAAATAAATTTTAAATAAATTCATTTGATCCCCCAAAAGGTAAATCGAAAGTGGTTTTTTATCAACATTTTGATGGTGTAAAGGAGACTATGTTATAGGTATGGTTTAAAACTAGCAAAACAAATGAAGACTAAAATTAACCACTTACAAAAGGAATGCAATGATAAGAAGAAGATTTTATCCTTAATAAAAATGAGGTTAGTCTGCTCTAAAAATAGTTCCAATACATGCAGATGGGTATGTTTAGGCTAGGAATGTTCCTATTTTGAACCTAAACATGCTGAAATAGTTAGACCTACATTGGACTGACGATATCCCTCAAGAGTCTAAAGTCTAAAAGGAAGCAATCTTTGACAGGATATTACTTAGAGACCATACTATTTAAAAAATCTTCATTTGAGGCTATGGGGTCGTGTTGAAACTCTCTTTAATAACCTCTCTCATTTTTTTCTATCTCAAAGGAATTTTTCCGTAGTGATGAGTTTTCAGTTCAGGAAAAAGTTGTCAGATGCAAGCAGTGTAAAGTTGCAAAGTGGTACAACTTTTATTCTACAACTTTTACACCAAATGGATTGTTCCAACACATCTAGATGGGTACTTTTATGTTAGGAATGGTCCTCTTTTTCACCCAAACACGCTGAATCACTCTAAGCTACATTAGATTGATGATTTCGCTTAAGAGTCCAAACTGCTAAAAGGAAACAATCTATGATGGGCTATTACTTAAAAAGCGTGATTCTTATAGAATATTCATCTAAGGGCATGGGATTGTGTTGCAACCCTCTTAAATAACCTGAGCTATTAGTTTTTTCTATCTCAGAGGCATTTTCCCATGGTCAAATGCAAGCAATGTAAAGTTGCAAAGTGGTGCAACTTTTGTTCTACAACTCGTACGACCAAATGAATTGTTCTAATACATCTAGATGGATAATTTTATTCTAGGAATGTTCCTCTTTTGCACCCAAAAATTTTGAATCACTCTGAGCTACATTGGATTGACGATTTCCCTTAAGAGTCCAAAGTGATAAAAGGTAGCATTCTTTGATGGGCTATTACTTAGAAACTGTGAAGCTTACAAAATATTTGTCTAAGGCTATGGGATCATGTTGGGAATCTCTTCAATAACCTCTTTATTTTCACTATTTTGAAGGATTTTCACATGGTGATGAGTTTTCAGTTGACGAAAAAGTTGTCAAATGTAAGTAATGTAAAATTGCAAAAGTGGTGCAACTTTCGTTCTACAACTCGTACGGTCAAAAAAACTATTCCAACACATCTAGATGGGTAATTATACACTAGGAATGGTCCTATTTTTTACCCAAACATGTTGAATCACTCTAAGCTACATTGGACCGACGATTTCACTTAAGAGTCCAAAGTGCTAAAAGGTAGCAATATTTGACAGATTATTTCTGAGAAATCGTAATGCTTACAAAATCTCTGTTTGAGGCTATGGAATTTTTTTGGGACCTTTTACAATAACCTCTCTTATTTTTTTCTATCTTGGAGGCGTTTTTCCATAGTGACAAATTTCCAGTTGAGCAAAAAGTTGTTAGATGCAAGCAATGTAAACTTGCAAAGTGGTGTAACTTTTGTTCTACAACTTCTACACCAAAAAGACTATTCCAATACATATAGATGGGTAAATTTTTGTTAGGAATGGTTCTCTTTTTCTCCCAAACATGTTGAATAACTCTAAGCTACATTGGATCGGCGATTTTACTTAAGAGTCCAAAGTGTTAAAAGACAACAATCTTTGACAGGCTATTACTCATGATGCTTACAGACTCTTTATTTAAGGTTATGGGATCATTTTGGGACCCTCTTCAATAACCTCTCTTATTTTTTTCTATTACAGAGGCATTTTCCCATGGTGATGAGTTTTCAATTGAGGAAATAGTGTCAGATGCAAGTAGTGTAAAGTTGCAAAGTGGTGCAACTTTCATTTTGCAACTCATATAATCAAACAAACTATTCCAAAAAAATTGTATGGGTACATTTACACTAGGTATGGTCCTCCTTTTCACCCAAACATGTTGAACCACTCTGAGCTACATTGGACCGGTGATTTCCCTTAAGAGTCCAAAGTGCTAAAAGACAACAATATCTGACAGGCTATTACTCTGAAATCATGATGCTTAGAGACTCTCTGTCTGAGGCTATGGGATCATGTTGGAACCCTCTACAATAACCTCTCCAAATTTTTGCTATCTCAAAGGTGTTTTCTTGTGGTGATGAGTTTTTAGTTGAGGAAAAAGTTATCAAATGTAAGCAATGTAAAGTTGAAAAGTGCAACTTTCATTCTGCAACTCGAATGTCCAAACAAGCTATTCTAACACATACAGATGGGTACATTTATGCTAGGCATGGTCCCTTTTTGTACCCAAACAATCCAAATCACTTTGAACTACATTGGACTGTTGATTTCCCTAAAGAGTCAAAAGTGCTAAAAGGAAGCAATATATGACAAGCTATTACTTGGAAACTGTGTCACCTAGAAATAATCTATCTGATTGTAGGGGATCACATAGGGCCCATCTACAATAATCTCTCTTAGTTTTTGATATCTCTAAGGTATTTTCCTATGGTATTGGGTTTTTAGTTGATGGAAAAAGGGTTAGATGGATGCAGTGTAAAGGTGCAAAGGGGTCTAGGGTTCATTTTGATCCTTGTAACTGAAAAATTGAATCATTTACTCAAATACATTTAATTCATGAACTACACACATAAAAGTATTCATCGAATATTTTGGTAGTCTTCAAACGAATCATTCGTTGTGACCTTTTTCCTTCAAAATTATCAATTAGGTTCTCATCTATATCAACCAACAAGTTAGGGGTTCTCTTGTAATTAGGTGTTACATAAGGTCCATTTTCAACATTTTCAATGTTATTAACATTTTAATTTTCAAATTCAATGTTATTAACATTTTCATTCTCACTATTTTTGGGTATGTGCAGGATCATGATGGGCCAAAAAGTGGTGATATGATGGGTATGTGGCTGGCGACTTTTTTTACCCAAAATTGATGAAACGAAAAGGGTTTTTAAAGGAGATTCTCAACTTTCCACCAATATAATTTATGCTTTACTTTGAATTTAATAAATTATTATTATTCATTTTCTATTTTAATTATGACTAAAGTTCTAATTGATAGGTTGATTGAAAAATATCTATATCTTTCAAACGAAATCACATTTTTTGAATCTGAAACATGCATCACATTCTATGATTCGTATACTATAGTATTAAAAAATAAAATTGAATTTCATGAAGTTTTGACCAAGTTAAGGTGGTCAAACATACAAGATTTTATATTTTTTAAAAGTTTTAATAAAAAAATCATAATAAATTATTGTGGTTAGGGTGGTTAGATAGACACCTATTTATTTGCTCCCTGAAATTTAAGTACTACTACATTGAAATTTCAAATTTTCACCAAATAGATTTTTTTTTTTAAAAAAAAAACCTAGTAGTTTAGAAACTACATTCAATTTTCTACATATTATATTCTTACATATTTTTGAAATAATATAGATAACTTATTCGAATTTTTAGGTCAAGTTGCCTAACTCTGATTTTTCTGAATTTTTTGCCACTTAAGGGCCTATTTTTTTCATGATGATCCTACACATACCCTTTCAATATTTTCAACATTTTCAATAACAATTTAATTTTCAACAACATTTTCATTATCAATAACAATTTTATTTTCAACCACTTTTTCATTTTCAATAACAAATTCATTTTCAACAACATTTTCATTTTCAATAACAATTTCATTTTAAATAACATTTTAATTTTCAGTAACAATTTCATTTTCAACAACATTTTCATTTTCAACAATATTTTAATTTTCAATAACAATTTCATTTTAAATAACATTTTGAACAACATTTTCATTCTCAATGTGATGAACTCAATATTTTCAATTTCTATTTCATCTTCACTTGAATTAACATTTATTGGTGCAAAAGAAGCTTCAGTTTGAATATTTTTCATACCTTGGCTTCTTTTCCTATGACTTTCTCTATATTTTGCTCTATATGCTTCAATTTCAACTACTATTATTTTTATTTTACTTTTTCTCTTATGACGACTGTTAATTCCCATTGCACAAACAAAAAACCACACACAAATGATTGTAATTGTAAAAAAAGTGTAAGAGAATCTTTCAAAAGCAGAATTTTTTCTAATGGAGATAGACAGCATGAGAATTTTGTGACAAAAGAATGTAGGGACCCTTGAAATACTCAAAAATGGTCCCATTTTTGTTTTTTATATAACATACAAAATGGATATCCCTTATCTCTTCCACTTGAAATGCCTGCCACTATTCATGGAAGTCTACATTTACAATCTTAAAAAAAGAAATAGATATTCATTTACTTTAGTGTTATGAAATATTATATGCCATAATATATATATTTATTATATCAATATACTATATTAATTTATTATCTATATTTATATATTATATACTATATATTAATATATAATATTCTATTATATATATTAATATAAATTATATATTTTAATATTATATTAATATATAATATATTAAATAAATAATATATATTATCTCCCTCTCCCTCTCCCCCTCTCCCACTCTCCCCATCTCTCTCTCCCACTCTCCCTCTCCCTCTCTCTCTCCCTCTCTCCCTCTCTCTGATCAAGGGTACTCCCCTTACAATCTAAAACTTACAAATAAAGAGATAATGGCACAAACAAAATGCAAGGAGAGAAAATATTTTCTATTATCACTAAAATGAAAATGAAATTACAACATTATATTTGTCATCACATGGGCTTTTTGGTTACATAAATGTACAAATCTATAAATCGGAGCCACCATCTACTCTACCCTCGTCTCCCCTTTGTAGTCCCCCTTTACATCCTTTATTTCGAAGGTGTAACCACACTAGAATCTTCTACAAGGTGTAACTTCCTTAGGAAGATATTTTAAAATTTTATTAATTTTGGTATTACATTCGTGGGGTCATAACTTTTGATCCAACCATCGGATTTTCTATTATAATATATTTTTAGAAAGATCTCAGGAATTTTTTCACCGTTCACTTTTGTTTTCCACCAACTTTTTAGGCCCATCTCGAGCCTCTAAGTGCCTCAAAATTGACCCAGAAGATTTTACTAGGATTTTCAAAAATTAAAATTTTAATATTTCTCACATGACAATGGTATTGAAGTGATTTCTTTGCCATTGGCTTCAATTTACCATTATGGAGGTCTATGTAATATTTTGTGTCCAATTGTGCATAAATGAAAACTTACTAAAATAGTAACCCTAGCAAATTTAGCCCCTATTGAAAATAAACAACATTTTTTTGGGTAATGCAAGATTGTTCTTACACCCTCTATGCTCCTGCATCACTCTCCCTCTAAGGTCTTTCCCTCTCTCCCTCTAGCTCTTAGCTCTCTCTCTCTCTCTCTCTCTCTCTCTCTCTCTCTCTCTCTCTCTCTCTCTTCCACTCTCCCTCCTTCCCTCTCCCTCTCTCTCTCTGTCTCCCCCCTCTCTCCTTGTCTCCACTCTCCCCTCCCCCACCGTCTTTCCATCTCTCCCTCTCTCTCTCCCTCTCTCTCTCTCCTTCCTCTCCCCTCAGTTCTTTCTTTCCTCTCCCCTCTCTTTCTTTCCTCCCTCTCTCTCTTTCGTCTTTCCTCTCCCCCTCTCTCTCCATCTCTCCTTATCTCTCTTCCTCTCTCCCGTCTTTCCTCTCCTCCTCTCTCCACTCCTCCTCTCCATCTCCACTCTCCATCTCTCCCTCTCCTTCCTCTGTCCACTCTCCACATTCTCGTTCTCTTGGGTCTTTCCTCTCTCCTCCTCTCTTTTCCTCTCCTCTCTCCTCCTCCTTGTCTCTCTCTCCTCTCTCTCTCTCTCTCTCTCTCTCTCTCTCTCTCTCTCTCTCTCTCTCTCTCTCTCTCTCTCTCTCTCTCTCCCTCTCTCTCTCTCTCTCTCTCTCTCTCTCTCTCTCTCTCTCTCTCTCTCTCTCTCTCTCTCTCTCTCTCTCTCCATCTCAAGTGTCTCTATCTCTCTCCATCTTTTCTCAACTCTCTCTCTCTTTCCCTCTCAAGTATTTATATCTTTCTCTCTCTCCCTCTAACTCTTGGGCCCCCTCTCTCTCCCACATCTCTCTCTCTCTCCCTCTGACTCTTAGGTCCTCTCTCCTCTCCACATCTCTCTCTCTCTCCCTCTGACTCTTAGCCCCCCCCCTCTCTCTCTCTCTCTCCCTATCCCTCTCACTTCTCTCACTCCCTCTCAGGTCTTTCTCTCTCTCCCTCTCTCTCAAGTCCCTCCCACTCCCTCTCTCTCTCTCTTGTGAATTGGCCACACATAAATAAATATATAATATATACTATGTAGTGTATAATAGATACTATGTATTAAACATATTATATAATATACTAGAAAAAATATATGTAGTATATAGTATATAATATAATATATAATATAGTAATATATAATATAATAATATAATAATATAATAATGTATAATATAATATATAATATAATACATAATATATAATATATTTTAAATAATACATAATATTATATATTATAAATATATGTATTATATATATAATACATATTGTATAATATTATGTATTATCAATAATACAAGTAATGGATATCCATTTTTTCTGACTTAATAAGTAGGCTTGGGATTTGGCTTAAGATTTGGTTCAAGATTGCCTATCCTAGAAAGTGTTGCAAGAGCATCCAGTGGTGTAAGGGTAATCCTGCATCATCGAAAAAAAGAGTTGCATTTCATGTTGGTAGTTTCTTAGATGTATTTTTCATTTTTGGATACCCTTTTCATCATAATGTAATTCCCAACTTATGCTTTTTCTTTTCTATTCATGGGTTGAAAGATATTGCAGTTTTAGTCTCCCAACATTGCACATGAAAACCTTCTAGGTCATATTTGAGGCACTAAATGGTCCTGAAACAGCCCCGAAACTTTCCAAACTTGGCATTGAAAATTTCAAGCATGTTCTTGACTCTGAGACCTTTCCAATGGTTCAAATGGTTTGAAAAACAGAGTCCCATATCAAAAGTTATGGCTTCTGAAAGTTAGCACACTTTCTAGAAGATGTTAATTCTCGAATGTACTTTTGAAATTTGAATTTCAAGTTGTAATTTTCGGTGCCAGACCACCAAAAACTCAAATTTGAATGTTTTTTTGGCTCCAAACTAAAAAGGGAGTTCTATTTATGGGCAGGTTTCTGATTTTTGTGTAACTTTTTGGGGACAAGTTCACATACTATGAAAAGGGGTTTTCTGTAATTTTGTAGTTTGCATATTTCAAGAACTTGAGGGTATCAGATCCTTTGCATGTAAGAAGATCATTTTAAGAATAATATAATTACATTCTCTATTTGGTGTGTTAATTTTCAGTGTCTTGGGTTTCACCCTCGTCAAGTGGTATCAGAGTGAGGTTTTTTTGAGTGTGTGGACAAATCACCAATCGTGAGGAAGTTCACACCAGGACTGTGGTTGTGGGTCGAGGTCAAGAAAGATGCCTCCAAGAGTGATTCCCGGTAGGAATGGTGGTTCCAAAGGTGGTCGAGGTGGAAGAAATGTTGGTGGAAGATATCCACTAGCGGTCAAGGGTTTTAGAGCCCTCTAGAGATAGATTGATGCATTGCACAAGCATATGAGAAGAGGGTTAAACCCGAGGAGATAAGAAAGTGAGGAGGAAGAAGAGGAGGAAGATTCAGATGTAGAAGAGGAAGAAGAAGCAATTGATCAAGACCAAATGTGGTTGATAAGGGCCATTTTGAAGATCAGGAAAAGACCTAGATCAAAAGTCCCCAATTATTCTAAAAGTCTGAAACCGAAAGAGTTGATCGACTAGATCAATGAGCTGGAAGAATATTTTAAGTATGAGGAGATAAATGACCTAGATTGGGTCAAGTTTGCAAAAATGAATTTGAAGGGCCATGTCAATATTTGGTGGAAAGAGGTCTAGTTAGAGAGAAACCAAAGAGGAAAAGGCAAGATCACTAGATGGAATCGCATGGTGGAGAAACTGAAAAAATAGTTCATACGAGTGGACTACGAGCTAGATCTGTTGAAGAAATTGCAAGGGTTGAAGTAAGGAAGAAAATATGTGAAAGAATACACTGAATATTTTCACAAGATGATCATCAGAATGGGTCGTACAAAGGCTAACAAGGAGAAGGTAGCCTGTTATCTTAATGGGTTATGGTCAAGCATTCAGGAGGAGCTAAACCTGGTCAGAATGACCACCATTGAGGATGTGTACCAGTTTGCTCTGAAAGTTGAAGAGAAGTTGAACAAAATATTTGACAGCAAGCAAAAAGGATGAGGACGTCAGAGCGGAAAGGGTAGTGGAAGATCTTCTGGAAGCTAAAATGATGATAAGAAGGAAAATGAAGATGTGTGTACCAATCAAAACCAGAAGAATGATAACTTTTATTGCCCTCATGATAAAAACAGTGGTGATCAAAGAGGTAGAGGATGAGGGAGATCTAGACAAGCATTCAAAAGAGGTGGTTTTAGAGGAACATGTTTCTAGTGTGGTGAAGAAGGACATCAAGCCTATGAATGTCTGCAACATCAAGGAAGGGAAGAAAAAAGTCTGAAAGGTCATGGAAGGGTTGCACATGCAGATGAGGAGGCTCAATTTGAACATTTGGATGATGTTGAAAGGAGAGAAACCCTAGTGATTAGAAGAGCACTGGTGACTTAAGAGAAGGAACCCAAGCAAAGGAAGAATATGTTCCGCACAAGGTGCAAATGTGAAGGAAAATGCTATGATGTCATTATTGATAGTGGGAGCACCGATAATCTAGTGTCAGAGGAGATGGTTACAAAGTTGAAGCTGAAGAGGGAAAGGCATCCACATCCATATTGAATTGTCTAGTTGGAAAATGACCACAAAGTTATGGTCAATGAGTAGTGCCTGGTGAAGTTCAAGATCGAGAGCTACCATGATGAGGTACTTTGTGATATCATCCCCATGGATGCATGTCACATGTTCTTGGGGAGGTTGTGGCAGTTTGACAAGCGAGCTATACATGATGGCCATGCAAACACGTATTCCCTGATGAAGGATGGGGTTTGTCACAAGTTGAAACCCCTAAAGGAGGCTGAAGAAAATGTATGCAGTAGTGATAGAATATGTTATGTTCATGGAAGAAAATATTTAGAAGGTATGAAGCATGAGCATGTGTTCTATGCATTGATTCCTAGAGTGGGTAAGGAGGATAGTGAGAAGGTGCCAGTAGAAGTTTTTGGGTTGTTGGATGAGTTTCAGGATATTGTTTCTAATAACATACCTGACGGTTTACCACCAATGAGTAAGATTAGTCATTAGATTGACTTGATCCCTGGAGCTAGTTTTCCAAATAAGGAAACTCACAGAATGACTCCGGCAAAAAATGAGGAGTTAAATAGACAAGTTCAGGAGTTGTTGAGAAAGAGTTTGATTCAACAGATCTTGAGCCCATGTGCAGTACTTGAAGTACTAGAACCAAAGAAGGATGGGGAGTGGAGGATGTGTATAGACTCCCAGACCATAAACAAGATAACAATCAAGTACAAATTTCCCCTACCAAGGATGGATGACCTGATGGATTGTTTGAGTGGAGCTAAGTACTTCACAAAGATTGATCTGAAGAGTGGTTATCACCAAATCCAAATTCAAGAGGGAGATGAATGGAAGACTGCCTTCAAGAATAAAGAGGGTCTGTACAAGTGGTTAGTCAGGCTAACCAATGTACCGAGCACATTCATGCAGCTCATGAATGAGGTACCAAAAGAGTTTTTGGGAAGTTTTTTTTATTGTGTATTTAGATGATATTTTGATTTTCAGTAGGACTTTGGATGAGAATTTGATGCATATTGAAAGAGCCTTTAAGAAGTTAAGAGAGGATAAATTATTGATTAATCTAAAGAAGTCTAGTTTTGTGAAGAAGGAGCTAGTGTACTTGGGGTTTGTTGTCTCGGTAGAAGGTCCCAAGATGGACCTAGAGAAGGTGAAGGCTATTATTGAATGGCCTACCCCAAGAAATGCTACTAAGGTGAGATCTTTCCATGGTTTGGCTAGTTTTTACAGAAATTTCATTAGAAACTTTAGTAGTATTTTTGCACCCCTAATTGAAACAATGAGAGGGATAGAGGGTGCTACCACAATAGTGGTTTACAATTTCTGGGAGATCTTGATTTTTGCTTAAATCACATATTTTTAGAAAATACAATGATTTAAGCCTTGAAATTTTCCATTTAAATGATTCCAATTGAAGAGGGTTTGATCAAACCACCTTAGACAAATCCCCCTTGAATAGAACCCTGGTAGTTTTAAACCATACCTACAACGGAGTCTCCTTTACACCTATCAAAATGCTGATAAAAATTTGTTTTTCATTTACGTTTTGGGGGATCAAATGAATTCATTAATTTATTTATTTTGTAATTATGTAGTCCTTATTATAAGCCTCCAAAAAAGTATAATTTTAATAAAAAATAATTTGATTATTGTATTTATTTTTTAATTTCTTGTGAATGTAGGTTTTTCAACGAAAATCAAGCTCTCTGTTCTGCACATGTAAATAAATAGTATATTATCAAAAAAAAAAAATTGAAAAATATTATTACACTAGATATTGAATTCGATGATCCAATAAAAATAGAAAAATTGAATTTTGATACATACAAAAAAAGTTGCGCGTTATACAGTCATGCTATGTCTGAATTTTTATTGGTTTGAATTCGAAATTTGATTAAAGAAAAAATATTCAATGAAAAACTATCTAACCAAGTGGAAGCACTAGATATCAGAGTTACAAATCTAAATTCGAAAGAATTAGAATTTTATCCTTCATGGAAAAAATGTTATGTGTTATACCTGTGAGCTTTTTAAAAATGTTGTTTTTGAAAAAAACTAGTTTTCGAGGGAGATGGAAAAAGATGTGCAATATAATTCCAAAATTTTTGAAAAAATAATATTTAGAATCTAAAAAAAAAATATTATGAAACTCTAGTTTGCATCATTTTCAAATTCATCATGGTTCAGCCGCTATAGGTGCCTGAAAGTGAATATTTAGTTAAAAAAAATTATTTCAGTGTCCAGTTCGGCCAAAAATTGTAAACCACTATTGTGGGATCACCCTAGAAAAGAGTTCAAGTGGAGGACTAGAGCAACAAAAAATTTTGAATTGTTGAAATAGAAGGTGACAAAGCAGCATGTTCTAGCCCTCCCAGATTTCAATAAGGTGTTTCAGGTGGATTATGATGCTAGTGGTTGTGCCATTGGAGCAGTGTTGAGCCAAGAAGGTAAGCCCATTGCCCATTTCAGTGAAAATTTAAATGATGCAAAGAGAAAGTATTTTGTATATGATCAAGAATTTTATGCAATAGTTCAAGCACTAAAGAAATTTAGGCATTATATATTGTCGAAGAAATTTTTCTTGTATATTGATCATCAAGCATTACAGTATCTAAATAGTCAGGGAAAATTAAATCAAAGGCATATGAAATGGGTAGAATTTTTGCAGAGCTATACCTTTGTTCTAAAGCATAGGAGTGGGAGGTCAAATAGGGTTGCAGATGCCTTAAGTAGGAGGTAGACATTGATGATAGAGATGCATATTAAAGTGGTTGAGTTCAATGAACTCAAAACATTGTATCCAAAATATCCTAATTTCGTAGAGGCTTGGAAAGCTTGCAAGGAGCCTATTATAGTGGACAGGATAAGGTGGTTGAATTTCATAATTCAGGATGTAATGTTGTTTAAGGGAAGCCAATTGTGTATTTTGATGATTTCCATGAGGGAGAACCTAATTAAGGAGAAGCATAGTGGAGTAATGGTATGACATTTTGGTTAGGATAAGACCATTGCCATTATCAGTGAGCATTATTCTTTGCCCCAATTGTCACAGGATGTAAAGAAGTATGTACAGAGTTGCAGGGTATGTTAGATGGCTAAAGGAGTGAGCCAGAATATAGGGTTATATCAGCCCCTACCTATACCAAAGAGGTCGTGGGAGGATATAAGTATGGATTTTCTTCTTGGTTTTCCAAGGACACGGAGAGGGAATGATTTAATATTTGTGGTGGTTGACAGGTTTTTAAAAATGGCCCATTTCATTCTATGTCAAAAGACCCATGATGCAGTCCACATTGCTGACTTGTTCTTCAAAGAGGTGGTGCAGCTACATGGTCTACCAAAGAGTATTGTCTCGGATCGTGACACCAAATTTGTGGGATACTTTTGGAGGAATTTGTGGAAGAAGTTGAGAACAAAGTTGAAGTTCAGTTATGCACACCATCCACAAATAGATGGGTAGACAGAGGTTGTGAATAGGATTCTGGGTAACCTACTGAGATGCTTGGTAGGAGATAAACCCAAGGGATGGGACTTAATCTTACCCTAGGAAAAATTTGTTTACAACAATTCTATCAACAAAAGCACCAATAGATCACCATTCCAGATTATGTATGGAGGTAGCTCAAGAATAGCTCCAGAATTGAGGAATATGGACCAAGAGAAGAAGATAAGTGTTGAAGCCAAAAAATTTGTAGAGCATATCAAGGATATACATGAGAAGGTAAGAGAACATATTAACAAGATGAATGTGTAGTATAAGGCCAAGGTAGATTAGAAAAGGAGAAAAAGAAGTTTTAGATTGGTGAAGTAATGGTCCACTTGAGGAAAGAAAGGTTTCTAGTGGGACCCTATAGCAAACTGAAGATGAAGAAATTTGGTCCCTACAAGATTTTGAAGAAGCATGATTCAAAGAATGCATGTGAGTTAGAGTTGTCGAATGGAGTAAACATTTCCCATATGTTCAACACTTCATATTTGACAGAGTATCATGAAGGTGGCATAGAGAAAGCACCAGCAATAGGTCAGTATGACATTCCAACACCTACTTCAGAGAAGGAGGATATTGAATCAATCATAGATAGTCGTGTGGGAAGGAGTACCAAAAACAGACAGTATGAAGAATATCTGGTGAAATGCAGAGGAAGGCCTGTGGAAGATTCATCCTAGCTATCTAAGGTAGAGGTTGACCATTTGGTTTTTCCTCAACCATCGGAGATGTGATGGGGTCACTTCTCAAAATACCCTAGGTGTCAAGTTTTGGGGTCGTTTCGGGACTGTTTAGTGCCTCAAATCTGGCCTAGAAGGTTTCTAGGTGTAATTCTAGGAGACTAAAACTGCAATATCTTTCAACCCAGGAATAGAAAAAAAAAACCATAAGTTTGGAATTACATTATAATGAAAAGGGTATCCAGAAATGCAAAAAATATAAGAAACTACCAACATTAAATGAAACTCTTTTTTTTGGGTGATGCAAGATTGCCCTTACACCACTAGATGCTCTTGCATTAGAAAGTCAACCCAAAAAATGTGTTTAGAAAATTTTCTTATTTTTCTGAAGTTCACCCTTGTGGGTAGCAACTTTCTTTTATCTGAATTTCATGAAATGAAAAAGGGTTTATAGAAAAAAAAATTCATCTTTCCACCAATATAAGTTATGCCTTATTTTGAATTTAATAAATAATTATTATTGGTTTTCTACATACATTATGACTAAATTCTTGATTGATAGGTTGATTGAAAAACTTCTATAACTTTCAAACTACTTGACATTTTTCAAACCTACAAGATGCACCGCATTCTATGCTTTGCATACTATAGGATAAAAAAAAACTAAATTTCATAAATTTTTGACCAAGTTATGGTGGTTAGACACAAACGTTTTAATAATTCAGAAAATTTCTAATAAAAAAATCATAACTAATTATTCAAATGGAAAAAATTACAAAAAAATCCAGCACATCCGAGCATGTGTCCTCTACTTATATTGAAAGATTCAAAAAAAAAATTCTTATACTTAGGGTGGTCAAACATACACCTGCTTCTTATCTTTTTCCTGAAAAGTGTAGTACGACTACATTGAAACTTCATTTTTTGCAAAATAGATTTAATTTTTTCCAAAAAAGGACTAGTAGCCTAGAAACTACATTCAATTTCTACAACTTTTGTTCTTACATATTTTTCAAATTATGTTAATATCCTATTCAAATTTTTATGTCAAGTTTCCTAACTCTGATTTTCTGAATTTTTATCACCACTTAAAGGCCTAGTTTGGACCCCCATGATCTTGCACTAACCTTCATATGACAATATTTATATGGAGACCCTAGTTATAGGTCCAACCCTATAATATTTTGACCAAGATCATTTGTTTTATGCATGATAGACATGTTGGATCATGGGTTGCCAAATCCATATCATTGTGAGGTATCTCCCTAATTGTGTGGCCAAATAGTTTGGGGACTAGCAAGATGTCCAATAGCCTAGCTATAGGGGTGTATACACACACACACCTTTAGAGAGATCATAGTTTGGGGACCTCTAATAGTCCCTCAGGTGGCTATTGATGAATTTAGATAGCTTGCTCATTTACCACAGGCTTACGTATGAGGACATTATGATCCCAACATGACTCTGATTTATGATGTGTTTTTTTGATAGTATCACTCCATCAAATTGATAGACCCAACAAGGTTCAATGTAGGAGACTATGGAAAAAGTTGAGGGAGAGGTAGAGGTTAGGTTCTAGTATAGGTTGGACATATTTTGGGGTAGGTTCTAGGGCATGTTCCCCAACAACCTCCATAGATCCCACAAGTATAGCAAGTACAGATCCCATAGGTATATGCTTAGGTCTTGTAGGGTCTTGGTCCTTAGATTTTGATTCAACAGAGAATAGTAGAGAAAGATACTACAATACAAGAGAGGGATGTCACTCACCAAGAGTGAGACATATATAGGTAGGCACACGATTAGGAGTGATAGCAACTTCAAATGTAATTGGTACAGGAGATCACATTTCTATCTACATACTTACCTGTGTAACAATTAAATTAATGTATATCAATACAAATGTGAAACAAAATCCTTTTGATGTCTTTAAAAAAGTAGAATTTAATATGCCAAGTAGTGAAATGATCTTATGGTGCATATTGATTGAAAAATTATCAATGGATAGGGGTAAAATGGTAATACTTGAACTATATGTTGTTATATTTTTCTATTTCGCCAAGGTAAACAAGATCAAAATATGTCAATAGAGATGAAATTTTCATGATCATTTTAAAATAAAATTTTATATTTTCTTAATCAAAACCCATGGTCTTACTTGTGGTATTAGCGTGATCAATAATTTCCTTCATATCCTTTCACTTTTTTAGCAAGACCACCTAGAAATTTCCACATCTTGAATATGTTACAATAAATCACCCTAAGCGAGATGCAAAATGTATGGATACCATGTACAGCTCTATGGATATGAACATGAGAATACACATATCATTGTGGGTTGGTCAATATTCACAAGATTGTAACTAGGTATTAAGAAACCATGAATAATCACAAGTGATCTATAATAATCTCTAGCTAAAATAAATATACATAAGAATTATAAAATGATAGAATTTTAGAAACAACCCATGCTCACCATAGTAGATCGTACATTCCATTTATGAGAGAAAATCAATAGCCATTATAAGTAGAGAAAATGGTCACTCAAGAAGCCTAATAGACACTACCAACCATTAGGAAAACACCATCCATTAGATCAAATAAAATGAATAGTCACCTCCGGTTAATGACTCCATAAAGCACCTCCCACAAACTAAAGAAGTTTATTTCTTTAAAGAAAATAAAAGTGAAGTTGAATTCTCTTTAAGAATAAGAAACATAGATATAATCCAATAGATTAACAAGGAATTAAAGGAAATATCATATCACACAAAGGCTTTAAGAGAAATATAGAAAAAAATTCTAAATAATTCTGGAGGAAATCTATATGAACAAGGAAATAAACAAAAACCAATAGCATAAGGCATGGAATAGTATTCTCACAAAAGTAGTGTCACATGGTGAATAAGGAAATATATATAGTTATAATTTTTATATATATTGCATGTCAAAAATATAAAATACATCTTATCATCTAATTACATAACTAGTAATTTTATGGTCTTGATAAGGTCCAATTTATTGCATACACATTTCTAGTAGTGAAATAAATAACTTTAATTTTGAAACTCCATCCAAGGAGCTCAAAATATCATCTAATGGGAAATGAAAACTACGGTATTTATAATTAACTAAGTATTATTCATCTTTAATAATAGTTTCATAACTTCGATGGTTTGAAAATATGAAGAAGAAGAAATTTGTCGGCATGTTTATTTGGGCCTCAAGTTTGATACTATGAGGTTGGAAAGAAGATAGATTCAAACTTTTAAGGATGCATTGTAATACTATTTAGAAAACAAATTTATTAGAGGATCATTTCATCTAAGTTGTAAGTCTCATTGAAATTAGGCAATCATAAATAACGTGTGATAAGTTGATCCAACAAGTTGAAAATTGACACCTTGTGAAAATCTTTTTGAACAAACTTATAAGCATTCATAATGATCATAATTTAAACTAGCTCTTAATATTTACAACCACACCAAAAGAAGATAGTTGATATAGACAATACTTATATAAATAAACATGACAACTAAATGGTAAGAATGCATACTATAATGTACTTAAAATTACAAATAATATAGGTAATTCATATTGATTTCTCACAAATCAAACATCCATAATGTGACATATAAAATTAATATATACAACAATAATCAAGCTCAAATTACATCACTGAGTTTAACTATATAAAGTCATATGTTACATTTGTTTCTTATATTTACTCATTGAACATAAATAATCATGTACTTTAACATTCACAACCACATCAAATAAAAATATTTGACATAAACTATAATTATACAAAAAAACACAACAATTAAATATTATTAAAAATAAATAATGTTAATACATTTAAAAAGCATAATTAATATAAAATGTATATATCTTTCTCCCACAAATCAACTATCTATAATGTGACACACAAACTTAATACACCAAAGCATAATAAAAATTTTAAATCCCATTATTTACTTTAGTACACATAAAACCTTTATGTATTTGTTCATTGAACATGAACAGTCATGAATGCTTTTGTTTTTATAGAGAAAAAAGGCTATCACTTTAGACCAAAATTAAAAAAAAAGTTAATTTTTTTAATTTAGAATCTTACTTTAGACTTCCAAGTTCACGATAGACTAAATCAAGAACTTTAAGGAGAAATTGGAGTACAACTTTCTAATGAACGCTTCGGATTAAACGTTATAATCCATAAAAAAAAGTTATGTCATTATCAATCATAGATCTGAACCCAAATATCAGATTACAAATTCCGCACAAATAAATCTCCCGAAAGCGTCCTCTCTTATAGGCCTAAATCTATGTTTGTTTAGACATTTTTTTAAAATTATCTTATCTTTTATGCATTCCAACTTCAAACAGCATTCCTCATATGTCATCCATGGACTGTAACGACACTTTCAAAACATAATCCTGCATCCGTCCCTCTGCTTTTCAGAAAAAAGTATTGCCTCGTATATCTATCCAAACAAACCTACGGTGATATTTCACTATATATTGTCCATCTGCTGTTTGTACGTTTAAAAGATTGTAAAACTCTTTTAACAAAGTTATTGGAGACGCCGACAGATTAGGACAGTGGAGTGCGCAATACTTTAACCTAAGTGATGCAATCTGGATACATTTCTTCACACAAAAAGTATATAAGAACTGCTACTTTACAGTACATTAGAGAAGGAAGGAACTTTGAAAACGTAAGTTACAAGCTACCATAGAAATATCGGTTCGGTCTACTTTCATTAGAAAATACACTTTTTCCACATGTGATATACATTGCCTTGCCCTGTGTATTAACTCCAACATAAGTTCTTTTAAAAAGAAGACAGGGACAAGAGATCCAAATACAGTCATACTATTGTAGAAAGGAGTTTATACAGCTGACGCGTTGTTGTCAACCCATACATCTGTTTTTGTGGGACCCAATTCCCTCCTAAAGAACTGGGACAATGTTTACGGATAGCAAATGTAGACTGCCCCACCAATAACTTCCATAGACCCAAGAGTGAACTCGTAATTGTTGAGTTTGATTTTGCAGCCACAGTATTCAACTAGAATAGAACATTGGGGGAAAACTGTAGCTTGAGATCTAATCAAGAGCATTATTTTGGATCACTAATCACACATTGGAAAGTTTATATTCTTTTGTCATTTCAAAAGTCTTATTGTTTTCAGTTTATTACCTTGATTCTTAATTCAAAGGTTATTTACTTTTGTTGTTCTATATTATTTTGTTTTCTATTGGAGTTGATAGTAAATCTCATAATTCTAAAAAATTACTGCAACCAAAATGCTTATAATAAATAAGAGATCAAAGCAATTGATTTGCTATGCAACGAAGAGAGAATGATAGATCCACAAAAGCATCTGATATGCCTTCTATATTGAATAATGAATATTAATTGTGGAATAATTATAAAGTACAATAATGAATGCTTATAAAAGCAAAAGAACAAACCCTAGATGAAGATTTGATTAAATTGTGACAAGTGTGTGTATCTCATGCAATGAGACAACTTAACCTATGAATTGTCCAATCTAATAATAAAAAACACCCCTAAGCTTAGCTTAAGTGAACAAAATAATAGGAGACCTAATAATTAATTAATGATTAATTAATTATCAATTGATTATCATGATTACTCCAGCACATTGGGAATTCCTAAAGAAAATATTATTTTTATTTTACATTATGATGAACTCATTCCATCTTACACCCCCTTATGTCTTGGCTTACAGAGTTGAATTCTATTCTTATACCTTTTAAACTATCCACTTTCCTTTTTCCTAAGATTTATATATTATTTGATCATTTTTATCCTTATAGGCTTGTACCTTTTTATTTATGCTAAAGGCTCACTTTCATACCCATTTTCCTTTGAGAATAAATCTTCATTTGAATCTCACGATTCTCATGAATCAAGTTAAGAATGAATAGGTAAAAAATCTTCAAGATGAGGAAACGTTTGATGGTGATGCTCATGTTCACTTAATTGAGAGGCAATATGTTTCCTTGATTTGAAATATGTTATATTTTATTCTTCTACATTTGCCTAATAGTGCAAATCCTAAATTCTTGGTTGATATTATACATTATATTCTAATTAGTAAGCCTTCAAATTTTTTGATAGATGTCTCAACCCCTCTCCTACCACTAATCCCCCCTCTTCTATTGTGCCTCCTCCTAAATTCATTCTTCAACATGATGCCATGTATTCTACCTCATTTTTCTAAGGCTAAACCTCATCTTTGTGCCCAGTTCTCATCTTTTAGCTATTAGTTATGTCCACTTTTTCACTCCTTCCATCCTAAGTTATTGTTTTACTTGTTCTTAAGTCTCCTCTCATGCTACTAGTACCATGCATACATCTCATCTTTCTAATGTTATTTTTATCCCTCATGTTTCTTGTAGTGGTTTTATAGTTAATATTTATGTTTCCTTCACCCGTTCTAAAAGGAAATTGAATAAGTGAAAATAGCTTCCTACACAAATCTATGTGGGGGATATATTATAAATTTTCTACAAACCATTTTTAGTTACAGATTCAAATGAACATTCATGTAACATGGAAAATTTATGCAAAAATATAATAAACCATAACACAATATTATACGAGGGGAAAACCCTTTCCATAGGGAAAAAAACACACTTGAAAAGCACATCCCAAATAGTATTATCAATGAAAAATGAAGGTTACAACGAAATCATGGAGCTAAGCTTATTTAGGAGTCTTCAACTACAACAAGATTTTGGGAGTGATTATGATAGCCTAAAGATAGCGTTGAAATATTTAAACATGTGCTTCTAACAAAATGAACAAGTACCAAATAAATACAACTCAACAAAAGAATATGGATGCCTAAGATTGCCACATGGAAATAATATAATGCTTGCATTCATATCTTGAGTCGCCTTGACATGTACAACACTTGCATGCATGCATCAACCTTGCATGAAGTGTAATGTCATAGTTGGGACCCACTTCATTTTCTTTTTCCATTTTCAATGGCTATCTCCTCATGCATAGTACCTTTCAAACACCTTTCATGTGTAGTTACCTCAATCACATGGGGCTTCCATGTCATATTTTATCATAATTTACACTTACATCATCATAATCTATCATTAAATATCAATCAACAAATATTTCATAATCAATCATATGACAACCTACAACATGACATATTGCCACTAATTTAGCCTTCAGTGGGGTCCACCAAGTGTGATGCCTACTTCCACATAAGTATCTTACATGACATACAACCACCTCCATGTAGGATTCCACCACAATTGGTAGGTACCCACAAAATTACATGACATAAGTAGGAAGTAAACACTAGCATAAAATAAATTATAATTAATCACCAAATTAATTTATAGGACTTAAAAGGTTGAGACAACCTAATTTCAACATTCTCCCACTTTTCAAAGACCTTTCAAGAGTCAACCAACAATCAACTACTAAGGGTCATGAGGACCATGGAATCAAAACACCATATGAAGTTCATTTTTCTCACAGGATTGTTAATACATCTACATTCACCAAAGTGTCAATTTTTTCCAATTTCACATTCCCATCTTCTACCATGTCACAAATAAAATCGATTGGTACATCAATGTGCTTCATTCCACTCTCACTATCACAATAGATAGTAATCATCATTGCATCAAGCTCAAAATATGAAGACAAAAATATAAGATAAATGACTTCCTTCTAAGTATGTGTGGCTACCATATACTCTACTTCTCTTCTAGGAAAAGCAATAACAAAATTTTTCTTACTTTTCCAGCTAATGAGACCACCAAACATCATGAATACATATCCACTAATGGATCTTTTTTCATCAATATCACTTGCCCTATTTGAGTCCACATGCCCAAAAATAAGTATTGAATACTAAAGTATTGCAAGTATGAGTAGTTGATGTTTTCATTGATGTCAACAAGTCTATGTTGTCATTAATTTTTGTAGTTTAGTGAGATTGTTGCAAGTATGAGTAGTTGATGATTTGATTAGTTGCATTATTTTTTCATTAGTAAAGCTACTAGTGTCAATATCTAGTGTTTCCTTGATAAGATTATGTCTATGGTTGTGGAAGTGTTCAAGATGATGAGGATGTGTCTCTAGTGCTTGGTTTCCAATTACTTTTGAGAAGATTTGATAAAAAGAGGAAACATGGTGTTGCAGCGGTGTTTTGGGTGATATAATTGTGTTTTGGTAACTTTGCTACACATTTATTCTAGGTTGAAGATCTACCTGTGTGATTTGGATATGTTGGTAAGAGGTGTTTAGAGGTGTTATATTCAAGAGTTGATGTGTTGGATCATTGTACAAAAGAAGTTGTGCTCACCAGTGTGTGACTTTGTATTGTAGAGGTGTCTGAAAGAATTTTTTTATTCATGTTTCTCTGTAGTTATGTTTTAGAACTTTTGATTTTGAATATGTGTTCATGGTGTTGGTAGTTTACCTTAGTCAAGAGGGTTTGAGGTTTTGTGCTTTAGAAGTTAGTTTTTCAAGTAACAGTGTATGGCCGAATTGTCTAGATGTACTAGGTGTGTACATTATCTCAGGGTGTTTGAGGAATATTCTAGATCCTGTTTGAGCATGGTGTGTGGTTTGCTAGTCATTCTTGGGTTTCACGAAACATGTACTTAAAATTTTAATGGTGTTTGTATGGGAAATGGTTGAACTAGTGTTTACACTACATGTGAAGGATAAAAATGTTTAAGGAAGCATATGCTTGAGTGGTTGTTTTCTTGGGTCCCAATTATGTTTTGATGTGGTCTGCATTCACTTCTATCTACCACAAAAGTGTTTTGGTGTCGACCTAATTTGAATTTACATGTTTGAGGTGCATAATCGACCTTGGAGAACATTTCAAGTCTGAAGATGGTATTAAGTATGAGTTGATTTGTTGAAGGATGTTAAGATATATGTGTGAGATGTGAATGATGTGAAGTGAAGAGTTATAGAGTGTGAATTTGAGTAATGTAGTGTGATCTTTCATGTGTTAGTTTACTAGATGTAGTGAGTAGAAGGTGGCTATAATACTTGAATCAAACTGCGAAGGTGTAGAAGTCATTGTGGTGGATTCTCTATGTAACATTTCTTCTCTATCTTCTTTTCTATTTTGGCAGTGAGCCTTTCTTCTTTGGGCAGTGAGCCCTCTAGTATTGAGCCCTATTGTTTTTAGTGTTGATATTACTTATATTGTGAGCTAATCCTCACCGTAGTTTTTACCTTCTTGAGTTTTCCACGTAAATCTGGTGTTCTCTTGTGTATGGTGTTAAGTTGTTTTAGTTGAACTACTATCTAACAATTGTCTAAGGTGTTATGTCAAAGTTTGAAACTAGATTTTGACAAGTTTTGAGACAATAATAGTTGCTATCTCAGATTACTATGGTAGAAATTATGATAATAGCAAACTTGTTTTAGGATGACCACAGTAGTTTTTGACAATAGTAGGCTCTATGTAAATTCAATGATTGGTAGAGTAGAGATTACAATAGCAGTTAGATTCATAGTAGCGGTCAAGCTTTAGGACGACTACAGTAAGACGCTGAGACAAGATTGGTGAAATGCACAGTAGCAGCCCAGTTTTGATAGTTTTTAGTTTGGTGATTATTTTTGACATGTTTGTAGGTTTGAAGGGTTTTTATATGATTTTAGAGGATGTGTTTTAGATCAAGTGGTACATACAACAATCAAAATTATGCAGATAAGTAATTGAATGGAAAAGGGGGATATTTCACAAACCTACTTCGATAAGATCCACTTGTATGGTTCGAACAAGATCATTCAATTACATCCTAAGGAATATAGGTATGATTCTTCATGCAGGCTTTTGTCACCCCCAAGGAGTGATGTAATCCATATCTATAGAGGGGTCAAATAGGACACAACAAGGTCATATACCACCTTACTACTCCTAGATTTGTAAAAGAGAATGAACTCTTAAGCCTTATGCCTCAACTATAGACCAAATGTGGTGAGTAACCTCTGGGAATGATGTTATTCCCATGCACTTCTTTGAAGAACCACTTCAAAAAAATTGGATGGCTTCTAGAACAATAGAATTTAATGACACCATCAACACCACTAGGTATACTTCATACGAGAGACACTAAAGTCTCTAGCTTCCCCTAAGAAACCCAGACCATTCATTCGCATGAGAGTAAACCTGCAAGGTAGCCATCAATGGATTTATGCTACTTACTTTCATTTTCACATACTTTATATATAGCCCACAGGTAAATATTCTCGAAGGTCACCTATGATTTCTCCATTTTGGGATGTATCTGAAAGGTCGACCCTCTCTAAAAAAGAAGAAAGGCTTAGTGTTTTGATATTTCTCTTACACTTGTGATCGTCTAATGACATAAGGGGAGAGGATATGTATCAAAACACCTTTGGTGACCAAAAAGTGTGAAACCCAAGATGTTTCTCTTACACCCAAAACCATGAAATGACACGAGGGGAGAGGATACGCATCTGGTTTTCCAATTACAGAAAACAAAATGGACAATTCATTGCAATTTGATTCTTAAGCCCGAAACAAAGTGTAATCTATCTAGGAAATTCATGTTTTAAAGCACCAAAACTATTTTTTTAATACGTAAAACACACATACAAATACTTGAAAAGAAAATTAATCTTGAAGAAGAGCCTACAAGAAAATTGTCAGCAGTTTGATCTTGGATGTCTTCGATTGTTCATCACCCTACAAAAAATGGATTAGAATTTTTATGAAAGATTGTCTTCACCCTACAATATTTGCACTGAATAATTTAGGGAAAATCAAAACTAAGTAGACAACAATTGAGTTAGGGTTAGGGTTAGATAAAATTTAAATCCAAGAAAGTTTGAAAAACTAAAAACAAAATTAGAAAATAGTATGATAGCAACCCTATTACTTGTAACATCGACTTTGTTCTTGAGACGATCACGACTCTATCCAATAATAGTGGCTCAAAAATGTGATGATAGCAGCTCTACCTTGATAGTCAAACAAAATACAATAAAAAAAATACAAACAAAAAGGATGATAGTGACCTATTTGGATGATAGCGGCCAAAGAATAGGATGATAGTGGTTCTATTATAAATGACTATGGCTCTATTCCTTCACAAAATGAAAACCATTGTTAAACTATCCAAAAACCAGAATGACAATGACCAGATTGATGCATTAGTAGCTAGAAAATAGGGCTTTCATGCTTGGATTTTAGAATGATAGCAACCTAGTTGATGAAAGCGACCCCTACAAAACACGACAATGACCTAGAACCTACAACTAATCACAAAAATTGATGAAAATATTATATTAAAGGACCTAGGTCCCACCGAGCATGCCAATTAATGTAAGGGGAGAAAATGTACATG
The DNA here is from genome assembly GCA_007258455.2 of Sequoia sempervirens. Taxonomy (NCBI): domain Eukaryota; kingdom Viridiplantae; phylum Streptophyta; class Pinopsida; order Cupressales; family Cupressaceae; genus Sequoia; species Sequoia sempervirens. The sequence continues at coordinate 215,473,343 of VDFB02193867.1, read as the reverse complement.
GATTGTATCAATGAATTCAATCAAAATGAAACCAAAACAAGGACTAGAACCCACCTACTCATGAAATGCAATTTCCATAGCTATGAATTCAAACAACAAGGTTATCACAATTAAATTGAAACAAAAATGAATTCAAAACTACACAATCTTACCATCCCATGGTGGGGTGTATTTGTGTTGATTTGATATGTTGGATTTCCTTTCAACACAAAGCCTCCATGATTGCAAAAGCTTGATAATATGACCTAGAATGTAATGGTGAATGCTTAATTTTCTCAAGACTCATTTGGACATGATCTTGTCACAAATTCTCTAGATGAATTATGAGAGGGGTGAGGGTTCTTTTATAGATTTGGATAAATTGGATCAAGCGATAGGATTGAGTTTCAAACCCCACAAAGAAGGGTTGAGATTGATCAAGAACACCCACAAAGGAGAGTGAATCAAGGGACATGGATGAAGGAGGTCAATTAGAACTCAAGTTTGCTCCACCATTTTAGGAAAATGGTTGACATATTTAAGATCAATAGATGAGAATTGATTTTAAGAACAGGGCCTAGAAATGGTTGAGACAAGTCAGTTGAGATATTTTAAAATGGAATATTCCTCAAGAATATGCTTTGTGGAGGAAAAATGGGATAATTAAATAATTACGTATTATTTAATTCATGTGACAAGAGGATTAAAAGTTATGATCTATAATTAAATAATCAAGATTATTTAATCATGTTGGTATTAGAAGAAATAAATGATTCTAATTAAATAATAACTTGGAATTATTCAATTAGGGGGATAAAGGGGAATTAGTGATGAAAAGGATGAATTAATTAAACGATTCAGGATCATTTAATTAATAGAGAGAAATAGGTTAATCGGTGACAGTGATGTTAAAAGGGGATTAATGATGCAAATAAAATAAAATACAAGAATAAGGATGAGAATGGTGTCGATGTTGGAAAATACAATTCTAGATGTGTGATATGTGTTAAGGAATTTTTGTATGTCTATAATAAGTGAAAGGGTTAACTTCTTCAAGAACCTCAAAGGGACCTACATAACGTGAGGCTGGTTTAGATGACTTTCCAAATTTAATAGAACCCTTATGAGGCTTAATTGTAAGAAAAAAAAAATCTCCCTCTAAAAAATGTAGAGGTACACATTTAAAATTTTCATAACTCTTTTGTCTATCATTTACCTCCACTAAACTTTTATTTATCATACTTACTTGGTCCTCCATCTCTAAAAGCATATTTGGTCCAAGGATAATCCTATATTCTAGCTTATCCTAGGTTATAGGAGTTTGAAACTTCCTTCCATAGAATACTTCAAATGAATCCATTTTGATAGTGGTATGATAATAATTATTGTATGCAAATTCTACCAATGGTAAATAGTCTTCCCATTTGTATTGTTGATCCATGCAATACATTCTCAATAGATATTTTAACACTTGGTTTACCCTTTTTGTTTGACCATTTGTCTCTGGGTGATAAGTTGAACTTATGTTCAACTGTGTCCCAAGTGAAGAAAATAAGGTTTTCCAAAACCTTGATGTTACACAAGCATCCCTATCTAAAATAATTTTCTTAGGAAATCCATATAACCTAAATACTTGTTGCATAAACTTTTGACCTATAATTGGAGCTCCATTTGTTAGGTTCCCTGGACTACTAGCACAACACTATGCTTATTCCAAAACATTGGAAGACCTTGCACAAAATCTATGCCAATGACTTTTGATTTCCTCTTTGAAATTTTATGAGGATATAATAGTCCTACCAAATGATGATGTTCTACCTTCATCCTCTAGCTTTATAGAAAAATTTCTACAAATATTGTAGCATCTCTCTTCATTTCTTTCCAAAAAGATGATGGATTTACATCAGCCAACAACTTAGTTACTCTGAGATGTCCAAAATAAGGTGTGATATGTACCTCTTTCCACACTATATGCATTAATTCCTCAAAGTCTAGTACAAAGATTCTTCCTTTAAAAATTAGTAAACTATCAGGCTCGAAGTTAAATCCATCATACCTCAAGTCTGGAAAATCATCCTAGAGTGCTTGCTTCACTTGCTTATAGTACTCATCGCCCTTGCATTTTTGCAACACTTAACTTTTAAAATCAATATGAATTGATATCATCAAGGAGATATGACTTCTTCAACTTGAAACCCACAACTGGATTTTCTTTTCCCTTAATATATTTGATCTAAAAATCATAGTATGATACCAACTCAAGCCATCTCCTTTGCCATTCATTCAGATTTGACTAGGTAAACAAATACTTCAAACCATGGTGGTCAATCTTTAGTTCAAATGGTTTCCCTAGCAAATAGTACCTCCACATCTATAATGCATTGAAAACTTCCACCAATTCTAGATCATGTGAAGCATAGTTCTATTCATAAGGCTTCAATTTTCTAGATTCATAGGCAATGACTCACCAATCCTACATCAACACTCCACCTAGACTTTCTCCTGAAGCATCTATGATGACAACAAAATTACCTTTTGGATCTAGTACTTTTAGTATTGGAAACTTGTAGTTAACTTTTCCTTAAGTTGATTGAATGTCACTTGACATCTTGCTTACCACTCAAACTTTTTCCCCTTCCTCTACAATGATGCTACAAAAAAAGCTATCTTGGAAAAGTTAGCTACAAACTTCCTATAAAATCCTACCAAACCCATAAAGCTTCACACTTCAGGTACTGACCTTAGGTAGGAATTATATTAGAGGTTTTCCATAACAACTTCCTCTCTTGGTTGATACTCTCCCTCTTCTCACTAGAGGAATCAATTCTTTCCTACATCCAACTTAGTGCATCATGAATGAAGTTAGCTGATAACATGAAACTCATATTCATCATTTATCATTTCCATCATTTAAAGCAATAAAAAAGTAATCACTTCATAATACATATTCATTCATTAGAATTCACTTAAACATAATCATGTAGTAAACATATTTACTCATAAAAAAGTAATAGTAACTTGTAAATCCACAATGAGGTGTAACAATACAAAAGAAGAAAAATAACATGGGATTTTATCTGACAAGGATACCCTTACTAAATTAGACCATTATAAGTCATTGATCAAAGAAAATCAATAACTTCTATGAGTCAAAAACCTTGAAAACAATACTAATCATTAGGAGAGATTGATTCATTGAATCAAATTAGATGGATGGCATCACTTGTCAATCACTTCCTAATGAAACTTTCATCCATCAAAATAGTTCATTACTTTAAACAAAGATAGAAGTGAAGATAAGTCTCTCAACCCATCTGTGACAAAATGACAACAAAGGAAGGAGGAAATAACACATGGGCATGAAAACCAGCCATATGGATCATTTAGGCCAATCTTGGTTAGAGTTATACAATCAAGAGGATAAATAGAGACAAATATCATAGGGTAAGAAAAATAAATAGAATAGTGCAAGGAGTAAATGATCAATAAGGAAACCAAAGTATCCATAATTTATATTTTCTCAAATCAGTGTCGAAAGATACACAAATTATTATCATTTAATTACTTGTCTATGGTAAGGTTATGATCTATTTCAAGATTCAATTCAATGCATCTCAATGGGTGAAAAGGATATAATTTATTCAATTGTGAAAGTTTAAATTACCCAAAAATATTAATGAACTAGTCTACAAATTCTATTCAAATAGTAATGGTGAATCACTATGATTTTTAAACTAGCCAATCAATGAGCTCAAATTGCATCTAAAGAGAAAATATTCCACGAATATCCTTCATAACTTATGGCACATGTTTAACAATAGTTTAGCACTTTGATGGTTTCAAAACCTAAAAATAAATAAATTTATTGTCATGTATTTTGTTCATACCTCAAGTTTGATACTATGAGGTTGGATAAAAGATTGTTTCCAACTCTTAGAAGAGTAACATATGATAACTTGATTGATCTGTTGAAGAACAACACCATGTAAGAAAAATTATGTACAAACTTGTAAACATTTTTAATGGCCATAGTTTAAACTATCTCTAAAATACATATACACCTCAAAAAATACTTAATATAAATGATAATTATATTAAAAACACATGAGTTAGATTATAAGATATATATTATTAATACAATTAACGTTCTATATCTATCTCACATAAAACAAAGATCATAATGAGATAAACAAGATTAACCCATTAAATTCTTGTAAAACTTTAAACCCATTATTAATTTTATATACATAAAGTTTCCCTTTGCATATACATCATTTATTTGTTCATTGAACATTAATATAAAGGCCATTACTTTAACATAAAGTCAACTTTTTATTTATAATCTTCTACTTTCGACTCCCAAGTTCATAATGTCATAAATAAAGAACTCTTAGAAGAAATTCATTTACAACTTTTGAACGGATGGTTCTATAACATCTCATAATCCATAAACACATTTCTCGTGATAAGACATATGTATGAACACAAATATTAGATTAAAAACCTGCATAATTAAACTTTTTGGAAAAAAAAAATTAATCTCTAATTTAGACTTCAAAATTCACTATCAATGTCGACCGCCAACAATTCACCTCATGACAAATTCATCTCATAGAAATTTCACCACTAACATTTCACTGCATTGGATAATTCATGACATTAACATTTTTGCCCATGAATTATTGACTGTGAATTGTTGGCCATGATTTTTCTATGAAATGAATTTGTCATGACCATTTGTTAGACAGTGAATTTTCCATAATGAATTGTTGACAGTGAGTTTTCATAAAACCCTCAATTTGTTTAGAACATATTTCAATCACCATATTTCTAGGCACTCCACTTTCCAGCAGTGTTCCTGAAGAGCGTGACTGGGAAAAGCTGCCATCCTTGGACTGTGAGGAAACTTCCAAAACTAATCCTTCGTCTGTCGCTGTGAAGGAATGGAATACGACTCTACTGTTCAGAAAAGATTTTATACAGCTGATGCATTGTTGTCAATCCATACAACTATTTTGGTGGGACACAATTCCCTCTTAAACAACAGGGGCACTGTTTACAGATAGCGACTGTAGACTAACCCACTAATTGTTTTTTTCTATTCTTTGTCCTTTGCATCCGCAGTGCTTTTAATATGACCAAGATTTCTCAGACTGTTCCTTCATTCAAAATTAAAGTAATATAAAGGATAGAACTCTCAAATACTCTTAAGAGAAATGCATGAACTTTTCATTAGATGCGGAACTTGTGGTATGACTTCTTTGTTTAAATTGCAAATATAGGTTTTCGCCATGATTTTGCATGGAAGTGTCACTTTCATTGTAGCGAAACAGAGGGACAGGAGAAGGGAGCAATCATGGCTGAGTTTGGAATGTTTGACTGAAATCCAATCAAACTATATGTATGTAAACATATTACAGTAAACATGTAAGCAGGCAGTGATTATATCCTTTATGCTAGATGAATAATCATAACCCTGTTCGAATACTTCAAGTAATCACCATAGATAATTTAAACAAAGTTATTTAAATGTTTTTTTTAGATCAATTTTAAATAAGTATATTTCTCTATTAATATTATAGATATACATTTATTTAATTTTAAATTGTTTGAAAATTAAGCTATTAGAAATATGCTTTTTCTACTTTCATAGAACAATACAAACATCCAAGTAAACTAAATCAAGTGAATAGGAATATTTTAATCGTAGACACTTATACCTTACACTCCTTTTTCATTTTAGACTTGCTTTAGCTTGTTTGTGTCACATGCAATGATGACAAATGTAAAGTGACATATTTTAGTGTATTGTTTTTAAAGTAGAGTCTGCACTAAACTTAATCTATAATTCTTTAGGATCCAAATCCAATCTGCATATATTTCATTTCTTGACCTACATTATTTCAATAGCCACACATTTTAATTTAGATTGAATCTGTAAGGGTTGATTTTATCTTTGAACTTTTAGTTTTAGATTCATTTATAGGTTCAAGATAAATATCTTATAATTATTAGTTGTGAACATGAAATATATAATGTGTGATTTGCATGTTAGAGTGTTATATAAAATGATAAATCTTATTTCAATTTTATCATCTGTAAGGAAGTTAGATTCATCATTGTATTGTTATTTTGAAATAAACATTAGAAATTATTGTATTATTAGCTTGAATGAACATTATAGTTATAGGCTAGGCATATACATGCTTGCTTGGTATGTCTTCTATCCTTGTTCAAACTATTAATTTGACTCAAGAGATTTAACAAAGGAAAATAGCCCTTTAATAGAGAATTTAAATAGTATCTAAAAATGCCACAAGTTGTAGATTCATGTTCAAATAGCTAGATTGAACATTGTTTTTAGGCCAATATTCCACAAGTCATTTTATATAGAGAAATCTCAGTTATAGAGATCCAAGATTGAATTCAAAAGTGTTGAGTTCAATTTTGTAGGGATGAAGTTGACCTAGAATATAAAACACATCATCTTGTGGTCTATTCGAGTAACTTGTGGTTCTAGATGTATGATAAGGATTAATTTTTTATCATTTTAAGCATGGTCTACATGGAAAAGTGTATGCACTTCACACACAAAGTTAAGTTTTGGTTCTTTCTTTTTTACTCTAATAGTTTTATTTTGTTTAGTTTATCAACTCTATTCTATGTTTCAAGGTTTAATTTTTTTATCCTTCTTACGTTATTGTTTTACCTTAGAAATTAGTCAAGAAAATATTCTTGTCTGTTTACTTTTTTTTCAACATGTCCAATTATACAATCCTTATGTCTTGGCCATTAGGGTTTATTTTTTATCTTATGTCTTCATTTTGATCTTAAAATCCCCATGAGTCAAGATGACAATAAGATGGTTAAGAATCTAAATGATAACACCCATCTTTATAAAGATGAACCATTTAGTCATCATTCCCATGTCAAGTTAATGGATAAACAAGATGTTTCCTTGAATTCTCATGTCTTATCTTCCAATATTTCACATTTAGCTATTGATAAAATAAGCATACACTTTATTGTTATACATAATTCGATTACTAATAAGCTGTTTTTATAAGAGGCAATTAAAGGTATATGTAAAAGTATTATTTATTTATGTTCTTTGAGAGGTGTATCAACTCATCCCCTCCCACCAAATCCTCATTTTCATTTGTGACTCCTATTAATCTCAATCCTCAATATACTATATCATGTTTTCTTCCAACCAATTCTAAGGTTGAGCCTCTTCTTTTACCCATTTCTCATATTTATTCTACTAGATTTGTCCATCACTTTTTATTTTTCACTCAATGATACTGCTAGTGTTTGACCTAATTATGCTTTGGGGATATTTCCAAAATGGTACAAATCCAATAAAATATCGTGTAGTTTACAAAACATATTACATTATTGCAAGTATGAGCAAATTGGTGTTGTCATTGATGTCAACAAGTGCATAAATTGGTAACTGGCCATGTTTGAACTTCCTGTGTGCATGGTGGAATCTTCCCTAGGGGTACCCCATGGGCCCCCTCTGCCCATACCTAACCCGAGCCTCACCTTGTCTCTTGTGAACTTGTGTCCCTTGGGAGACACTCCTAGTGGGACAATTCTTTTGACTGCAGATTCCTTTGAGCAACCCGTGTCATCGGTTGAAGTGTCGGTGATTACGATTTTGTCTGATACCTTTGGGTGGAAAGATGTTTTAACCAATAGTAAATAGGGAGCTATCCCTAAGCCTCCTATTGGGGATGAGGTTATTGTATCAGGGATATATTTTTCCATTTCTGACTCAGTCAGTGATAGGATTCTCTCATCCATGGAGAACGTTGTTGTGGTTAGGTTTCTATCCTTTCGACCTACTATGGATATGGTCCAGAAATGGGTGACTGTTAAGTGGTGACTCAAAGGGAGTGTGGAGATCTGTGTTATGTTGGTTGGACTCTTTCTTTTCAAGTTCATGATGTCGGATGATCTTGTCATGGTTCTATCTACAGGACCTCGAGTCTATAGAAAACATAGTGTAGCCTTATGTTGTTGGAAGCTGGGGTTTAACCTGGAGGTGGATCTAAATAAGTCTGTACCAGTTTGGATCTGCCTTCCTAGGTTACCACTTGAATACTGGGATGATTCTTTTTTTAAGAGCATTGGTGATTCTTTGGATCACTTTATCACCTCTGACTCCATAACTAGGTCAAAATCTAGGTTGGTGTTTGCCCGCTTTTGTGTGAATATGTGTGTTTACAAATTGTTACCGAAGACTGTTAAACTTTGTTCCAAGTTTGGATCTTGGTCCAACCAGTGTGCTATGAAAATGTGGTCATCTATTGTCAGAAGTGTGCCAAGCCTGGTCATCTGATTTCTGACTGCAAGTCTTCCTTTAATAAGGACCTTAAAGTTTGGGTCTCTTATGGTTCTGCTCCTGGTCCTACTACAGGGAGTACTAATGCTTCCAATGGTGGTACTTCTCCTTCTTTTGTGGTTGCTCTTAGCAAGGAGGCTCTAGTGTTGGAGTCTGGGACTATTAGTGAACCCCATGTCCCAGGAGATCCCACTTCTTGGTCTGGGACAAAGATTGATTCAGCTGAAGGTCTAGCTAAGTTGTCTCTAACTAAGATAGTGGCTAATGTAGTGGTTCTGGAAGTTCATTCGGATACATACAAGACTCTAGAGGATGAAGTTTTTGTTGGTGATGTGTTGGTAGAGGTGGGCTCTGCTTGCACCAGTGAGACTGTTGGTGAAGAGGGTGAATTTTGGGAGGACTTGGGTTTGGGTGAGGCGACTGGTCTTATCATGGAGGATTCTTCCCAAGTACCTACTATGGATGAGGAGAACTAGATAACCCTAAAGAAGAGGGGAAGGAAGAAAAAGGCTGATGTGGGAGGAGACTCAAAGCTAGGTAGGCCTAGTCATAGGTCCACCCACCTGTGAGAGACCACAAATGAGATTGCATTGGGAAAACATAAGGCATTGAAAGTGTCTTCAAAGAAAGGTCAAAAATGAAGGTAATGTCTTGGAATATGTGGGGGATGAATAGCTCCCATAAGCAATTGGCTCTAAAGAACTATGTTTTGGAACATAAGTTAGATTTCCTGCTTCTACAAGAAACTAAAATGAAGAAAACAAATTTTGAGAATGTTGCTAAGTATGTTTGGCCTGGGTCATCCTTCTCTTATAGTGATGTAGATGGGGCCTTTGGAGTTCTTGTTGTGCTCTAGAGCCCCTCCAAACTTAGGTGTACTAAAATTTTCTACTATAGGAATAGTGTTGGTGTTTTGTTTAATTTCCCTAGGGGCTTGTGGTCTATCATTAATGTCTATGCACCCAACCTCAGGAATGCTAGAGTTTCTCTTTGGTTGTCATTGGTTGATTGCATAAAAAATAACAATGGTTTGCACTAGATGGTTGTTGGGGACTTTAATTCCCCTCTATAACCATCTGAGAAATGTGGTGGGTTGATGGACTACTTTGACAGTATGGCTGACTTGGCTAGCTTTTTGAGTTCAATGGGCCTGATTGATATAAATTTATCAGGTCAAGCTTTCACCTGGTCTAACAGACGCATGGGTAATGACTTGATTCAAGTCTAGCTGGATAGATTCTTGTGCTCCAACAACTGGTTCGGTCATATTAGGGCCTCTCTACGAGCTCTGCCTAGGACGGTGTCTTACCACAACCCCTTGTTGCTAACCTCATGTGACCACTCTGTTGTTGGTCCTTTTCCTTTCTACTTTGAAATCATGTGGAATTCCCACCCTAATTTCAAAACAAAAAATTTTGAATGATGGAATATCTCGATTCGTGGGTCTCCCATGTTTTGAATCTCTTTTAAGATAAAGCACATTAAATGTATGGTGAAGGGCTGGAATAAAAGTGTCTTTGGGGATGTCTTTCAACACAAAAGAATATCAGGGGATAAGATGAAGTTGATTCAAAAGAGAATGGAGGAGGGTGATACCAGCCTCTCAACTTGCATCCAAGAGAAAGAGTGTCGAGGAGAATGGGAACAAATTCTCAAGAAAGAGGAATTTTTTTGGAAACAGAAATCCAGGGTTCAATGGTTGAAAGAAGGAGATAGGAATACATCCTTCTTTCATATATTTTTTGTTAAAAATAAGAGAAGAAACTAGATAAAAAAGTTACACAATGCTCAGGGTGAGATGGTCAGTTTGCCCCCCCTTACTGGTTTGGTGGTTGTGGACTACTTCCAGAAGGCCTTTGAGGCACCGACAGATGCTTCTAACCCAAATCTTGATAGTATGCTACTAGAATCGTTATCGAACCTAATTTCTTAGATTGACAATATGGGGAATCTTTGTCCTATCATGCCTGAGGAAGTTAAGATGGCTACCTTTAGCATGGGGGCTTTCAAAGCTCTAGGCACTGATGGTTTCCCACTGGCCTTCTCTCAGACCTTTTGGGAGATTGTTAGTGAAGACTTTATTCTAGCTGCTTAGGATTTCTTTAAGACAGGTAAGATTCTCAAGAAATTAAATCACATTTTCATTGCTCTTATCCCCAAGATAGTTGATCCTAAACATATGATTGAATTTTGTCCTATAAGCCTATGCAATACTTTTTATAAAATCCTCTCCAAAATTTTGGTTAACCATATCAAACAACTTCTTGATAAAATCATCAGCCCAACTCAGAAAGGTTTTGTTCCTGGTAGGCATATCCTTGATGCTACCATCACAACACATGAACTCATTCACTCCCTGGATAGATGTAACTATGCTGGTATGGCCCTTAAGCTTGACATATCCAAGGCCTATGATAAGGTGATCTAGAATTTTGTTCCCAAAGTCCTTGCTAAGTTTGGTTTTAATTAATCTGTGATAAACCTAATAATGGAATGTGTCACTATGGTAAAGTACTATGTTCTAGTTAATGGCTCCCCTTTTGGGTTCTTTAATGTTGGGAAACGTTTCAAACAGGGAGATCCCATGTCTCCCTATTTATTCATAATGGTGGTGGATGTGCTAAGAAGGAACTTCTCCAAAATGATAGCGGAGGGGGCTATCAAAGGGATCAAAGCTATTACTAATCTTCATCTAATGGTGATTCAACAATTTGCGGGTCACAATACTTTCCTATTTGGGAAATCTTTGGTGTTGAAAGCCAGGAAATGGAAAAATTGTCTTAATAACTACGCGGCTTGCTCAGGGAAATGTATCAACTACAACAAAAGTATGATTTACTTCTTTAACAACACTCCTAATCTGCAGGTCTAGGTCACTATTGTTCTGGGCTGTCATAATGGTTCCCTACCTAGGTACATGTGCAGGATCATCATGGAAAAAACAAGCCCTTAAGTGGCAAAAAAATCAGAAAAATTAGAGTTAGGCAACTTGATGTAAAAATTTGAATAAGTTATCTATATTATTTTTAAAATATGTAAGAATAGAATCTGTACCAAATTGAATTTATTTTCTAAACTACTATGTTTGTTTAAAGAAAAAAAGAATTATAGTTGGTGAAAATTTGAAATTTCAATGCAATAGTACTTAAATTTTAGGGAAAAAAATAAGAAGTAGGTGTCTGTTTGACCACCCTAACCACAATAAAATGATAATATTTTTTTATAAGATTTTAGATATAAGTAGAGGACTAATGTCCCAATGTGATGCATATTTTTTTGTAAATTTTTTTTAAGTAAATAATTAATTATGAATTTTTTATTACAACTTTTAAAAATATAAATAACTCGTATGTTTGACCACCTTAACTTGGTCAAAACTTCATGAAATTCAATTTTTCTTTTTTTAATCTTATAGTATGTGAAACATAGAATGTGACACATGTTTTGGATTCAAAAAATGTGATACCATTTGAAAGCTATAGATTTTTTTCAATCAATCTATCAATCAGGACTTTAGTCGTAATTTGAATAGAAAATGAATAATAATTAGTACTTATTAAATTTCAAGTACAACATAATTTATATTAGTGGAAAGCTGAGAAACTCCTTTAAAAACTATTTTCGTTTCATCAATTTTTGGTAAAAAACAAGTCGTCAGCCACATACCCATCATATTGCCACTTTTTGGCCCATCATGATCCTGCACATACCCACCTTCAGTCTATCTAGGGTTGCCCCTAACTATCAAAGAAGTCACTCAGGAGTTTTGGTATTCCATTTTGGAGAGGATTCAACAGAAGCTTGCCAAGTGGGAAGGTTCTTTGCTCATCATGCAGGTAAGCTTCAACTTCTATCTGTTGTTCTTTAAGGTATCCCATTTTTCTTGCTATCCTTGTTCAAGATGCTTAGATATATTGCTGAGGAATTTGAGAAAATCCAAAGGTCTTTCCTCTGGTCTAGTACTAATGAAAAAAAGAAGCTTGCTCTGGTTAAATGGGATAAAGTCTGCCAACCTAAAAGCTATGGTGGGCTTGGAATAAGAACTATTATTGTTTCTAATAAAGCTCCCATGGCCAAGGTGGGGTGGGATAATCTGAGAGATAAAAAGGATTGATGTGAGATAATGAATGCTAAGTATCTTTTGAGCAAACCTCTACTTGACTTCCTCTCAGAGGCCCACCCTCAAGGGTCTTTGGTTTGGAAGGGGATTTGCAGCCTTCAGGATCTTTTAAGGAAAGGGATCAAATGGAAGATTGGTGATGGAAGCAAAATCAGATTCTGGGAGGACACTTGGTTGCTTGACTTCCCCGTAAATTCTTTTGAGTTCAGTGTCCTTATGGGCTGGGTTGTTCAAGTGTTTGGCATTCATATTAGTGATTACCTGATAGGGCCTTTGGGAGCTAGGAAATGGAAGGTGATTAGTAACTAATGTCCTTTATCCCCAAATTTGTGTATTCTTGCTAAATCCCTATAGGAGTTGCTCACTCTTACTAGAATACCCCCTTCAACCTGTGGGGACAATTTCTTTTGGATCCATGATCAACAAGGTGATCTTACTGTGAAAACTGCTTACAGACAGCTGACGGACTAGGGTGTGGTGAATACTTTGTGGAAGAAAGTCTAGAATCGATACATGATACCGAAAGTTAATTTCTTCTGGTGGACTATATGTCACGATAGAATTTTGATGTAGGAAAATCTAAGGCTAAGGGGATTCCCAATCCCCAATTTTTTAGCAAAAGCAATGAGGAAACTATTAATCATTTGTTTTTACATTGCTCCTTTGCTATGGAAGTTTGGGAGCTAGCATTTTCAAAAGATTGGGGATTCAATGGATTATGTGTAAAGATATCATATCTTTTATTCAAGGTTGATCTAGTCCCTTTTCCCATCCTCTAATTGTGGAAATATGGAACCAAATTCCTCCCATTATTTGTTGGTGCTTATGGAAAGAAAGAAACAATAGGATTTTCAAGAACATTGAGATGAACTCAAAAGAGGTTTTTGGCATTGGGGCTCGACTCATTAAGGAAAATATTTCCCTTTTTAATGGTAAAATTTTGGATATTGGTTTGAATGGTATGGAAATAAGCATGTATAAAGTTTGGCACTAGAACCTAGACACCAATTCCTATGATAACTCTAAAATTCTTGCCAGGAGAGCTACTATTTGGAAACCGCCACATGGAGGTTGGTTCAAACTTAATCTTGACGGGGCTGCTAAAGGCAACCTGGAAGAGAAAGTATTGGAGGAGTGATTACAGACCATCAAGGTTATTTGGTGGTTGGCTATGTTGGGGGGATTAGTATTCAATCTTCTATGATAGAGGAAGCTCCTGCACTATTGAAAGGCTTACAAATAGTTGTTTCTCTGGGGATTGAGAACCTTCACATTGAAGGGAACTCAAAGTCCATTATTGATGCTATAAATTATGACAGACTGTTGGGATGGAACACTAAGGATATTCTTCTTGACATAAGGTTACTTGTGTCAAAGCTAAATTTAAATGTGGCTAGTTATATCTATAGAGAGGGCAACTAGGTTGCGGATACACTGGTCGATTTAAGCACACACTGGAAAATGTCCAAATGTTGGCATGATTTAAGTCTTTTTCTGCCAAATATTCAGAGCATTATAGTTAAGGAACAAGCCCTTACTAGAATTTTGATGATTACAACACATTTGCTTAGTTGGATTATGGGGGGACCCACTTGCTTATTCTTCAGGTTGTGTGGTCTACTTGAGGTGCTGAGATGGATGATGATTTGTATTGAAGAGATGGAGTGCAAGTGGATCTTTTCAAATTATAACAGGAAGCCAGATTTAAAAAAAGAAATTATGATATTCTATGGCAAGTACCATTTGATTATTTCTAACTGGGTTCATACTTGGTGTAATCTCCTGATGGGGAACTGCTTAAACTCTAGGATTTTCAAACTCATGATTTTTTGAATTTGATGTGACTTGTAATTATGATACTAAGCTCCTTATTGGCTTTTTTTGTCTTCTTTTTTGGTTTTGCGCCTTTTAGCTTCCTTTGACGGGTTCACTAAAGTTGGCCAACCTTTTAAAGTCATCAAATTAGAGATTTATAACTATAGCCTGTGGCTAGACTGCCTAGATTTTTGTGCCTTTGCGACTTGGAAGGAAATCCTTCCCTTCCTGGCATGTCCTTCCTTATCGGTCATTTGCATGATATGATATCAATTTATGGCTCTGCTAAGATGTCTTTGGGAAAGCTTCCTTCTCATGTGTGTGACCTGTCTATTGGTTTCATGATCAAATTTGGTAGTTCTCGACTTAAATGTCTTATTGTGTGGGGTATGCTTCATCTGGCTATTGTCTCTACTTTTTTGTGTTTTCAGAGTTCCTGGTTACTCTATGTGAAGTGTGGCATTATGGGAGGTGCAAGAGTGTGGACTGAGCCAGATAACTGCAACAAATTTTGCAAGAACTTGTCTGGCATATTTGTGTTGAAGGTGATATTGCTCCTCTCATAGAGAGGCTAGTGGGTCATTACCCTAATCTGTCCACTCAATTCATAAATTTGTGGAAGAATCATCATGTTTCCATGGGTGGCATCTCCTTCATGGTGGATGAGGATATTATTACATAGGAAATGGGTATGCAAAGTATAGGTATGAAGCATCCTAAGCATACCAAGACCTAGGATAATGAGAGCATGAACAAATTTTTCATTGGTGATGAGGCACTGGTGCGCAACCAGTCCAGGTTCGATTGGGAGGCTCTTCTGAAGCTGTGGGACCAAGTTTGTTTGGCTTTGATGAAGTATATCACGTTAGAAGGAAGGTACAAAACTTACTTCTTTTACCATTTTCCTTTGCTAAATCACCTTAGGCATAAAATTCTTCTGAGTTTTCCCTTTTTCATGTTGATTGACCTTGAAATTTCTATTGAAAAGTGTTTTGCTTTGACCGCTGCTAACCCTAATGAGCCTACTCTCCCACTCCATTAGGGTCTTATTCTTATACTTTACCATTTTCACCTTGCTTTATGCCTTCCTAAACCTATTTCAATCATTCGTATTGAAGAAATTGAGAACCCCATTGGTCGCGCCCACAAAAGGATATAAAAGTCACGACAAATCCTAACCTAGGAATTGGACATTCCAGCAGGCGACTAACATCTTCTTATGGTCGTTCATTTACTTTTTCAAACCAGGGAACGTATACTTGAAATGGAGCAGCACTGTATGTGCACTAAGAACCAATTTTAGTCACGATTTACTAGAAATAAATGTGTGAAAGGAATTCTACTTATGCTATAGGAATGTAATGTGAAGCCTTCTAAACTTAATCAGAGTAGAAACCATAACAACTATAACTGAGAAACAAACTATGAACTGGCCTTATGCTACAGGAACAAACACAGGGATGGATTCACGATGCTGCAGGAACAATATAAGACTGAGTTTGCAATGAAACTTTAAGAACAAAATATAACTTATGATCAACAGAAAATAAACGAATAACTAACTAACTACAGATACTTACTAAGTGGGCCCCCTTAGCAAGCATCAACTAATTATGCTAGAATTGAACTCAGAACTTCATCAGCTTTTATTCATAAACTCATAATGATATACATTGTTCTGCTCATATGAAAACTAACACAAAACTCTATCTCTTATCATAGTATTGATTCTTACATACTTTTCTTCTTATTATTATACTAACTTTTACATGATATCCTTTCTATGCTCGTTATGCTTGCTCACTCGCGCAGGAGGAACACTTATTTAAAACAGAAGAACAACTAACTACCTAACTCTAACAAAGAAAGACGTGGACATAAATGAATCCTGAAACCGAGGAACAAACTTCTCATAAATGAAAACATATTCGTTCAACATGATCTAGAGAATTTAGCATTCCACTCTTTCCAGATTAATGATCATTTAAGACCTGGACAGAGAGTCTTCGCCGGAACAACTTCCTCGACATCGTGCAAGAAATGGACTTTACTGGAGGGTTGAGATCTGCTACACTTGACTCGTTCATGCTCCCTTCAACAACCTATGATGCACAAGGCGACATAGGCGAAAGAAAGCATGTGTGGAAACAACACGATCCATTCATTAATCACATATTAAATCTATCCCATTATTCAAAAACCATATACATTATATCAGTCATTTGGGAAGTCAAACAGGGTAATTAATAAGACACAAGGAGATGTTAGGCTGCAGGAATGTAGGAATGTATTGCTACAAGATAAGTTACCCATTTTAGATAAAAAGTCTTTAATAAAAGAGTTAAAACATCCATTAGCAGTAAAAGTAGAGATATTAAAAGTACATTATGATGTACTCAAATTATGAGCATATCCTGAGCTCATCGCCCATTGTGCTCAATTTATCTTTGGCCAAGTCTAAAGGCCCTATCAAAAAGATTCACCCGGTCCCTGCTGAGAAACCCAAACTTCCTAACAAAAATCTCAAAGGTATTGAGGGTGTTTCCCAAGCCAGTACGGTAGTTCTAGCCTTTGTGACCTTAAGTCTACCCCTTCAAGGACTCCTGGTAAACCCGGTCTGAAGAAGAAGGGTAAGGAGGATAAGGTGCCTCAGAATAAAGGAAATAATGTTGTCAATAAGGATTCCTTGGGTGATATGATGGTGGCGGATACAGTGGATACTGGTTGTGATGCAATTATAAGGCATTTGGGTAGGCTTGCTAAGAACAAAAATAAAGTCTAGGTCAGAGACCTAGAAACTGAGGAGGAGTTGTTAGATAGCAAGGATAGCCATGTGGAGGTAGTGTCGGAGGACGATCTTGGTGAGAAAGCCAAAGGGCCCTCTTTGGTTCCTAACTCAAGTGGTGATCTGCATGAGGTTTCAGCCTCCCACTCTTCCAAGCTAATGGGAGTGGAGCAGAATGTTCCTGAGTACACTATGAGTGGTGGGGAGGAGGTTAGTGTGCTAAAAGAGATATTGGATGTGCCCTGGACAAGAAATTGTATTGGCTGACTCGCTTCACAGTCAGGATGATCCACTGTGTTACTAGTACCATTTTGGCTGCTATGAAGGAAGAGTTGGAGATGAAAAAGACTGAGGATCACCATGTTTGGGTTGAGGATGATATGGTTCAGCTATTGTCGAAGAAATGGAAAAAAGCCAGATATTTTGTTGTTGGTTAGTTGTTGATCCAGTGTGTTGTTGATCTGCGTTCGATTTTGGTTTTGGTTTTTGGTGTCTAGGTTTGTTTAATGTTTTGTTGTTCTGGTACTTTCTAGCCCTTGGGGCTCTCTGTGTAGGGTACATCACCCTGTAAATGTTGCTTATCATATCAAAAACAAGTGCATATTGGTGTTGTTATTAATGAAAACAAGGTTGTATTGTCATTGGTGTCAACTATAAAATGAGGAAGAAGATCATTATTGGGGGATATTGTTGTGAGATTAGTTGATGTTATCCATGCTATTATTATTTTCATTATGTTGTCATTAGTAAAGCTACTAGTGTCAACCTCTAGTGTTGTTGAGATAAGCTTTTGTGATCTATGGTTGAGTTGTTATGTTGCAGTTGGTTTAGTTGTGTGGAGGAAATATTGCAGATGATGAGGGTGTATCTCTGGTGCTTGGTTTCCAAGCGCTTTTGGGAAAATTTGATAAAAAGAAGAAACATTGTGTTGTAGTGGTGTTTACATCACTAACGGTTGACCTTGGCATTTACAATACTTGCATTGGTGCTTAGTTCTTTTTAGAAGCTTGGTGTGGCGTGTAAGGATGGATTTAGGTCTTAGCTAAGGATTTTTGTGGCCCACCTTCATTCCTTTCCACTACATGAATGTTTTGGTGCCGACCTAATTTTAATTTACATGTTTGAGGTGCATAGTTGACCTTGGGTAAATTTTCAAGGTTGAAGATGATATAAATATGAGTTGAGTTGTTGATAGAGTGTGTGATAGAATAGATCGACAAGTATGATGCAAATTTTAGAGTGTTAGAGTATTTATTTGATAAGTAAAGTGTGAGCTTTCATGTGTTAGATTACTGGATGTAGTGAGAAAAAGGTGTCTACAATTCTTCAATGAGGCTCTGAAGGTGTTGGTGATATTATGGTGGATTCTCTATTGCATTGAGATAGTTTTCTCTATGTAAAAATTATTCTCTATCTTCTTTTCTATTTTGGCAGTGAGCCTTTCTTTCTTTGAGTAGTGAGCCCTTCAGTAGTGAGCCTTTGTAATTGGTGTTTTTATTACTTATAATGTAAGTTAATCCTCACCGCGGTTTTTCCCATCTTGGGCTTTTCACATAAATATGGCGTTCTCTTGTGTATAGTGTTTTTGTGTTTCATTTTTTTTATTTTCTCTCTATGATAAATCATCATAATAGATTTAAGGATTTATTGAATGAATGTGGATCTGAATGTGTAAGGGTTTTGAAGTTTTAAGGTACAACTAATTCACCCCCCCTCTCAATTTTCTTGTGCATTCAACAATTGGTATCAGAGCAAGGTTCCTTGGAAGAAAGCTTAAGCACTTGAGGTAGATCTAGGATGACACACAAGAAGGAAATCCCCATGTTTTATGGCACAAAATATGCATTTTGGAAGACAAGGACGGAAGGTTATCTATTTTATCTTGGATTTAATATTTGAAAGGTAGTATAGAACAATTATTTTATTCCTGCAAATGGTTTGAGCACTAAGCTAAAATCAAGGCCTATGAATGTAATTGTAAAGCAAGGTATACTCTCTTGTGTAGCCTTAAAAATTATAAATTAGTGAAAGCAATGGATCTAAGAACTAGTAAAGAAATCTAGACAATGTTGGAAAGCATTTAGGAAGGAGATGATAAGGTTAAACTACCTAAGATCTAGAATCTAAATATTACATTTGAGAGCCTACAAATTTCTAAAGATGAAAATATTACAAGCTACATATAGAGGGTAGATGAAGTGGTCAGTTCTATCAAAGGTCTTGGTGAAAAATTCAAAGAATCAAAAGTGGTAAAGAAAATTCTTAGAACTCTTCCTAAAGTTTATAGTCATAAAGTTTATACTATTGATGAATTTGAAAATCTAGATTTGTATACTAGAGATTAGTTGTATGGCTCCCTAACTACATTTGAAATGAGATAATTTGGTACAAATAATGTTTCAAAAGTTGGGATTGTTCTTAAGGCTGAAAATTTAGAGAAAACTGAAGAATCAAATCAAGAGGATCTTGATGATTTGGAAGCTAACTTTTTGACAAGGATGAAAAAGAGTATTGGTAAGTACAAAGGTAAGTTTCCTTTCAAATTTTGTAGTTGTTGAAACATAGGTCACTATGTTGAAGATGTCCAAACAGAGAGCTGTGAATAACGAAAGCAAGGAGAACATAAGTAAGATGATTAAGAAAAGCTATTATGTTAAAGAAGATGCAAGTATTTCTAATGATGAATCTAATTATGAAGATGATGATTATGAATGCTTGTTCATGGCTTTAAAATATGAATCTATTTTTGTTAACTCTGAGAGATGTGTGAAGGATAGCCTTCCAAAGAGACATGATAAGACTATTAAAGGTACTTTGGTATCTACTTTTCATGCTAGACAAGATAAGAACTATTGGATCATTGATAATGGATGCTCCAATCATATGAACGATGACAAGAGTAAGTTTGTTAGACTTGAAAAATATGATGGAGGACTTGTTAGATTTGGTGATGATTCAAGTGCTAAGATATGTGGAATAGGTTCAATCAATTTTGATAGAAAGCCTAATATTGATGATGTTTGTACTATGTCAAGGGTTTAAGGTAGAATTTCTTGAGTGTTGGAAAAATGTGTAGAAAAGGATACAATCTTATGTTTTAGGATAATGGATGTGAGATTATAAAAGGGTTCAAAGCTATGATTGTTACTAGAAGAAGGATAGATGAAAATATCTATCAACTTAAGGGTGTTGATGGTCATTGTTTTATGACTTAGATTAATGAAAGTTGGCTATGACATAGGAGGATTTGTCACATTAGTTTTTACAATATAGTAAGAATCAGTTTAATTCAAGTTATGAGAGATTTGTCGAAGATTACAAATCCTATCAATATTGTTTGCAAGGATTGTCAGATTTGAAAGAAAATAAGAATTTTCAAACGTAAATAACTATCTACCACTAGATTATTAGAGCTGGTGCATACAGATCTTTGTGGTCATACAAGAGTAAGAAGTCTTCAAGGTGACAAGTATTTCATGCTTTTGATTGATGATCATTCTATAATGACATGGGTTACTTTTCTCAAAGAAAATTATGTAGTCGTAGATAAGTTTAAAGTGTTTAAAGTTATGGTTGAGAATGAATTGGACATGAAAATCAAGTGTTTGAGGTTTGATATAGGTGGAGAGTTTAAATCCAATGAATTTAACATATTTTTTCAGAATCATGGCATAAAAAGGCACTTGTCTATCCATAGAACTCCTCAGCAAAAATGGAATGGTTGAAAGGAAAAACAAGGTTGTTCAATAATTTGCAAGGACTATGATGAAAGAAGCAAATCTACCAAGATTTTATTGGAGAGAAGCAATTAATATTTTTGTTTACATACTTAATAGAGTTAAAGAAAAAGAAAATAGCACTAAGACTCCCTATGAGGTATGGTATGGAAGGATTCTTATAGTCAAGTACTTATAGGTGTTTTAAAGAAAATGTTACATCAAAAGAGATGAAGAAAACTTGGGAAATTTTGATGCAAGATATGATGAAGGTATCTTCCTTGGATACTCTACTAGAAGCAAAGCCTACAAATCTTATTGATTAGACAAGTAGGGGAAGGGCCCTAACCCATTACAAGAAGAAGAAAAAGAGCCAAATAGCTTAGCAAAATAGATTGGAAAAACACAACAAACTAGAGAGAAACAACCAGTTAGAACAAACAACATGGAACTGTTCAAGAAGAAACCCTTGAACCAAGTAAATCCTCTGAGGGTGTGTTAAACGAGACCGTGACCTTCTTAGAAGGATGTTTCTTCTTTCCATGGACCATAGTCCAAGGAGAATTAGAAACTAAAACTAATATATTTTGATCAGAAGGGGAAGACTCCCCTCCAAAGTAGCAAACCAAAGGAACAAATGGAACATCAAGTACAACATCTAAAACCAAGCCTGAATTAGTAGAACTTATTACAACATTTTCCAATACATGGGCCTTAGAGGAGGCATCACCAATAGCATTAGGGATAGCCAAATCCAATGACCACACAACAGTATCCACAAAAGGAGGAACACCCACCACAACTAAGTTAGGTGGAGTAGAAACTAGCATTTTAGGATCAACATCCATCACAACACTCATATTAGGCTTCGCAGAAGGGGAAGCAAGCCTAGATTCATCATTAGAAGAAGAGGCCGAGTCAATAGTAGGGTGAAATATTAAGTGTTCACAGAGTGAATTCTTCCACCAGGTAGAGGAAGAAATAGTGTGGGAGCTTTTAGAGAAGTCACGAGCCAAGTGGCCAACAACAAAAAAACATCTACAGTGAAAAGGAAGACCTTCATAATTCACCAGTTGAGACGAAGACCAACCATTAATCTACATCACAGCCTCTCAAATTAAAGCCTTTGATAGATCAACCTCCACCAGAATCCTAGCGAAGGAAGTATGAGTGAAATTCACGGAAGCCCTATCCACTTTCAAAAATATACCAATAGCATTACCAATGCCCTCATAGGCAGCGAAACACCAAAACTATAAGGGAAGATATGGAAATCTTACCCAAACAATCAACACATCCAAAGGTTCTTTCAAAGGGTTAAAAGAAAAAAACTAAGGCCTAAAGGAAAGGGGATGAGAATCCCACATCCATAGACTGTGATCAATAATAACTTGTTTGTCCTCGGAAGAATTAAAACTCACCACAAAAAATCCCCTTACAGAAGGGTAAATCTCCATCAAGCCATCAACCAAAGGATCCCAGTGATTGGTAATCCAAAGGTACAGATCAGGAAGCTAGAAGGCCACTATCTACAAAATCAGCAAATAAGAGCATTTTTGGAATAAAAGTCTATATTATCATTAACTTACTTACCAAGAGAAACAACAGGAGCAACTATAGCACAATGCATAGGTTGTACAACACCCTCCCAAGGTCTCTTAGACTTCACAGCATCAAGCATAAGCAGACTGCCCCACACGAGAGGATGGGAATAACCTAGAAATAGTAGCTGCAGCTACCTCCTCAGCCCCAGGAGGTGAAGAAAACATAGCATTAGTTGGAAAAGCCCCAAACGTACACACAACAGATGGGGAAGCCCCATTCACATCCACTACCATAGAATTAGGGGAAGAAACCATGGTAATTTCAGAGAAAACTGTTTGCTCTTCCGCGCACTAGGCTGAACAAAGCTGAACTTAGGGCCCGCGTCAAGAGGTGCAGCTATCTCAGCAACTGAACCCGCAGGGAAGGGAGAACTTAGATCAACAATCATATTACACCCCAGAGACAGGGGTTGCACAGCCGAGCAAGAGAAACTTAGCATGTGTGAATTCAAAATTGTTGGGTGGGAGCATCTAGAAGCATCCATTCTTTTAGTTTGTAAATTATCTTAGCCTACAAATGTTACAACAAGAGATTGAGAAATATTGTTGAGAATGCAAGTGTCAAATTTGATGAAGATTTTCAAAATTCAATTGTGATAAATGGATATGAATCAAATGAGCCTACTTGCAGAGAAGAGGAAAAAACTAAGGAAAAAGAAGTATAGATTGAAGAGGAAGAAACTTCAGAAAAGACCCCTAGAACCCCTAAGTATGTGTAGAAGAATCATTCTGAAGAATAAAGCATTGGATACAAAAGCAAACGTGTATTGACAAGAAGGAAAGCTATTGAAGAAGAGGTAAATTTGTGTTTACTTTATGAAGTTGAACCTAAAATAGTAATTGAGGCATGTAAAGATGAACATTGTATAAAGGCTATGAAATAATAACTACTACAAATTGAAAAGAATCAAACTTGGGAACTTGTCCCAAGACCTACAAACAAAAACATAATTGGAACTAAATGGGTGTTTAGAAATAAGCTAAATGAGAATGGAGAAGGGGCAAGAAACAAGGCAAGACTTGTGTGTAAAGGATACTCGCAAGTTCAAGGAATAGATTTTGAGGAAACATTTTCTCTGATGGAAAGAATGGAGGCTATCAGGATGTTTTTGGCTTTTGCAACACATAAGGATTTCAAATTTTATCAAATGGATGTGAAGTATTCTTTCTTGAATGTAGAGTTGGAAGAACAAGTATACATTGAACAACTAGAAGGATTTCAGTTATCAAACAAATTGGACATGGTTTGTAGATTGAAGAAGGCATTATATGGATTGAAGCAAGCTCTCAGAGCTTGGTATGCAAGGTTGGATAGGTATTTGATATATCAAGGATTCAATAAAGGTATCATAGATAGTAATCTTTACTTTAAAGTTGAGAAAGATCAAATTATGATTATGGTTGTATATGTTGACACATCCAACTATTCATACCTCCAAGGTTAACAAAACATAACAAGTGAACCTCATGCCATCAACATATACAACCCAAATAAAGAAATATATGCAAACAAGTATTTAGAATCCATATGGAAAAGAATAGACAACATACCATCAAAGATGACACAAGATATACCTTAGGAAAACTCTCAAAGGGAAAAAACCCAACCTCCAAAAGCAGCCATCACTCATGTATTATTCAGAAATAAAGATTACAATACATCTTTAGAGTCCTCAATGAACACCTTTGAAACATCAATCCCTCAATAAGCACTCCACGTGAACAAGAATGTAATCACACATCCCATGACATGCTTCAACCCTCACAAATGCTAACAAGAAACAAACTCAACTCCTTATCCAAAATAGCCAACTATGCAACCTTGAACAACTACCCATGTGGTTGCTTTAATAGAAACACGCTCCCACAAACCACCAAGTGGTATTACATAAAAATATGTGACTAATACCATGAGCTTACAAAACCATTAACCCCACATTTAATATTGGATACTTTATTTAAATTACTTTCCCTAGTATTAAATAAATACATTTTTTAACTCAACTTATGCTCCAATATTACATACAACATATAAAGTGGCCCCAAGAATGCTAGACCCATGTGATGCACGTACCCCTAGATTCTTTAGGTGTACCACATAAATTATAAATAATATTACATTATAACAATATGGAAGGTGTACAACACCTAACTCTTAAGAGAGATGTGGCAGGAAATCCATGTATGGAGGAGTCATGGAGAGAACTGTTGAGAGGTAGTTATCAACTATAAATCAACCTCTTCAATCAACACATCATGCCTCCAAAAACGCCTTACTTGGAGTTTGAAATAAAAACACTTGATGTTGATTACTGCAAGAGGGCCCAAGTATATGTCCTAAGGGCCTAGTGAAGATGCCACCAAATATAAAGTTGATTTTTCTTTTGCAAGAAGAGGCTTGATGTAGGAGTAGGTTTCTCTATGAAATCAACACTACAACAAAATTACAATGTCGTCCCCCAAATTATTCAACTCACATAGCAAATATTTTCTCCTTGCTGAATTTTCCACTCATCCACTTTAACTAGATATTACACTACATCTCAACTATACTAGTATTGACAAACTATGAAAAAACATAGCTATTTAAGTGACAACTTAGCAACTCGCATATGCTCTTCGAGAGAGAAAAGGCATGCATTGGTCAATCAACAAGAAATCGTGTCCAAATTATTTTTGGTTTGGGTCTGGAAATCATGTGGACTAGAGATATGCTATGGAATGATCATCATCAAACATGTGCATTGAGTTGAGGCCCTGGCTCATTCCCAAATAGGTGTATAGGCATAGGCCGAGGATTAGTGTTGGTTTTAGTGGCTACATGTTGCTCTTTCATGCCCTCCTTCTTACACATCTATTTGTAGCCCCATGAAAGTGAAAAAAAAAGGAAAATAGTGTTATATGAAAATGAGATGATTGGATATATGGTGCACCTATCTTTCTTGTTTCATTAGGAAAAAGAGATCCCTAAAGGTAGAATTGAACTTCAACCCTTAGGTGAGTCAACCCTATTGGAGATCTTTTGTTGTTTTTCCTTATGAAAAGATGGGGTAAATATGCCTGAAATGCACTTTTGGGAGAAAAACCAAAAATACTAAATGAACTCAATTATGCGTGAAACTTGAATCATCAATTTAAAGCATAACACAATTAGAAACAATAGACTTCTGGCCGATTTGAGAAGGGTAAGACACCATGCAACTATCACCAAAAGTTGTTACTGTTTGTCTTCCTGGGATAAATTTTCCCTAGGGAAAATGGGTCTTGCTACAAGGGTCCAAATTTTTATTTCACAATCCTCTGCTCATAGATCTACACCCCTGATTTCTCTGGATCTCACTACCGGAAAGTCCAAAATAAATTCTGTAAGATTCGATGTCTTGAAAATTTTGATGACAACTTTGATGAAAACTTTGACAACTTTGCAAAATTGCACTTTTGATCAATCTCCAATCCTTCTTCACCTATAAACATGCACATACACAAAGAAGAGAAAAACTATTTGTTTTTTATGTATAAGGGTTTTCCTTAGTCAAACCCTATTTTGGTAATTAAACCTTGATAATAAAATGAAAGGATAAATGCAAGGAGTGTTGAATGAACACTAGCTTGTTGCAACTCACTAAACCCTTTAATGGTTTCCCTTGGAAGACTGAAGTCTAACACATCACTCCAAGGATTAGATCTTGCATGAAATAGCTTGATTGGATGCTTGATTTTATGCTTAAAAATTTGAAACCTACATCATAACGTTAGCTCCAAAAACCTACATGAATGCAAATAGCTTTGACATGATGAGATTGATCTTGATTTCTACAATAATTGATTGGAAAATCTGCTCTTGAATGCTCTTGACAATAATCTTTTCTCTTGTGAAATTTGAATTATGCAACTTAAACATGAATTGATAAAAAGACCTTGTATTTACAGGTAATTTTCTAATTCCCCGGCAATTAAACATCAAAGTCCGACAATTGCAATTTAAATTTGAATCATAAGAATGTCGCCAAAAATATATTGAAAAAATGGGGTTCTAAACTTAAGGAAGACCCATTTGCCCTTAGGCGAATGGATCCTAGGCCATAAACCTAAATGTGTAATTTGTTGTTTGCAATTGTTTAATGTAGATTCTCTTTTCGGAAAATGAAATTAATTAGGCTTTTAAATGCATAATTGGGTCACTTAAGAGGCTTAATTAAGTCTAATTAATTAGAGGGATACAAACATAATGTGAAAATATAAAGGAGTACATTTTCCCACACTACAAAAAGATACTTGCAGATATGCAAATATTTGTAATTTGCATTTACATCTCTACGTGAACAAGGGCAAGTCATGGTGGATTCTTCAATGCTACCGCTATTGGACTTTGCGCCAAACAATGGCACCTAAAGAAGACAATAATTTCAACCTCCTCCGATTTAAATGTTGTCTCCAAATGCAATAGGAATAGAATCCGCCACAGGTTTAGAGAGGATACAAATAACCGTAGTTGTGATAGGATATAAACATTTTCTCAGAAAATAGAATTCACGGTCTGAGCAATTATAAATTGCGGCCAACAAAATCGTCGATCTGATGATATAAAGTGCCTCATCCAGACTGTGTATCATGTCCTTTGATTGCGCCTCCAATCCACCTCCAATGTCTTCAACAGAGGTTAAGGATGTAGAGATTACGCCACACCACAAAATAGACCACAAAATTTGACAGGGGTGGGGTCATTTCCTCTTGCTATGAGTTGATACGTAGGTTGACTCCAAACGGTTCCCTAGGATGCTCTAGAAACACCTAACAATCATCCTGCAGTTGGTTGCACACAACAATGAAACTCACTAAATACAATAATGTTCAATCTAAAGGGCTGAAACTATCTCCATGTAAAGCTTTGATACCATATTAGATACTAGGAGAATCTAGGAGATAAATGGCAAGCACAAATGAACAATATGTATTTAGACAATTCAAATTACAATGAGTATAAAGCCTTGCAATATAGGGAAGGAATGAGGTGGATTGACAAGTGCCTTATGAAGTGGCACAAATGAGTAGACAAGTGTCAGGTATAGGTGTCAACCTTAGGAACACTTGGAGTGTGCAAACCAACAACCTCTATGACCAAGTCATTAACCTTGTGTTGGAAAGACTTCCAACCTCAAAAAGGTATGTGCATGAGGTTAACCAAATAAATTGGTAACCTCTAGAGACTTAAAGGTTACACATTTGGTTAGACAAAAAGATTGTCTAACCTCATCAACCTAAGTACACTTAAATATAATGAATAGATCAATTATTCACAATAACAATATTATCATTTATTTCCTATGATTTTATAAAAACTAGTTAAAGCATAAGACCAAAGTAAACTGAAATCTTCTTAACAACAAGAATCAATACACATAAGAAATAGTATCAGAATTTTACCTCGGACAAGTTAAACTGAATAGATACCCATGAAACTCTAAACCAAGACAGACACAAGCTTTTGTCTACAGTTTTGATAATGAAGCATCGAGCTGATTGTCGACATAAGGACATAACAGTCCAGTAGAGGAGACGCAGCAAATCTGGATTAGTCGAAGAAGAGGGATGATCCCAAGAAACATACAAATTCAATGAGTATGGAGTTGTCATTTCATACGAAGGAATATGTTCAGAGGCACAGGTGTGCATGCCACTAGGTACTCTTTTTAAACTTCCGTTGAATTGATTCCTTGATAAATATAAGTCCAAGCGTTGAATGGAAGCATATTTACACGTAGTAACTTCCAGAAGTGGGGATGGCCACTTGCTGGTGATGTACACGTAAAGAGCAGAAAGGTCTGTCTCCCACTGCCCAAGTGATAAGTGAAAAAGTCTCTTTACATAATAAATGCAAAAACCCTAATACTTTCTCTACAGTATAGACTATACGAATGTGTCTGACAGAATCCGGCAGCGTGAATCAAAAGTTCCTATGTCGATAAACTGTATTCATCTATGTACTCGATATTCTGCCTAGTCATATCCTGTCGTCTATCATTACTTCGTATTCTCCCCTATCACTTCTCAACTAGGGTTTTTTCATAGATTTTCTAAATTTTGAACTAGGTTGAGCAAAATAACTCTAAGCTAAATAACACTGATTTCTAGACAACTGCGTAAGAATTTTTGTATCAATGTTTCGGATCACACTCCATGATCTATCATTTTTTCTTTGAGCTCTTTGCTTTCATCTTAATGATGGATCATCCAAAACGTTGATGCAAAAATTCTTACGCAATCGAATATGGATTGTCGAAACTTAATATCATTAGTTAACTCTAAGCTTTTATCAGTTCATTTCTGAACTTTCATTCTATAATTTTTCTCTCTATGGGCGCCTGGTATGTTTGCAATGGATACAATGTGTAACAATAAATAGTTGAATTTGGGTATTTACCAATTCTTTTAAAGAATGAGGATAAGATTTAAATTCATACGAAAAAGTTAAATTTGATGAACTTTTTAAAAATATTAAATGATTCAATAGTGAATACGTAAAGTTTTGTTTATTTATCACGTTTATATATTGATTCCTTGTAAAATTAGATAAGAAAGTTAACTTTTTGACCATTAAACTGTTTAATATTAGAATGCTTTAATCTTTCAAACCATCAAATTTTTTTCTCCAATAGAAATAATAACTATAAGAGGGCAATGTTGAACAGAAAACCTATGCCTTAGGTTTTAAGTAACGACAAATGGATCTGGCTAACAAATCCATTCTTCTCTGAACTATTAAAGGCGCATTTATTTCTTAAAGGTATTGGAAACTTCAACTAGCACAGCATAGTACATACCATACATTCATGAAAAAGCGTGCATTTGAACATCACTTTTATCTGACAAATACCATCTAACAAGATGGAACATTACTTTAATTAAAGGGGCACTTTGGCCAATAGAAGTAAAAGGTTACCAAATGAATATTGGTTCAGTTTGTGTAAGTTTTCATTAATAAATTAAACACTTAACGTATCAGCCAGCCGCATGCTCACATAGCTCTGTGTTTTGTCTTAAATAATATGGAAAGAAGATAGTGCACAAAGGCTACCCAGTAGTACCCACTACCTGCCCAGGAGGGGAAAAGAGTACAGTGGCAGTGATGTACACTGATCCACCAGAGCTCAATCTGAGTGACATTAATCTTTTGGCTTGATATGTTCACATTCTTGGGAGTTGGGAGCATGCATGGTAGCTCTCTTTACAAGGTTCAGATCATAACACAATTTTGTTTTATTCCAGATAAAGCAGAATATAATCAAAAACACATTTGATTAAATCAGTGTGCTTTTTTCTGGATTTGAATGCGTGAGCAGTCAAATTCAGAAAAAAATACACTGATTCAATATAGATTATAGAAATCTAATGTCTTTAACACACTGATTCAATATAGACTGTAGAAATCTAATGTCTTTAACATTCCATTAATAGATATAAATAAATCTAAATTAAATCCTTATGTTATAAATTTTTTTTTGAACTTTAAAGTTACCTGAAGTATCACATTGATTGTGACAAAGCAGAGAGGCAGAATATAGCAGCAATCATGGCTTTGCATGAGGAATGTTTGACTGAAATCCAATCACATCATGACCCCACACACTTCAAAGTGGAAATCTATTCAGCAGTGTTTATCTACTTTCCAATTAAAGGACGATCATAGTCAGCAGTGTTTATCTAATCTCCGTTTCTTTTCCTTCTTTTGTTCTTGGAATAAAATAAGGAAAAAAAGTATTGTTAATGGTATGGTACTCTAGCACTCGCAGTATTGCGAAGGTGATAACCAAATTCTAAGCCAGAATGGTTAGGCACATTAAGTGTGTATTTAAGTTATTGACATAATGTTCAATTTTTTGTCAGTACGAGTAGTGCAGTTGGCTTGAGGCTGTGGGATGGTTCCTCATGGTCTCAGGTTCAACTCACTCTCAAAATAATCTGGTGTGGCTCTATGTACGTCCTCATGGACTAGTCTAGCCTCCCCGTTCACCTCTAAGTGTTGTTGGAAGGAGGATCACAGAAATACTTTGAGTTATCAATAATAATAATAATAATAATATTTTAACTTTTTAAAACTGAAAATCATATTATACAATATTGTCAATGATCTAAGCTATTGAAGTATGTAAGATACATATTTAAGGACATAAAAATCTATAAAACACAAGTTTAATTAAGTCTCTTAAATTATGAAATGAAAATAAATGTTTTTATGAGTAAGACAATAAATAGCTATATATTAGAATTCAATTTAAAATAGTTAAGACATAGGATACTCTCAATTATCCATTTAATTTAACAAGTAGGTGGAGATATAATTTCTTTTCTTTTTTTGTTTAAGCAGTTTATAATAAATTTTGATTGTTTTGTAATTTATTGATAGTGAGATTATGAATTAAAGTTGCAGGAATAATTGATCTTTTATAGCTAAGAGTCAATGGTTGAGTGAGATCTACTGGGTCAAGTCATTTGAGACATAATTTTGGCTTCATCCTTTAAAGTGTCGTGAATTTTGCATTCAACAAGACTTGATCCTAAATGGACTCTTTGTGAGCCATTCAACTTCATTAGTATACGAAGGACCACTTAACTTTGGCAATTACGTTATAATACTTACTTCTTAAAATTAATTTAAAAACTAACTTGATGAGGATGATGGTATGTTGATTGATTTTTGCATCCACTAAGGTCCAAACCCTCTAGAAGTGTAATTAAGAAGGATGCAAGAGCATCTTGAGGCCTAAGAGCAACCTTGCCTTGCCCAAAAAGAAATTATTTTTAATTTTTGTTTAGTGTGCCAAATACTAATGAAGCACATTTCCTCTAAATCATTTTGAATAATGCTTTAAGATAGTTGAATTTTAAAAATTGCTAAAAATAGTATGGCCTCTATTTGTACTATATTTGCAATTGAGCACATATGGACTTGAAATTTTCGCCAAAGATCTAGAATTGAAAATTGTACATTGAGGATGAGGTTTTTTAAAGTCAAGATAAGGTCCAGACATGATGATATTAAATATTTATTGTTTCAAAAATCATGTAAAATTCTTCAAAATTGAGTTTTGATGCCCCAATTTTTCAAAAATTAGATCAATCAAATTTTAATGGTGTAGAGTGCCTCAAGCGCTACAATTTTTAAAAAATAGGCTCAATGAACTTCTTAAATCAAAATTTATGATTCCCAAAAGTTGAGTTACTTTTTGAGGTTTGAAGATTCAAATTTCAAATTGTGCCTAGAGGCACCAAAAGTAATTTATGACATATTTTGGATTTTTTCAAAGTAGTGGGAAAGGAGGGAAGTGTTAAGTTGTGAAAAGGGAGAGAAAGTGAAAAGCGGAATCATTTTTTGTTGCTATAGGGTTGTGAGAGGCTCTAGGAGTAAGGGGGGCGAAGTTACAATGTGTTGTGGCCTATTGAAGATTTGATCCTTTAGTTGTTTCATATTTCTATTATCTAATTAGTGTTAAGTTTAATAAAAGAATACATATTTCCATCTGTGAATTTCTTTTGTTGTGTGTTTTTGAGCTATCCCCATTAAGGTTAGATTTGACCTAGGTTAAAAATTTGAATGACTTTGATAGAATGAATTCCTCAACTCGTGAGAATTTAGATAAATGACATCTTCTAATTTAAATGTATTATTTCTAATAATATGATATTTGCTATATAAATATTTTTACCTTCTAATTAGTATTGTAATTCATTATATCAAATATATATATATTAATATGTATATAACCCAATTATGCTCATCTAAAAAATATCATTCATTTCAATTAAAGACAATACAAGGCTTACTATTAAAACATCTATAAAATTTATTTTTATTGTTAAATTTATTTCATGAAAATAAAATGCCAAACATATGTTAACTCTAAATTGAGATAAAAGTAATAAGAGGAAAGTTACAAATTATATAATTATCTTCAATAAATTTACACAAACAGATAGCTCTTAAACTTATATAATTAAATATTTTAATATGTATTTCTAGTTAAATGGTATTATTTTCTTTGATGATTATCTTATTTCAAGATGTTGAGTTTTAGTTACTTGTTCACTTCTTATGAATTGACTCTTGAAATCTATATATAGTTTACTATTTATTCAATAGAAAATAATAATACGGAAACATAGAAATAATGAAATTTGTAATATTTAATATAATATGAGTAATATATTATATTTTTATTAAATATTTTTATTTGTGAAATTTTATTAACATATATTTATTTTAATTATGCTATTTTCTTGGGTTATTGAAATATTTCACACTCTTTTAGTATAACATAAATTACATTCTTCTAGATTAAACACTCTAACAGTCAATTTAAAAATATAATGTAATAAATTATAATATATGAAATTCTTGCATTTTTAAAGATTAAAAATTAAAAATTGCAATTGTCAATGTTTCCATCACCCTAACATCTTCCTACTTTAGTTGACAATGACTAGAAGCATTTTAATAATTTATAGTCAAATAAAATTGAAGGGTGCTTCAAAGGAATGTATTATAGAGTAACCAAGAGTGTTTTGCATTATCTCGTAGGGTTAGTTCATTAATATTGATCAAAGAATAGATGATTGAATTAAAAATAAAATCAAATTTCCTTAAACTTATCTAGTTAACATGTATGAAAAGCATCTCATTTTGAAAAAAATCCGAGTGTCAAAAAAAATGTTAAACAAGAAAATCATGAAAATAAATTATAATCTTAATAAATAAAATTGGAAAAGTGTTTGTAAGATCTTCTCATTCTAAGATAGTGAGAGTATGTAGAGATAAATAAAATGGCTCTTTCAGATGGCATTATGATGAAGGGTACTCCCCTTACAAACTAAAACTCACCACAACAACACAAAGAGAACCAATATGCAGGAAGAAACAAATAGATTTTATTATTCTAAAATGGAAATGAAGATTACAACATTATATGGGCTTTCTAATTACAAAAGCATCAATCAAACATGTAGATCTTCCTTCGAAATTTGCTCCATGATCTCATCACCCACACGCTACTCTACCACCTTCTTCGTATCTCTCTATGTCCATCTATCTATATGTCCATCTATCTCTACCTCCTCTACAAGTCTTCGGTCGACTTATCTTATAAGCATTCTTATCCCCCATGGTGTCGTAGTACCACCATGATCATCCAATGAACTATGCATTTGCGCTATGAAAACTATCTTCAAATTTGTGCCTCAACGTTAGGCTAATGCCAATCATTGACCGCATTAATTCACAACAGAGGTGAAATCAATGGATTGGAACATGTGTTGCCACCCTATTTGCTTAGCACATGTCATTGTCCACCTATCGCCTATTAGGTCCCACAAAATTCATTGCCAATAGTAATGTGTCAACCTTGATACACTTATCACTTCATCAAAGGGACTCCCAAATGACTCGCTTTGATATGACAAAGTCTTGCTAATAAAGTCCCATTAGAATTTCGAAGGGATGTTGTAAGAAATCCCACTGAAACAAGAATGTCCTACTAATAATGCTTGCAACCTTGATCGAGTGGTCCCACTGCCTATGTGTCACCACTTAAACTGTAGTTGTTAGATCTTTACACCATTCCCCGCTATATCATTGGTAAAGGATATGGGCTACAAAATCCTAGTGAGCTATCAAGCTATCACCACCTATCACCTATGTTAGTTTCATTCAGCTCACAACAAAAATGTGAGTTGATGCTTTGCTCAATTGCCTTGCACCACCTATTCATATGACATCCTACCTTCCACACCATCTAGTCCCACCATATACATCAATGGCCATCATCCATCCATCGTGGATCATTCTCCACTATTCCTCACTTCCCCATGGCACTTATATGTGACCCAACAAAAACTTAGAGGGTTGGCAGGTACCGTTGATATTTCACCTTATAAACATGCACTGTCAGATATTTTCCAAAATATGTATGTGTCCTCGATGGAAGCTTATAGGGATGTTGAAGAGAAATTTTTTTCGTCCCACCAAAAATGATATGTCTCTCCAATTTGAGCACACCGACTTTGCGAACACCTTGTAAGAGTATCAAAGAGACTCCCTACTTTGTCCTACCAAAAATCATATGTCAACTCGATGAAGAACCTTTGCAATCATCCACTGCTATAGCTCTCATGATCATTATGTCGAAGGGACATGAAACAAGGTCCCTATAAAATATTCATGTCACTCCAATGAATTTGTTGACCAATGTCGAATGATGTCAGAAATCATGTTGCTTACTCCTAAATCCTGAACTCAAGTCATTCCAATCCTTATTGTAAAGAAAACATCACCAATTTTTTTGTCAATCCAAGATTTCCCTTACACCCTGGATGCTCCTAAATCAAACACCTAGGGTAATTTGAAATATTTCATAAGTTGAACTCATAAACATAAATTGTAGATCCTATGCTTATCATGGATCCATATATTTACCTTATTAGTCTAAACATCTTTTTGATCCTACCTCTACAATTTAATGTCTATTCCATCCTTCATTTTTCCCCGTCTTCCTTCCTCTTTTCACAAATTCTAATTCCCACCAATTTGCACTATGAAATGTTGGAAAATCATAATCATAAATTTTATCTACTTCAGTAAAATAAGGAGACTCATGCATTACCTCTTCCCCTATTGTTGAACTGCAACATTATTTTCATTTTCAATATCTATTTATTTCATGTGTTCCTCCCTTTCTATATCTCCTAACCAGAAAATTTTAGTTGTACATTCGATGTTAGTATCACAATCAAAATTCTCATCCTCTCCATCCTTTCCTCTATATCCATTTCAATGTCAATAACATGGTCAAAATATTCTTCTTTTTCATCCCACAATAAACTATCATCCATACAAATCTCTTTATCACATGAGAAATCATCAACTAATGCAAAAAAAAGCTCACCAAACAAACCAACATGCACTTTCTCACCTTCTTCTTTACATACAACTATGGTACCTTCATTCATCAATGTACTCATTGTTGCAATTCCTTCATCTATACTAATCTCATCATCCTCACTTAAATCAGTAACAACATGTTCACAAAAATCAAATTTTACCTCTTCTTTCTCCACCAAAATTTTTAGTCTACCCCTTCTAAATGCAATCAACACTACTGCAACTTGCACTAACAAATCATGATTTTCATCCTCATCCTCTTTAACTAATTGTCTAACTCCATTAACCAAATATTTTTTTAGTGTTATTACATACCTTTCCTTCTTCTTTATTCAAAGGTTTCAATTTGTGCTTGACTCCATCCTTTATCAAGGAGTAGGTATTGGCATACCCATCATGCACTGCTCTCTTTTCAAATATCCAAGGTCTTCCCAATAATAAGTGACAAACATCTATAGGCATAACATCACACAAAGCTTTTTCATGATAACCACATATCTTAAACCTTACCAAGCATTGTTCATTCACCAAAAGCTTACACCATCCTACAACCAAGCAATTATGTATGGATGTGGGTGCCTTCTAATTTGTAGCTATAACTTGTTCACCATTTCTCAATAAACTAGATTTTTCAGTACTACCACCATCAATAATCACATTACTGTGGACACTAAAAATGTAACCCTTCTACTTTTTCTATCTTGTTTGGGCCCTCCTTGTGATTTTGGCTTAATTTTTGCTTGATTTAATGATTGTAATGTGGATAACACATTCACATTAGGTCTTGGACCCTTGTAAACTAAATAAATGTCTTGTAAAGGTGTTGTAAAGTGTTGTAAATCACTTTCATACTTTTCTAGACTTTTATTAAGCATCTAAGTCTAATGGACCTATTTTTCCCTTAATTCAATGTTGTAAAATACATTTAATTGTATTCTCACATTAATCTAAAAGGCTTGTAAATTAAACCTAGTTATAATCTAGTGTTGTAATGTGTTTTACACATTCACATTGGACCTTGTTCCTTTCTAGGCTATGTGGACCTCATTTTAATATTGTAAAGTGTATTTAACCACACTTTCACATTGAAATTTGTGTCCCTAGCCCTAATCACCCTTTATATCATCATTAATAGGCCATCATGACCTTATATTATGCATCTTGAGGCATAATTTGATCAAAAACCACACTAGATCAACGTATGAACTCAATTTATGCATTCATCGACACTTTAGCTAGCAAAATAGCCCCTGTGGGACCCATTCACCACGTTGGGAAAATGAGTCCCATCCAAGTGGGACTCATTCACCTAGGATGGCGAATAAGTCCCAGTTGAGCTATTTTCAAAGTTTGAGTGGGAAAAACTAGGTTTTCAGTCCAAATTTCTTCAATCTCGGCCTTGGGGATCAAATTAATGGTCATGTGAGTGGATTGTCTATATAAACAAGCTTCCAAATCCTCATTTCATCAAAGTATCATAGGTTCAAGTAATCAATTAAAGCAAGCACTAGTTAAAGGCATTTCAAGCCTTCACAAGGTCATCAAGATAGCATTCAAGATCAATTCTAAGGCATTCAAGAACAAGATTCTTCATCAATTTTTGCAACAATTCAAGATCCATCATGGCAAGGTTCTAATTGCATTACGTCATGTTCATAATTCATTATCTTATTTCATCATTTGGTTTAATTACCTAAAAGGGGTTTGACCAAGGCAAACCCCCATTCCCTAACAATTAATGCTTTTGTTCTCTTTATTTATGTTATTGTAGATCTAGGTGCTTTAAAGGCTTGGAGATGATTGAAGAATAAGTTACAAACTTGTTGGAGTCATCTCCCTATTGTCAAGGCCAATATCTTCACAAAAAGTAACTTACAACCTCAAAAATTAGGGTTTCAAATCCAAATACTTCAAGGTACAGATTGAGCAGGTCGAGAGCTATAGATTCCACTTCTAAGTTTTGAGAAAAGTCAAAATGGACTCATTCAACAAGAGTGGAGAATGAGTCTCACTGTACCTATTTTTTAGATATTTTTCTGGATTTGGATACACATTTGGCTAAAATAGGCTCTAATGTAGTTTTCTAAAATTGGGAGATATTTGCCCAGAATGATGAATGAGTCCCACCAGGCTTAAAAGATAGCATTTCCAAAATTTCAAAGTTATTTGCAGTCTCTTCAAGGTTTCCAGGTGCATACCATTCACATCTTTACTTTTCTTAGATCTGTTTCATTTACATTTCTAGGGCTTTTCTTAAGTCATTTAGCATTTGTTTGCATATCACATTATGTTTTCAAACATTTTATATGTTTTCCAAGTTTACACTTGGTGGTGAACCCATTTCTTGTCCCATTTATCCCCAAGGATATCTTATATTCAAATCTCTCACATCCTTCATTGGGTTGAGATCTCTAAGGTATTTTTGAATGTGAACATTGTGAAATCGGGTCCCTCTTCTTGTATCCATTTTTGTGTACAAGGAATTGAAGCATCCATTTTCTGTGTCCACAATTGCAAACTTTACCTTTACACTTACATCAAGTGTGAAATAGGTTATTTCTTTCGTCTGGTTCCTTCTCCTCATTCAGCAAGGCTCTTCTGACTACAAAGGACTCACCCCTTTCAACATCTTTTGAATGTGATGATTGAGCATCTTCATCTACATGGGCAACTTGAGAATTACCTTTCAATCTTTTGTTTATCCTTCCTTGATATTGAGGACACTTAGAGGCTCTATGTCCTTCTCTACATTGAAAATAGGTTCCACGAAAGCCTCCTCTTCCAAATCCTTTACCCAATCTTCCTCTTCCTCTGAAATTTTTCTTACAAAACTTATTTGAACTTTCACCTCTTTCATCCTTATTGTCCTTAATGTCTCTAATCTAATGTTCATCCTCTCTTTGCTACACATAACTTTTACCTTTACCTTTCTACTTATTCTTAAATTTCCTGGTCATCATTCTTCTACCTTCAATGCAAATTGGTATGCATCCTCAATAGCACATATTCTTACTAATGCCAACTCTTCTTGTATGCTAGGTTTCAACCCATTAATATAACAAAGATCTACTTTCTCCTTATTTTCTTTAGAATGTCCTATTTGAACTAGGACCTTGTGAAATTCCTCTATCTATTCTTTCATTGTCCTTGTTCCTTGTCTCTAGCTTAGTATCTTCTTGAGAAACTCCAACTCATAATCAATTGGAATAAATTGCTTCTTCAGTTTTTCCACCATTCTATCCCATTTGAAATTTTTCACTTTCCCTTCTCTTCCTCTTTCAATCTTGATCTCTTTCCACCATATACTTGCATGATCTTTTAACTTCATCTTTGCAAACATCACTCTGTGAGGGTCTTAAATCTCCTCAAACTCAAAAAATTCCTCCATATCATTAATCTAATCGATCAACTCTTCAAGATTTAGAGTTCCACTAAAAGTTGAAACCTCCATTTTGGGTCTCTTCCCAATTTTTGAAATTGCTCTCAACAATCTAATTTCTCTAGGATCCATTTGTTCATGTTCTTCCTCTTCCACTTCCTCTTCAGTTTCATCTTCACCGTCA
This sequence comes from Sequoia sempervirens, assembly GCA_007258455.2. Taxonomy (NCBI): domain Eukaryota; kingdom Viridiplantae; phylum Streptophyta; class Pinopsida; order Cupressales; family Cupressaceae; genus Sequoia; species Sequoia sempervirens. Next base: position 215,434,480 of record VDFB02193867.1, on the reverse strand, counting down.
TCTCTTTCTCAATGCACTTCTCTCCTTCGAAACTCTTCTTGCAAGGTTTCCAAATACCTTCTGAAGGCTATAATTTCATCTCTAGGCAGATATCTTCATCCACCACTTTTTCCTCTACCTCTATCATGTTGGGCAAGTATAGGAGGCATCTTCATCTCAACCCTCACTCATAGGTCCTATTGTAAACTGCCTCATGTTTGGAGATCTATTTATAGACTCGAGGGACAAGGTAAAACCACAATAATGTGTCACACTTTTAGCCAAATAAATAGTTTTGAGTGAACCATTTTTAGTTGGACGATATTCGGTCGAATGGCTTTCGGTTGAAACCACACAGGATTGACATGGTGGGTACCTTTTCGGTCAAAGAGGTTTTGACTAGAAGTCACTTAGCCGAATACGTCTAGATAAAAACATGAAAATAGTGAGCATATTTGGTATATATAGCTTAAAATATCGAGCAATTTTCATCTGAGTATGTTTCAATTGAAACATGCTTGACCGAAACATACTCTGTCGAGCATGTCTAGTTGGCATCCTACTTGGCAACCAACTCACCCTTTTTCAGAATTTTTTGAAACATTCAACTTTGGCAGAGTATTTCTCTAGTCAAAATGATTTTTTTACAAAAAAGAAAAATACCATTTTATAGAGCTAGGAGTGATGAGTCCAAATATATAAAATTTAAAAAAGAGGTTGATTAGAAATTAAAAAAAATAAAGTAAAACATATTAATTTTTTTCAAAATTATATAAGGCATAAGAGGAGAGAGTCTTCTTCAAAAGGGTATAATTTGTTTCTTGAAAATGATTAAAAATTTGACAATAGTTGATGTCCCGTGAAAACTGGAAAATTCTGACAAGTCTATCTTTAAAACATTATTACAAGAAAAATATACATCAAAATTTGATTTTTTTTCCATGCACAAGATTTTGAAGTTACTTATTTGGAGAAAAAAAATTAGGGAGAAATTAAGTTTTTTTTCAATTTGTTTCTTGATAGACCATGAAGTCACTCTTTTCTGAAATTTTAAGCATTCCAAAATCTGTACTTAAATTGATAAAAACATAATGAAAACAATTTTTTTTAAATTTTGAAAAATTACAAGCATAAACTTCATCAAAAGTTCTACATTTCATTAGTTTACACCATTTTGAAATTCAAAACATAAAGACCACTTTTATGTGGTCGATGTTCAATTTTTTTTTTGTTGTTGGCTAATTCCCTTATAAAGTGTGGCACAAGTTTGAGCTTTTACCCAACAACCGACTTTGATGCCAATTGATGAAGGGTACTCTCCTTACAGATTAAAACTCACCACAACAACACAAAGAGAAAAACCAATATGTAGGAAGAAACAAAGAGACTTTATTATTTCAAAATGGAAATGAAGATTACAACATTACATGGGCTTTCTGATTACAAAAGCATTAGTCAAACATGAAAATCAGCCTTTGAACTTGTACCATAGAAAAAAGGCAACTAGCTTGATTTTGAGAATAGTTGATGATAGATTGGACTTAACAAGGCCTTGATTTGGTGTTGAGAGGAATTTTTCACATCCACACTAGGTCTTAGACCCTTTCAAATGCATTTAATGATGTATTGTAAAGGTGTCAAGTAAAGTGTTGTAAAAGACTTTAATGCTTTTCTAGACTTAATGAACCCATTTTCCATTAATTCAACATTATAAAATGTGTTTAATAACATTAGCACACTAATCTAGAAGGCTTGTAAAATAAACTTAATGTTAATCTAGAGTTGTAATGTGTCTTGCACATTCACATTGGATGTTGTTCCTTCATAGGCTATGTGGGCCTCATTTTAGTGTTGTAAAGTGTATTTAACCACACTTTCATATTTAATTTTGTGTCCCAAGCCCTAATTGACCTTTATATCATCATTAATAGACCCCTATTACCCCATATTGTGCATCTTGAGGCAATATTTGATGAAAAAACTGACATGGACATCATATAAACCATATTTTCTTATCTCTTAAGCTTCTAGCTGGAAAACAGGCCCTACTGGGACTAATTTTCCATCTATGGTGAATGAGTCCCTCCTAGGTGGGACTGATTCTCCCAAGGTGGTGAATGAGTCCCATTTGGGCCATTTTTCACTGTTGAGCGGGAAAATTTAGGTTTTAAGTTTAATATTCTTTCATCTCAACCTTAGGGATCCAATTTATGGGCTAATAAGGTGAATTTCCTATAAAATCAACTCTATAAACCCTAAATCATAACCATTCTTCACTATTCATTCATCATTCTTCCATCTCAAGTCAAGCAAGTTAGGGTTTTATTATTTCAAGTCATTAAGATAGTAATTTTTAGACATTCAAGGGTAGATTCTTCATGTTTTGTTGTATAAATTCAAGTTCAATCATCATGGAAAGGTAATCAACTCCTTTATTACATGTTTCATTACATTATTTCTCTATTTTCATTTAATTACCTAAAAGGGGTTTGACCAAGGAAAACCCCCATGCCCTAACATCCAACATCTCTCTTTCTTGTCTTGTGTGTTTGTAGATTTAGACATCTTGGAGACTTAAGAATCATTGAATATTTCATTTCAAAGTTTTTCAATTCATCTCTTCATTGGATAAGTCAAAGTACTTACAAAAAGTCACTTTTAGACCTGAATCTGACAATTTCAGAACTGGACACCTAGAGAAGCGGAAAGTGCAGACTGAAGGCTCATGTTTCCACCTTTGAATATTTATAAATTCAAAAGTGGACTCATTCACTATGAGTGGTGAATGAGTCCCACTTCCAATCCTTTTTTTAGTTTTCTACATTTTTAAACACCCATTTGTCTAAAACAAGTTTAAGAACATTTTCACATAACAGTGATTGATTCACCTAGAATGGCGAATGAGTCCCACAGGCTTAAAAACTAGCTTTAGTAGAATTACAGAATTTATTTCTAGTCTCTATCCATATCTCAAGTGCACACTTTCAATTTCATCCATTTCTGTTCAGTTTTGTTCACATTTTTAGATGTTTTTGCATTACACAATGTGTTTTCAAACAAATTGCATTTCAATAGTTTTACAATCTTAATCAATCAAATTTATCAATTAGTTGCATCTAGGTCATTGCATTTAGACATAATTTCACCATAAATTCCTTAATTTGAATGAACCACTAATATTTTGGGTGTGGGATCTACCTCTTTCTATTAGGTGAAAGACCCTAATTGAGCAAAGAGAACCATAGCATTCCAACCACTTTAAAATCTTTGGTTCATTTTGGTGAACCTTATTTTCGAATACTTCTCTTTCCAATTTTGAGTCCTTCATCATAGATCTAGCCTTGCATTGAATTTTCATTAGGGTTTGCATTAGTTAATTGGCATGCTAGGTTTCAAATTTTGCATTCATAAAAAAGTGCATTTAGGTTGCATTTTGGCATCTAAATTCATTTAAATTTTCTAAAATTTTGCATTTTTAACTTAGGTCTACATCATATTTTAGTCAAAAAACATCAATATCACTCACAAATTTCTGAAAATTCTAAAAAAGTCCCATACTAGGACTCATTCGCCACCTTGGGTGAATCAGTCCCTTTTCACCCCTAAAACTACCCTTTACAAAACTAAAAACCCTATTTTTAAGATTTTGTTTTGTGCCTTTACCTACCTGTATCAGTTAGTTGAGTTTATGTAACATGCATTTCACTAGATCTCACTTAAAATATCTCATTTTATTGCTCCATTTTACATTTGGATTTTTCACGTGTCATTTTTAGATTGGTCCATAGTGTAATCAAAACATTACCTTGTTTCTATGGATATGAAAATTTGCAAAAGATGATCAAAGCACATAAAAACATGAAGTATACCTAATCCATAGTGGATTGGTGCCACTTTGATATGAAAAGTGGCCCTTTCCCAACCCTTGACAAGCCAGTGATGAAGATGCAATGCTATGACAATGAACAAAATTAGCTCTCAATGTGAAGATAGTAACTTTGCATGAAGTTGTGGATGATTAAAATGAAGGATAGCCTCTTCATTTATAGAAGAATTTGATGAGATAAGAGGAAAAAGGGATGAATGTGGGATAAAAACCCAACCAATAGGAAGGAGCCACTTGTCACCATGTGAATGGTCCAAGGATGTGCATGTTTTGATGAATGTTCCAATAAATGACATTAGGTGGCATTTTCAAATTTTAAATTTGGCTTGTTGGAGGGAGAAGAAAGGGTCTTAAATTCCATGTGGGGGACATGTAAGAGGGGAGTTAATGCTATGTTGGAAGGGACAATTCATTTGAGAAGGATATTTGAAATGGGGGAATATAATTCCACTTTTATGCCATGTTGATGGAAAATGAAGATTTAATAAATTAGTTAAATTGATTTATTTGTGCAAGTGGGAAAAGCTAGAGGATGGGACTTGCATTAGATTTAACCTTAATCATGATTTAGTTAACTTAAGTGAAGATTAGGTGATTTGACTTTTTGACTTAGATTTATGGATTAAAATAAATCAAAAGGAGATGGAAAATGATTTAAACTTAGTTAAATAAATATTTTGATTTATTTAGCTAAAGGGGATGATGTTAGTGTAAATATGAATTATTTAATTTAAATGGAGGGCTTTAGAGATTAATCAAATAAACTTGATTTATTTGATGAATGGATGAATATTAATTAATTAAATCCATGATGCCAATTTTGCATGTTTACATTTTACCCCTCTTTGAAGCAATGTACTTGCTGCATTGGTTCAAAGAATAAACTTACCAAAATCAAAATTCAAAAAAATTCTAATTTTTTTGAATTCCCCAGCGGAAATTACATTGGTACATTGCCCCCTCGAGAGATCGAGAAAAAAGATTCAATTTAAGTGTTGATCTCATGATAAAGAGGTTCAAGATGGACATATGGATGGTTATGAAGATGATGCAAATGAGATGGTTTTAAGATACTTAGAATAACCACTCTATATTATCCTAAAAAACCTAAAATAATGATGCAATGCATTTGAGATGGATGATGTGATGATTTCTATATGATTATGCAATGCATGTTTTATGCAAATGTATGGTTTTATGAGATGCTTAGATGAACAGATCTATATTATGATGATGAACCTGCATATGAGATGATTAGTATTTCTTATATGATATGATATGATATGATATGCAATATGCTAATGGTTTGTGGATGCAAGATGGATGCATTGGTGATGATGATTACCTGATCACGACAATGTTAGCACGGAAAGGAGATAGAAGAAAGCAAGAGACTCCAACAAGACACGAGTCAATGATGGTGAGAGATGGATGATTCACTTATCAAGAATTGGGACGTTAAAAGGACCACTTACCTTATGTTTGATAATACACATAAGCATGATGCATCAAGGTATAAAGAACCAGGATGGAGTTGCACTTAGTGTGATGGACTTTGACTTGACAATTAGATAGGAGTACTCCTATTCACACCTAACATATGAAACCTCATTTAAAATATAGTTTAGATATTTCAAACATCTCAGACCAAAACATAGAAAAGAAAGCCTTCCTATGTGGTCAACAAGACACCTAAAACACCCTTGCTATGCCCAAATAAAGCATGCATGACCAAGGTTATATTACAAGAACATCCAACAAGCACAACCGATAAAAATATAATGATCGTTGCCCTATTCCTATCTCTCTGAATCCTTTTGTTTGGACATCATCGAGAGGTTATTGGAATGAGTGCAAAGAGATAAGTAAAATGACAAAGATAAAGTAAATAAACAAGCTAACATTCTTTAATACCACTAACCAAAAGGAAATGTGTTTTTAAGGATAAGAACTGAAATGATTGCCAATAGATATTGCCCATTGTAGGAAGGATACATCCTAGGACATGTTAGTGGATGGCGGCATGTCATTTTGTTTATCCAAAGTGTTCTTTTTGATAAATAATGACCATTGTAAGAAGGATACATCCTAGGACATGATGTTATCAGATGATTGATTTGGGACTGATTGGATGATAGGCTATTGATATAAAGAGTTGACTATCTTTTTTATGTACTAACCTAAACTTGAGACCTTGACATTTGAGTTTTCACTTTTAACCTACTAGACTTGTTTCCAACTGTTTCACCAAAGGTTGGGGATGATGATTGATTTATTGTGAGTGATGTTTATTGTGGGTGAAAGTGAGTTGTGACAGATGGATTTTTTAAATATTTGGATGTTTTTGGAGTTTTGAAATGTTTTGAGGCTATTTTTGGTATTTTCGAGATTTTACAAATGTTTCAATTTTTTATTTTCAAATGTTTTGGGGTTTTCCGTGATTTTATGAATGTTTTTGGACTTTGTGTCTCAAGGGTTGATCAAAGATTAGCCTTGCCTATGTTTAAGCTTAGAGACGACGTCGTTTAGATAGCATGTTTTGACTTTTTCTGAACTTTTGAGTGTTTTTTGATTTTTGATTTTATGATGTTTTTGGATGTTTTGATTTTTTTATTTTTTGGATTTTCGAAAGATTTTGATGTTTTGGATATGGATATGTGTGATGATATTAGTGCTCTATTTGGGATTTTGTTGAAAACCAAGCTAAGGTTGATTGATCAGATCAATGGATTGATGATGATAACATTATTGAGGATACACAACAATGCAAAGATAGTGTTAAGCAACAAAAAGATTGGGAAGGATATCCCAAGATGATGAGGGATTGATTGAATTTGATTGATTAGGATTGATGATGATAACATTGTTAAGGATACACAACAATGCAAGGATAGTGTTAAGCAACACAAGGACTGGGAGAGATCCCAAAATGATGAATGATTGACTAGATTTGATTGATCAGTATTTTGAAGCTTGATTTTGGAACAAAATCTGTTTGAATGATTTGATGTGAGGTTGAAGCACACGTTAGATGAAACTAATATTGATTGTTTGGATTGATGTTCAATTAAAGATAAACTTGATAAGGTACATCTACTAGTCAAAATATGCCATGGGCTAGTGGTTTGGATTTTGGCTCACAAATGCTTTGACCAATTTGATTTTATGTTGGCCAATGTTTGGATCACCACATAAGTTGGAGGATATATGTCAAGATTTATTCCTGAAGCAAGATGTAAATATCTTCCCCCAATGTCTAGCAATGTATGGAGTGCCATGGATGGATACCTTGATAGGTGTGTGGATAGATGGATATGGTAAGCACACAAAGGATGCCAAGGATTATCTTACAATAAGATAAGGTGTTTGAATGGAGGAGTGCTTCATGGCTCAAAAAATGCTGGGTAGGATAGGATCAATGAAAATGAATCATGTCAAGACATTTACCATAAGCAAGTGTAAAGTGTGCACCAAAAATTTTCAAGGTCAAGATACTTTGGAAGATGGATGCAAATATATGAAAATGGATTAGATAAATGGTTCATGGATGAAATGGATTTATTATGGATAAGATGGATGGAATGTTGGATTTATTATGTATGGGATGAGATGCTTTCACCTAAAGTGGTGCACATAGATGCTCAATTCTACACATGACACCTGTTTTCCAGGTTTTCATCATGGTACCTATCCAAAGTGCCGCCCATGCGATTTTCACTAGAGGACAATTTTTATCTTTACTATTTTCATGATTTTTTTTTGGGAGGGGGGGGGTTTCATGTTTTTCTGAAAGATTTTAAGCTCATCTTGAACCACCTAGCTATGTCAATGTAGATGCTTCTATCATAATGTGCCATTAATATCCTACTTGAAGAAGTTGCTTTGCTAAGATACGTGCACTTGAATACAACTTTTGAGATTCATTGTTTGCATTGTTGATATCAGAGTTAACTTTGTCTTTGTGCGTACATCATAATAGAGTGCCTTCTGAATATTTATGATGAAGGGTGGATTCCAATACATGGTCAATGTGAGAATTGGATATCATGCATGGAGCCATGGATGAAGTGTGTTTAGGAATAAAAGAATGATTGGTTGATAGTTTGGAACCTTTGACTCTCCAAACTTGGGAAGATGAGCAATGATGGGTGGATACGGAAGTGTGCATGGAATTAGGACCAACTTCCTCATATACTTTGTATGTCACTTGAGAAGCCTGGTGTTGAGTTTGTGGACATCTTTGATTGATACTTTTCCCTTTTTTACTTTTCCCCATAGTTTCTTTGATTGATGGAGTTTGATAGGGATAATCTTTCTTTGTATTCTTTGGTATCCATGTGTATTTGATTTGTCCATTAAGATTCCTTGCTTTTTCTACTTTGATAATGTTCCTTGTTCTTTGATTCAAATATGTCTTTTGACGTTGCTCCCAATTAATGGATGGGGTGATGGGTGGATGAAGATTCATGACATGGCTGGTTGTAGTATTAGCATCGACTTCATCATAAGGATTATTTGTGCTCCCTATGTTGAAATTTGCTTGAGACATAGTTTCCCCTAGTATGGTGGTAGTGGCACCTTCCTTCCTTGATTCTGCTTGTTTTGAGATGTCTTGTTCAGTAAGCATTCTATGATAAATGTCTACTATAGATGATGTTATTTCAATTTGCTGCTCAGTGACTCCAGAATATCTTGTTCTATCTAACATGTTTTCTTGAGTGGATAATGCATGATGTCCTCAATCTGAATTTGGGATATATTTGATCCTAATGTTGACAACTCAGTTTGATTGTAGGAATCAATAACTTTCTCTTTTGTGTAATAATGTCAGGAGTAAAGGAATCTTGTTCTGAATGAAGAACATCTCTGTGTCCATCCACGGGAAGCATCTCATGGGTAGATGGAGGAGTATGTGTTATATGGATATGATCATCATTTGCAACATTTGTTATATATAGGAGAGTGTCCATTAGATCATTCTAGTATCTTGGAGATACAAATTCTTGATCTAGATTAATCTTGGAATTGCTTTTGGCATACTTTGGATCAAGTTCTTGACATGGGTCAATTTCAAAGGATGGATTGCTTACAAAGGGTTCTTGGATATCGTCATTAGGCATGGGAAGTGGCTCAATATACTCTTGATCTTTGAGTGAACTTAGATCAAATGTTGAGTTGAGGATTCCTTCAATATCTACAACCATGAGGTCAAAGGATGTCATTATGTCTTAGAAAGGACCATTGCTACACTTTGGTGAAAGATGTTGATCATGCTTGGGAATAAATTCTTGAGATATGTCCTCTAACTCATTAATTGATGTAGAGAAATTTTCAACATGATCAATGTTAGAAGGATTTCCAATTATAGGATCAAATAATTCTAACACTCCTCAAATTAGATCATTGTCAGATTTTGTTGAGGGATTCTTATCATGATCAAAAAGTGACTCTTGATGTATGTTGGGTTGATCTTTGGATGAGGTAGAAATATCTTCAAAGTGCTCATTGATGGATAGATCTTGATCATTGTTTTTGACAATTGTGATGGAGAGATTGTCAATGCTATCACTAGTTGTTGAATCCTGATCATTGTCCCCAATAGTTATTATTTTTTGATCAATAAGGTCTCGGATGAGATTTTTGAGTCAAATATAGTTTGATGTTGTGTGTCCCTTTGTTTTGTGAAAATCACAAAGGTGCTTCTCATTATACCCTAGTGGTTTAACTAGGGGTTCTTGATAGTTCTTATAGATGGGGATTTTGATGAAATTTTCTTATACCAATTGTCACCCTTTATTAGAGATACATCAAACCAAGACCGATGAGGTTATGAATTCACAAGTTTCCATTAGATCCTCCTTGATCAATTGACCTCATACATACCATGTGGGACATCCTAACAACCCTCTAATTCTCTACCCACCTTCACACAAACAAGAAACTCAAAATAAACCTGAACTTATCCTTTAAGGTACATCAGAACATAGTAACCCAGCCACAATAACCCTGGACACAATAACCCCATCATAATAACCCAAGGCCATAATAACTCAATGTGGATAGAATAACCTGTGGGGTATGTGCAGGATAATGATGGGTCAAAAAGTGGCGATATGATGGGTATTTGTAGGGTATGTGGCTGACGACTTTTTTTTAACCCAAAATTGATGAAATGAAAAGGATTTTTAAAGGATATTATTAGCTTTCCACCAATATAAATTATGTTTTACTTTGAATTTAATAAATTATTATTATTCATTTTCTATTTGAATTACGACTAAAGTCCTGATTGATAGGCTAATTGAAAAACATCTATAGCTTTCAAAAGGTATCACATTTGTTGAATCCAAAATATGCATCACATTCTATGTTTTGCATACTATAGGATTAAAAAAATAAAAATTGAATTTCATGAAGTTTTTACCAAGTCAAGGTGGTTAGACATACGATTTTTTATATTTTTTAAAATTTGTAATAAAAAATTCATTACTTGGAAAAAAAATACAAAAAAATATGCATCACATCCGGACATGAGTCCTCTACTTATTTCTAAAATATTATAAAAAATATTATCATTTTATTGTGATTACGGTGGTCGGACACCTACTTATTTTTCCCTCGAATTTAAGTACTACTATATTGAAATTTCAAATTTTCACCAAATAGATTTTTTTTAAACCTAGTAGTTTAGAAACTATATTCAATTTGCTACAGATTCTATTCTTACATATTTTTGAAATAATATAGATAACTTATTCAAATTTTTACGTCAAGTTGCCTAACTCTAATTTTTCTAAAAATTTTGCCACTTAAGGGCTTGTTTTTTCCATGATGATTATGCACATACCCTGTGGTCAAAATAACCCATGGATAGAATAAACCATGTAATTGATAAAAAAAAAAAAAATCCTTTCTCTATATTATTATGGGGATATTTTTTCCATGGGTTATTCTGACCACAGGTTATTTTGGCTTGGTTTATTATGACCCTGGGTTATTTTTCCCTTGGGTTATTGTGACCGGGTTATTCTATCTAGGGTTATTTTGGCTAGGTTATTATGTCTTGTAACCATACTCCATGCGACCTAGCAAGAAACGGTTAGGTGGGGTAGGATTAGGTAATGGTAATGGTGTTGGGGTTGGTTGTGGTGGTTGCACATTATTTTGAGTGTTATATGTATGAGCAACGGTATTATGATTCAGTTACTATGAAACATTATTTTGAGTAGGCTAAAGGATGCCTATGTATGAGAAACCACTTTAACATATTTGGTTTAGAACTCTACTCCATGATCTCATCACCCACATGCTACTCTGCCACCTTCTATATCTCTCTCTATCCATCTATCTATCTATCCATCTATCTCTACCTCCTCCAAATGTCTTTGGTCAGCGTATCTTATAAGAATTATTTTCCCCCAGGTGTCGTAGTACCACCATAGTCATCCAATGAATTATGTATTTTCATCATGAAAATCACCTTCAAATTTGTGCCTCAATGTTAGGCTGATGCCAATCACTAACCACATTGATTCACAACAAAAATGTGAAATCAACAGATCAGAACACGTGTCGTCACCCTATTTGTTCAACACATGTCATTGTCTACCTATTTCTTATGGGGTCCCACAAAATAAATCACTAATAGCCATGTGTTTCAACCTTGATACACTTATCGCTCCATTGAAGGGACTCCCAAATGACTCTCTTTGATATGGTGAAGTCTCGCCGATGAAGTCCTGTCAAAATATCAAAGGGACACTATAACAACTCCCACCAAAACAAGAATGTCCCACCGATAATGCTTGCATCCTTGACCGAGTGGTCCCACTGCCTACGTGTCACCCCTTAAATCATAGCTACTAGATATTTACACCTTTCCCCACTATATCATTGGCAAAGGATATGGGCCCACAAAATCCTAGCGGGTTGTTAGGTTATCACCACCTATCACCTCTATTAGTGTCATTCAACTCACAATAGCAATGTGAGTTGATGCTTTGTTCAATTTTCTTGTGCCACCTATTCATATGAGATCCTACCTTCCACACTATTTGGTCCCACCATATACATAAATGATCATCATTCGCCCATCTTGGATTAATCTCCACTATTCCTCACTTCCCCATGGGACTTAGTCAGGACCCATCAAAAACTCAGAGGGTTGGCAGGCACCGTTGATCTTTCACTTTATAAACATATATTGTCAGATCTTCATCAAAATGTGTCTATCTAGTCGATGGAAGCTTATTAGGATTTTGAAGAGACTTGTTTTGCTATCCCGCCAAAATTGACATGTCTCTCTGATATGATCCCACCAACTTTGCAAACACCTTGTCAAAGTATCAAAGAGACTCCTTACATCAGCCTACCAAAAATCACCTGTCAACCAGATGAAGAACCTTTGTAACCATCTATTGTTGTAGCTCTCACCATCACTATGTTGAAGGGATATGAAACAAGGTCCCTCTAAAATCTTTATGTCACACTAATGAAATTTTTCACCAATGATAGATGATGTTTAACTTCATGTCGCTTACTCCTAAATCCCAAACACAAGCCAATCCAGTCCTTATTGCAAAGAAAACATCACAAATTTTTTTGTCAATACAAGATTTCCCTTACGCTCTGGATGCTCTTGTATCACATTATCAAGTATATCTTTCATGGAAAATAGAATTTCACAATTCTTAGTGCAATGACTTGTATTTATAGAGGAATCCCCGACACAAAAAAAATGTTTTCTCAAAATATATGTGTGGCCAAAAAATTTATGAAATATATAATATCTAACTATCCTTTTCCTACCATCTACTTGTTGAAGTGGATGTTATACACATAGCAACTAGTTAAAATTATCTCATATGATCAATACAACATCATTAATTATTTCAAGATGTAGAGAAAGGGTAGACACAATACTTCTTAATAGACTTGAAGGTCTTCAACGATGGAACCAACAATCTAGGATAGCAATTCCCTTCTAGCACTTGAACCCAACAAGACATGTAACAATGAGTTCATTACTTGATACAAAGGATTGACACACATTCCAACATCCTTGACAACATAATTAATGAAGCCTTTGATATAAATCTCAAACCCAATCTTGGTTGACATCATAACCCTAGAATATAGGGATTGCATTACTTAGGAAAACAACATTCATTTAGTACTTGTAATCCTTAAGGTCAAGGAAATGACATACTTTGTATAAAGAAAACATATGGAAATGATTATTTATCCAATTCACCCTATTACTTCAATCCATTAAACCAACTTAGCATGGTTCCCAGTCCACGCTAGTTTGACCCTGGTTGTCACATTGACTATAAACTTGTTGCACTTTAATGCACACAAAACAAATGATTGAAAATACACAAAAATGTAATTCATAACTATCCCTAGACCATTGTATTCCTCTAAAGCATTACACAATATAAATCCAACCCAAATACGTGAGATCAAATGAGGGTTTCAATATATAGTCACCATTTAAGGGATTTTTATGACTGTTCTGAGAATCTGTGAAAGCGGGCTAGTGAAAAAATATCCTTCACATGTGCACATTATGATCTAAATTTTTTTGGGATTTATATAGAAATAAATACAAACTTTTATTCCAAATTTCAGCTTTTTTCATTGGATAAAAAAAAGTTATGCCATTTTCTATGTGACTGTGAACCCTCGGCAGGGTTTTAGGCAGTTTTAATAAAAATGCTTGTAACTTATTCAAACATGGATGAAAATATACAAAAAAAATTGAATTTGGAAGGTTATTAAATCCTATATCATCTCAAATCAAGTTCAGGTCATTAAATTCAAATTATAGCTCATACAAATACAAATAACATCACTGGAATGTTGGAAATTGCAGAAAATTCAAATCTTCATTCAAAAAATCTTGTTCAATCTAAACACAAACCCTCCATTGTACTTGGAGGACCATATTTATGCTTGTACAATAAATTTATTCCCCCCAACAAATTTACAACTACCATTTAATAACTTTTAACAAACTTTTAAAAAGTTGTCATTTGACAAGAAAAGTTGTTATGACAATATTGCAACTTTTTTACAATTTTCCATTTTTCAACTAAATGACACCAAACCTTCATCAATGACTTCAAATGAATTATATTGGCCTAAAATGACATTATTAACATTGAAAAACACAAAAATGAGAAAAAATCCAAAATTTTCCTCCTAGAGGCATATTAGGTCCTGAGGGTGCTATTGCATCATACTCCCAAGGAAAAGAAAAAAGATTCAAGTCCACTTGAATGGAAAGATTTAATATTGTTCAACTTGGAATCCTTTAACTAATTAATTTGACATGTACTATGCTGCTCCAACTCTTTCATGTTGCTCTATACTTGTGCTTCAGTGAAACAAATCAAGAATTGTCTCATCTTAACTTTAGGTCTCCTTATTTCCTTACAAAATTATGTAATCCTATTAAAAGGAGCAATCATTCTCTCATATGAATCTCTAAAGTCCTTTTCCCACATTGCTTCAATATTGAAAAATTTACCACTACATTGCGGAGGAACATCAAACTCAAATCCCTTGGTCTCCTTGGTGTGAAAGGTTTCAACTTCTTGTGTAGCATTATCCTCTATAATTTTTTGTTTGCTCCACTTCTCACATTCTTCTATTGATCCTACAAATATTACAACTTTTTATGGAGGATTCATAGTTTGAGCATTCACAATATATCACAAGTTACCTTGCTATCTGTTGCCCTCTCTATTGTGCTTGTAGAATGATTGATTTTTCGCTTCTTCATATCATCCTCAAACAGAGAGTGTGATGAGAAAACATATTGGAATGGGTACAAAGAACAGTGACCTTGCATATACTCTTGACCATCCTAATTGACTATGTTTATTGCTTCCTTCTCCATAGACTTTGTAGACTGATCATCTTTCTTCCTCTTGATATCATTATTGTCATAAATTCCCATATTGGTAAAAGATTCAATAGACTGAAATTTGCTTCCCTCTAACATCCTTAAATAATAATTGATCCTTCTCAAATGTTGGAGGTAATGACTTAGTAGGTTCATCAACAATTTAATGTCTATACTACCCTTCAATATGCCATGTATGTCCCAAGGCAACTCATCAATGTGTATTGTTGTTATGACTACGTCAAAATCTACTTTCTCCTCCTCATATGGCTTATGCTCTTCCATCATCAACCAAGATTCTCCAAGGTCTGGCTCTACCATCCTCTCTTTCCTTCTTCTCCTCTGAATGATCTTCTTGATGGACCACTTTACCTTCTTTCTTATTGGCCAATGCCAACCATTTTCCTGGTTTCCTTTCTCAAGACACTACTGCATCTCAAAATTCATTCTTTCTTAAATTTTCTTCAAGTTTTCCAAGGTGTGCCACAACTCATCTATCTATTGTTGAACATTTATTTGTTTTACCTTCTCATGTTTCTTCTTCATCTCACCTCCCTTTCTTATAATCACTTGTTTCTTGCTTGGTAACTCCTTACTCTGCAAGTCTCCATGGAATATTCTCCTCAACACTTCCATTCTCCTTTTGCAAGCAAGTCTCATTCACCTTGCTTCTTCTCAATGATGCTTCTTGTCTTTGTGATACTTCACCTTAGACCCCTTTCTTTTCCCCTGGAAAAGTCTTTTGGTATCTAGGTTCTTCCTTCAACCTGTAAAAAAAAAAGACACTACAAAAACTCCCAAAACTTCCTTGCCTAGATATTTGGGCTCTAATACTAATTTAATGCAAAGAAAGGGTAGACGCAATACTTCTTAATATACTTGAAGGTCTTCAACCATGGAACCAACAATCTAGGATAGTAATGCCCTTCTAGCACTTGAACCCAACAAGACATGTAACAATGAGTTCATTACTTGATACAAAGGATTGACAAAAATTCCAACATCCTTGACAACATAATCAATGAGAGCTGTGATACAAATCTCAAACCCAATCTTGGCTGACATCATAACCCTGCAACATAGGGATTGCATTACTTAGGACAATAACATTCATTTAGTACTTGTAATCCTCAAGGTCAAGGAAATGACATACTTTATATAAAAGAATAGGTCGATTATTTATCCCATTCAACATATCACTTCAATCCCTTACACCAATGTGGCATGGTTCCCAATCCACACTAATTTGACCTTGGTTGTCACAATGACTAAAAAATCATTGCACTTTCATGCACACAAAACAAATGATTAAAATTACATAAAAATTCAAGTCCTAACTATCCCCAAAACATGGTAGGCCTCTATAGCATGACACAATATTCATCCAACCCAAATACATGAGATTAAATGAGGGTTTCAATAGATAGTCACCATTTAAGGGATTTTTATGACTATTCTGAGAATCTGTGAAAGCAGACTGGTGAAAAGATCTCCTTCACACATGCACATTATGATCTGAAACTTTTTGGGATTATCATAGACATCAATACATACTTTTATTCCAAATTTCAGCCATTTTCAACAGATAAAACAAAAGTTATGCCATTTTCTATGTGACTACAAACCCTAGGCAAGGTTAGCGGATTTTTTTACAAAAATGATTGTAACTTATTCAAACATGGATAAAATTCTACCAAACCAATTGAATTTGGAATTTTATTCAATCCTCTATCATCTCCAATAAACTTTAGGTAATTAAATGAAAATTTTAGCCCGTACAAATACAAATAACAACACTGGAACATTGGAAATTGTAGAAAATTCAAGTCTTCATTCAAAAATTATTGTTCAATCTACACACCAACCCTCCATTCAACTTGGAGGCCCATATTTATGCTTGTACAATCAAGTTATGCTGCCCAACCAACCTACAACTACCATTTAACAACTTTTAACAAACGTTAAAAAAGTTGTCATTTGACAAGAAAAGTTCTTATGACAACATTGACAACTTTTTGACAATTTTTATTTTTCAACTAAATGACACCAAACCTTCAATTACTCTAAATGACTTATATTGGCCTAAAATGACCTTATTAACATTGAAAAACACAAAAACAAGCAAAAATTCAAACTTTTCCTCTTGGAGGCATATCAAGTTCTGAGGGTGCTCCTGCACCATTTCGTGACCTCATTCACATGATAATTCCTTATTTCAAGATGTTAAGATATTGCATTGCCTCTTCTTCCAAAATTTTCAATTATTACACATATTATTTAAAGAAACACCTAGATTGCTTTCTAAGATCATTTATTCTTGATTTGGGAATTTCAATCATAGTGGTATGATTCTTGGGAAAGAGAGCATTATTTTACACAAACAATATCATCCAAACTCACTTGAAATGTTTAAATTTTTAAATGGGATTTAATTTGATTTGCATTAGATGAATTGAAATATGAGGTACTTCAAACCCTATAATTCTATAAACAAATTTCATGAAATCTCATTCATTTAATGCACAAGTATAATGACTCATGTTTCACTATAATGAAATTTTTCCTTATCGACTCTACAAATTCACATTACAATTATTAAGGAAATTCATCCTTATTACAATTATTGTTTAAGTACATTTTGATCATGGATAATCCAATTTTCTTAACAATCCCTAGGCAATAATATATGTTTCTAGGTTGCATCACTATCCAACGACTACTTGACCCATAAATTTTTTATATACATTGGATATTTTATCCTTCCAAAATTTTAAAAGTAGCTATTTCTAGATAAAATGAAACTTATGTTAAAAAAAATAAAAATTATCTTCATATTTTTCCATGCTGATCTACACAAAAAATCCATTCTCACAATTAATCTACTTTTTCTTCTATATTCTAAAGAATCAAACTAGGGATATTCTTTTTATTTTTGTAGAAATCAAAGTTCTAAGGTACTAAAATTTGGGAGGTATAACTATGCAAATAAATATCATGTCTAGTGGTGGCATGGTCTTTGAGAGACATAGAGATGATGTTTGAAAGGGAAAAGTTGAATGAATAGCTTCATCTACTTTTGTAGGTCATTGATTGAAATAACCTTCACATCCTTTTTCTATATTTTGCACAAGCCTACTTATACTTTTTATTTTTTAATGATTGTGTTACAACTTAAAAAATAAAAAATAAAAACATTGAGTAGAGAGTAAGAAAATTTATTAGTGTAAATATAAGAAAGATAAGCTCTATGGTGTAGTAGGATTCTCTAGTAAATGCTAAAAGGGAATTGATAGAAATTCAAAAAAATGAAGGTGGAAAAGAAACATTGATCATAGATTGGAAGTAATTTTGATGCACTTTCATATTTTCTAGTATAATGAATCGTAACATTCTTCAATAATAAACTTTTTTATAGACTTATTTTATGGGTCTTGAAATATATTTTTTGATATATCACTTTTTCTATTTTGAATGGCATTATTTATAGTGTTATATAGGAATTTTTAACTACTATATTATCTGTACCTAGAAAGACAAGAAAATGGGATCAAATTTATTTAAGATATAAAATAAAATTCAATAAATGAGCATAAATATTTGACAATGTCAACTTGTAATTCAAAAAATCATATATTAGTATGATCTGTTTATTGTAAAACATAATTACATGGCACTTTGCTAAAAATATATCTAAAAATTGATATGCTCTGATAAGGTTGTGTGAAAGCTATCTCTTATACAGTAAATCAACACTAGAGTGATACTATCTAGAATGAAGGATATTTTTATACCAAGAAAATTTGAAAGATTGTACACTCAACTCTAGTAATGTATAAAAAATCTATTAAATTGAATCCATTTGAATTCTAGGGATCACATAATACATTGGACTCATTTTTACACTACCTTAACCAAAATGAAAAATATATCTATAAAGAAAATCTAACAATCAATAATGATCTCTAGAAAAAGTTTCAACAAAAAATTAGGTAACAATGGCTATACTAGTTTAGTCATTTTATTGCATAATATATCTATATTACGCTGATAGATATTTAAATTGGGTGAAAATTTAATATCACTGATGCGAGTCAAGGAGGCTTGATGTAAGCTCAGTGTTCCATGCAATTCATCAATCAGATATTTACAAATTCATAAAAATAACCTAGAAACATTGAAAGAATCAGCAGACAAAGATATTTCACAAGCACAATAAATGCATGAATTGAATAATGTTCATCTATATTGATATATAGTCAAGGTTCTCCTTATAAAGGATAAATATCCAAAATATCCAAGTTCAGGGAAAAATATTAAGAAAATATCAACAGGGAAAAATATTAGGAAAATATCAACCTGCACAATAAATGCTTAAGCAGGCTTAGGTCAACCTGTATTTAGCATGCCTTTAATGAATACACCAACACCCCCCCTTAAGCATAAATTAGGTGAGCATGGATAAAATGGGTCCCGGCTACTATCCTGATAAGGTACCCATGTACAGTGCAATCTCTCTAAAAAAATAGAGTAAGATAGAAAACCCAGTGGGAAAAAACTATCCTCCAAAAAGAGAGAAGATGTGGAGAAGACTAGAAGGCCCCCCCCCAAGGATGATGATGATGTTGATATAGACCACATGCCAAGAAGATCTCATAGATGAATGAACTTTCTCTCAGTGAAGGGTTTGGTGAAGATAACAACCTACTCTGAAGACTAGCAAAAGACTAAGTTGATGATCTGACCATGAATCAACTCTCGAATGTAATTCATATGAATCTCTATGTGTTTGGTTCATTGATGTTGAACCAGATTCCTGCATATCTGAATAGTACTTTGGTTGTCACAATAGATGACAATGTGCTACCTAAAAGGAGTACCAAACTCAAAAAGAATGCCTTGAAGCCATATAGCCTCAATAGCTGAGTTAACAACTCCTCTAAAATTTGCCTTTATGGATGATATAGCAATGGAATTCTACTTCTTGCTAGACCAACTGATAGGACCTGAACCAAGTGAAAAGTTGTAACTTGAAGTGGACTTACAATGCTCAGTGTCACTAGCCCAATTTGAATCTATATAACCAATCAAGTCAAGTGATGAACCAACTCTATATAGAATCCCAAACCCAAGAGTACCATGAAGATAGTGAAGAATCCACTTAGCTTCTTTCCAATGAAGCTCATGAGGTTTCTACATGAATCTCAAAACCATGCCTAATACATAGGCAATGTTTGGCCTAGTATGATTCAAGTATATAAGACTACCAACAAGTTGTCGATACAATGTAGCATCAACCAATGGTGTAGTATAGGAAGTCTCAAGCTTGACTCCAAAAAGAAAGGGAGTCAAAGATGGTTTGCAAGCAGTCATATGAAACCATGCAAGTAGATCAAGAGTATACTTGGGTTGTGCAAGAGTAATCCCTAAAGCTGACTGTGAAATCTCAATTCCAAGGAAGTAGTGCAATAAACCCAAGTTTGTCATGTCAAATCTATCTTGAAGTGATGTCTACACTGTTATAATGGTAGATGAAGTACTCCCAGTAATCAAAAGATCATCAACATATAGAACTAGTATCAAAAGTGAATAATCCTACTCTAGTAGATACACATTAGGATCATAATGACATCTAGTAATACCAAAAGATAGGAGGTAGGAGTCCATCTTGGCATACCAAGCTCTAGGAGCTTGTTTAAGGCCATAGAGAGATTTCTTAAGTCCACAAACTAAGGATGAATCCTAAAAAAAACCTAGTGGTTGTTCCATGTAGATTTCCTACTTGAGGTCTTCATGAAGAAAAGCACTCTTCACATCTATCTAATGTACATTCCATCCACATGATGCGGCAATAGCACTTGTGTTAGTTTGATGGAAGTCATCTTAGCAATTGGTCCAAAGGTTTTTGTATAGTCAATGCCTACAACTTGTGAAAAATATTTGGATACCAATCGTTCTTTTTAATTATCAACTGACCCATCTACTATAAATTTAGTTTGATATATCCACCTACATCGAACTATCTTCCTTCCCTTAGGAAGTGAAGTAAAATTCCAATTGTGATTTCTAATCAGGGAATCATATTCCTCATCCATAGCAATATCCCACTCTGGTATGCCTGATGCCACTTTGAATGTCTGAGGATCAGAAATTGAAGTAAAGAAGGCATGTGGCCCCCCCCTAAAAATCTACTTGAATTAGTCTATCATCTGCTATATCTTGTACCCTTGTATTTGTCATATGTATAGTGTAAGATGTGGGTGAGTCTGGTGCAAATATATCAACTTTTAATGCAATCCCTAGACTAGATGAAGATGAACCCTCATCATTATGAGAACTGGAAGAAGAAGATACTACACTAGGAATCTGCTGAGAATGATCTGAATCATCAGTATTGTAATTAGGATCTGAAGAGTCCACAATATGTTGAGAAGTGTCAAGTATAGTTTTAGGAGATGTTTCTTGAAACTTAGCACTTCTCTCAATAAACAACTCATGTGTTGCAAGGTGGAGTAGGCGATAGCCTCTTACGCTGTCTGGATATCCCACAAAGATGCAAGGTTTGGATTAAGGATCCATAGCCTTGTGTTTCTCTTTTGGAATGCGAGCCATGGCATGCGAGCTAAAAACTCTGAAATGATCAACTGTAGGTTTCCATCCTTTCCAAGCTTCAAAGGGAGTGATACCCTTTAAGGATTTATGTGGAACTCTATTCTATATGTAACATGCACAGTTGATTTCTTCTACCCAATATGATGGTGTGAGGCCCTTAGAGTGAATCATACAATTAGCCATCTCTTTCAAATATCTATTTTTATGTTTTGTAACACCATTTTGTTGTGGGGTATAAGGAACTGTATGCTGCATATCTATCCCCTCTAATATACAAAACTTCTCAAAACTATTTTTGACATATTCTCTCTCATTATCTGTTTGAAGAACCTTGATAACTTTCCATGCTTGTTTTTCGACAAGAGCTTTGAAATCTTGAAAAGATTCAAACACTTATGATTTTTGTCTAAGAAAGTAGACCCATGTAAAATGTGAGAAATCATCAATGAAGGTGAGAACATATCTATCCTTTGTAAAATATGGATGGGGAAAAGCCCCTAAAACATCACTATGAACAAGTTCTAAAACTTGTGTTTCCCTCCATGATTTACCTTTGTCAAATTTTTCTTCTAGATGCTTTCCAAGTGCACAACCCTCATAAAGCCCTTTAGAAAATTTAACCTTAGGTAATCCCTTAACCATATTATGTTGACATAGTTGTTCAAGATAGTAGTAGTAGTTAAGATGGCTAACCTACTCATGCCATAGTTTTCTAACTTCATCTGAATGAGTCAGTAGTGCTTTTGGAGAAACATCTATGGAAAAATTGGAGAAGGTATATGGATTGGTGACTTGCCTCTCCTATTGCTACCAAATTGTTGCTTTGTGATTCTCTTATATAAACTGAATCTGGAGAGAACTATACTCTCACGCCCTTCCCTAAATGAGTTATTTGATACACTAAAAGGAGATTAGTTGAGAGTGAAGGTACACTTAGAACATTTAAAAATGTTCCTTCTTCAACTTCAACAAACCCTCTCCCTTTTACCAATGTTGGAGTATCATCACCTAAGGTGATTGTGGACATACTTGATGGTTCGAAGGATGAAAAAACAACCTATGAAGAACCCATATGGTGTGAAGCACTAGAGTCTAGAATCCATGATGGAGATAAAGATGCTTTAGCAACTAAGGCTTTTCCCTTCGATTTCTCTTTGTCCTTAGTATTATCTTGATTTGATGAAGATTCCTTGATAGAATCAGGTAGCCCTATATTATTCTTTTTGAGAATTTGTTGTAGAACTTCAATTTTTTTCTTCATGCAATGTTGTTCATCATATCTAATATTTTTTCAAAAGGTGCATGCAACTCTCTTTTTACCTTGAGAGTCCTTTTTGGAGTTGTTAATTTTTCTTTCTTTCTTAACTTCCTTGTCCATTTTAGTGTTCTTCTTCTCCCCTTTTGAAGTTTGATGTGTTTCATTCCCTGCAAGTAGGGTTCGAGGTTTCATAGACTTCAAAGTACCCATTTGAATTAACTTTTCTTTCTCCCTTGTGAGGTTAGCAATGAAGTTATCAAGTGTGGGCATTGACCATGAGGCTACAAGAGCTCTTTTAGTAGAGTAGAAAGTTGATACAAACACAAAAAAAATTGTACCTAGCTTGGAAAGTATAGAAAGGATTAATTGATCCTCTTTCTTGTCAATTCCACTATCTTTTAAGTGCAACTTCAAGGATTTAAACTTAGTAAAAAAGTCTTGTAAATTTGAAAAATTCCTAGGACTAAGACCTAAGAGTTGATTTTCCAACTCATGGCTTCTAAGTTCATCTATTTTCCCAAATAGTTTGTCAAGACCTTCCCAAACTTGGTTGGGTGTTTTCAAGTTTTCAACATGGAACAACAAATCAAGAGATAAATTTAAACATAGAAAACCAAATGCTTGATCACACTTATTGAAAAACTTTTCTTTGTCTTTAGCTGCATTAGGTTATTTCTATATTCTCATAGTTACCCTATATAAGCCTTTGTTCTTAAGTACAAGAATTACTTTCACCTTTCAATCATGATAATTGAAAGGTTTTAAGGGCACTGTAATAACATTAGATTCCATACTACTTTGACTTGGATAGTTCCTTAAAGAAATGTGGAAATAAAGAAGTTAGAAATCCGTGCGGGAGTGAAAAAAACACAACATGAACACTTCTTGAGGAAGTGTGAAAATGAACCACACACAACACCCCCTTGATTATTTCTATTTTTCCCCCAATTTTTCACTTTATATAACGAGTGCTTGACATAATTTTACACCTTTTGATATTTGGGTATGTGTAGGATCATCATGGAAAAAACAAACCCTTAAGTGGCAAAAAAATTAGAAAACTTAGAGTTAGGCAACTTAACATAAAATTTGAATAAGTTATCTATATTATTTCAAAAATATGTAAGAATAGAATCTGTAGCAAATTGAATGTAGTTTCTAAACTACTAGGTTTGTTTAAAAAAAAAGATTATTTGGTGAAAATTTGAAATTTCAGTGCAGTGGTACTTAAATTTAAGGGAAAAAATGAGAAGTAGGTGTCTATCTGACCACCCTAACCACAATAAAATGATAATATTTTTTTATAATATTTTAGATATAAGTAGAGGACTCATGCCCCAATGTGATGCATATTTTTTTTATAATTTTTTCCAAGTAAATAATTAATTATGATTTTTTATTACAAATTTTAAAAAATATAAAAATCGTATGTCGACCACCTTAACTTGGTCAAAACTTCATGAAATTCAATTTTTATTTTTCTAATCCTATAGCATGTGAAGCATAGAATGTGATGCATGTTTTGGATTCAAAAAATGTGATACTGTTTGAAAGCTATAGATGTTTTTCAATCAGCCTATCAATCCAAATTTTAGTCATAATTTGAATAGAAAATGAATAATAATTACTTATTAAATTCAAAGTAAAGCATAATTTATATCAGTGGAAATCTAAGAATCTCCTTTAAAAACCCTTTTCGTTTCATCAATTTTGGGTAAAAAATAGTCGTCAGCCACATACCCATCATATTGCCACTTTTTGGCCCATCATGATCCTGCACATACCCATTTGATTTTCCCTCTAACAAAAATTTTAGAAACATAAATCATGTAAATCTACCTTCAAATCACATAAATCTACTTTCAAATAGTGAATTCTAGCTTGTAGAGTTGAAACCCACCTGAGACAGGTGAAATTCACTTCTCCAATGGAGGAAATTCATGGCCTAGGAAGATATTCACCTCTTGCAAATCTAATGTGAAAAATAATTTGACAAGACAATTGAGAAGGTGGAGTCTGAGTCCAAAGATTCCTACAGTAGATCAAATGCTCGAGGAAGATGTGGGAACCAATACATGGAATTTTGAAAAGCATCAAAGAAACATAGATCCACCTTGCAAGATAAAAAGCGACATCTATATGGGAATGAATTCCACGCTAATAAGAAAGACTATGGAGCTATGAGCAGGGTTAGCCTGTGATGCAAGATTATAAAAAGTGACATCTACCAAAGCAAGCCAAACTCCCTACACCAAATAGTGGTTGTTGGAAATGGATATGATTGTTGCTTAATGTACAGATCGACAAAGGCTATGATTTCAAGGAGAATCGACAAAATTTTGATAGAAACCACTAAATTTTTGTCAAGAACGGGCCTCACAACACAATCACAATCCTCTAGTAGCTTGCAATGCCCCTCTCATAGAGAATCCCTCACAAAAATTTTTGAATGGGCCTCTTCAAATGTTCTTCCAATCGCAGGCTAAGAGATTTAAAAGAAATATTTAAATCATAGTTTTCAATAGCAAGGCAATGATGTCATTCCACCTTAGCAATCTTCTTAGCAGCTTGGAATTTTTTTGCTTCACCTCCTTTACATTAGTAGGCACAAATCTCATATGCTCCCATATAGAGGTGACAGAGGCATCGTGTGGCACTGCAAATAGGTAAGTGACCTTTGTGTGAGGTTGATGAGGTAGAGAAGAGGCCAAAGTGCCTTTGTGTGAGGCTTTGGTAGGGGTTGACCTTCCTCCTGCAGGCCTTGGCATTGGAAGAGATGCCTCTCCAAAACCTTCATGTGTCCCTCAAAGCTCAGATCATTGCTAGAGAGTTTCAAATGTAGAGATTGAAAGAAAAAACTTGTAGCTTGGGTAGAGTTCACACGGGGTTTCCTTCTTCATGCAGGTCAACGAGTTGTCTTCAAATCACCTCTTGAATGCCAATCACGCCTCTACTGAACCCACCTTCCAATGAAGAGTATTGGACTTCAACCAAAACCGCATGCAACCTTCAATCTCCACAAAGCTTCGACCAAATCCATACACGACCTCCAAAGGGAAATTGATGTCTCCATAGTGAATGATGAGGGAAAATCAAAAACTATATGGCCTAAGAACTCTTTGTTCAGCTCTGATACCATGAAAGAATTAGCAGATAGAGATATTTCACAAGCACAATAAATGCATGAATTACATAATGTCAATCTATATTGTTAGACATTTAGGGGTCTCCTTGTAAAGGAGAAATATCCAAAATATCCAAGTACAGGGAAAAATATCAAGAAAATATCAACCTGCACAATAAATGCCTAAGTAGGCTTAGGTCAACTTGTGTGTAGCATGCCATTAATGAATACACTAACAAGCATAAATACAATTTTTTTTTCAAACAAAGCTTTTTCTTGGGGACATTTAAAAGTTCAATAAGAGCACGAATTAGTAAAAGGATCAAAGTCTAAACAGCTAAAACAATAGAAGCTAATTACTAATCAAAAAAATTACATTATGTCCCTACCTCTAATTAAAATAAAATGTCCCTATGATCCAAAAGCTACCAAAAGCATGTTCACAAAACTGGTTCAAATGAAATACCATCTATGTCATGCCTTGAATCCAAAAAATTCAAGCAATAATAGACCAATAAGACAAAAAAAAATTGCATACTTCTTCCCTTTGTGAAAGCTCATGCTCCTTACCCTTGTTAGTGGAAACAATTTTTTTTTTCCACAAGCTATAATAATGAAGAGTTTGATATGAATAGGTGCGAAAAAAGAGAAATGATGGAACTGACACAAGATGACCAGATGCTAATAGCATCTTCTACTGTGTTCATAATGGTGATTATTGGAATACTATGCCTCCCAACGGTGATGCAATATCCAAGTTGCCCTATCAACAAGTAACATCCTTGTTGCCTTCCTCCCACTCGAGAGCAAGGTGCACTACTTGGTCACCATCAGCGGGTTCAATGAAATTGACAAAGCCTTAGCCCAAAGAGCATTGTGTAATGGTGTCCCAGCAAACTCAAACTAACATCAAGAGGCCTATCTTTCCAAAGAATTTAGTAGGCATTCCAAGTTTTACAATAGGTTTGAGTGTCCCTAAGATTTTGTAACCCCCTTCTATTTACAGGGATTCAAACCTTTGAACTCTAACCCAAAAGTATTACAATTGTACATAATTTGAGATTGGTTTGCATTTCTGCAAACACTTTAGATATTTTCACGGAGAGAAAAAAGTCTGATATTTATTACCATATCTTCTCACAAAGCTCTTATAATTGGCATCATGATTTAACAGAGCATTTTGGGCATCGAAACTACCTGGACTCTCTTTTCATTCACCACTTGATACATAAGCTACTGCAAACAGCCCTGCACAAACTAGAGAAATGACAACAATGAAAAATAGATATCTAAGAAGTTTCAGAAGACTTCATTGTTTGTGCATAAGAGGATTGCCATACTCTTTCTTCATTAAAAAAGCTTCCTTTATACACAGAGAAATGGCGGTGGATTTTGGGTAGTGGAAAAAGGGGGAAATTGTAAAGAAGTCAGTGGGAGGACTTTACACATTCTGAACTACCATAAATAGATACATATAAATTTATCTATATAATCCAACTAGGTGTGCTATGGCAGGGATTTTTTTCAAAGAGATGTAATAAATAATGATGATTTGATATTATTAGTGCTTATGTGAAAGGAACGTAGCACAACTAGCATAACAAGCAGTAATATTACCATTGTGTTGTCCTCCACACTGCAGCTAGCTGTATTTACTATGCATCCTCTGACAACAAATATCCTCCCAAAAAAAACTTTAATACTATGTATTACTTTATCAATCAGTCCCTTAATTCCCTTTTTAATGAATGAATGAATGATTTTAATTACGTCCACAAGACTAGCCAGTCTATGGGACCCAAGAGATAAAACTAGAAAGCCACCTTTCCCAACACAAAAAAAACCACTGCATCAAACTACCTACTATTTTTTTTCATTCTTTGCTGATTTTATTTCTTTTGTTGTGAATTTTGGTCAGGTAACTTGTTGTTTATCAATCTTTTCCTTTTCAAACAAAGCCACTAACGATTTGAATTTTAACAAATATGAGTAACAATACTAGATGTCCTCATAAGCTTCGCACTCCATAATGTAGTGCCACTCTATCTCCACTAAACCTGAAGAGTAGAAACAACAAATTATATCTGACCACCCTTCTTTGGGTATTTTCCATCTTCACGTTTTGCATCTCAAACAATGTGAGCTAGTTCTCAACTGAGCTATCAACATTTTAGCCTTCCATTTTATATCTACCCCTATGTAAAAAATTTGTTCATGATCACAATTAGGATTAAAATGCAAAACATAGTGCTCACTTTTCCGGCCAAATTGCTTCAACCACGTGGTGTTTTTGACTCTCTTTTACATACCTTTTCATCTCAACTTTTGTGCTTGGACACTCTTGTATGTTGATCCCCCATTTTCCCATCCACTTGAAATTTTGTTTCATCCACATGTTCTTCCTTCTAGTTAATTTTTTTTTCACCACAGTTTTGGGCCAACAGTGTTCCTCCATATTCTCTATTCTTTGCAAATGGCCTAATAAGCAAATTAACATTGTCATTTCCATTGGAAAAGCCCCAGCTTCAGCTAAAACAATCTCATAAGGGACCATAGTTTTTATTTTTAAATTTCTTGTGATTAAGTTCTTTTGAAGTCTTTTTATTCATTTCCTAATGTGTTGCTGCCCCAAACTTCGCAACCATATAAAACAACCAGTGTAACAAGCAGCCCAAAAAGATTCTTTTTTGTTCTTCAATCCCATAACTCAGCTTACCTACATCTATTTTGGAGTATAGGTAAAGAGCTTTCCAACCCCCTTGAATTCTTTTCATCCTACATGCCTCCCAATTGAGATTGTTGTAAAAATATATGGCTCCCAAATATTTGTATTCATTCACCACCTGCAAAGTGTTTCCCTCAAACTCAAAATTTATTTGTTTCTTGGCTCTTTTCAATGTAGATATCATGACTTTGGTCTTGTTGATGTTGACCTGCATCCCCACATCTTGACAAAAAAGTTCCAAATCTTTTTGGTGCTCTTGAAGACTATTTTCAAAATTTTCCATTAAAGTAAGATCATCCTCATACAACAGCAACTTGATCACATAAGTGGCCAAAATAACACCATCTCCTCCCTATTTGTCCAACCACTCTTCTAACTTTTCTATGTATAGCCTGAATTGTTGGATTATGCAATAACTGAGATAGGATCTATTGTCGGTAATAGATCATATACACTCCACTCAACAAATGATTGAAAATCAAAATAGTAGAATGGAGAATAAATCTAAAAGAGAGAAAGAGAGAAAATATAGACAACACTTGCAAGAGAATTTTGAGAAGACTCTCTTCACTCTCACAGAACGATCACCGAACTAGCTGAACCAACTGAACTAGTGAAGGTGAGAGGAGAGTGCTCAATATATAGAAGAATAAGGGAAAATACATCCAAGAGGTGCATTAACTCCTACTACCCATAAAAGGTGGGAGGTTATCACCTACTTGGTAAATGACAAGACATGTGGCATAACCTCCTCAAGTGAAGACAAGAGAGAGGTGGCACATAAATCCAAAAGAGGGTGAGAAACCCAACTAACCCATAAACTACTCAGGTAAAAAAAAAATAGTGGTTATGAGAGGTGGCACAACAATCCAAAAGGGGATGTGTATCAACTAACCATGTGTGGGGAGAGAGTGACACATGTAGCTGTTGTATTTTTCCACATGTCCTCATATAACCACATCTAATAAACCTAAGCAAGCTTAAATAATATGTGTAGGAAAAAATAAATACCCCAAACATAAGGAAAATAATAAAAAACCTACACTAATACCCCCCTTAAGCGTAGCTTAGGTGGGTGAAAAGATGGGTCCCAAAAAATGAGGCCATGTTAGGTACCCATGTACATAAAGATCCCCCCAAAGGAAGAAGCCCCCCCCATAATAGAATAGCCCCCCCTAAATAGAGAGAGAAAATACCCCCCCAAAATAAAGAGAGTAGAAAGAAGGACTAAGAAGCCCCTCCTGAAGTAGACACTTGTCGCACCCCTAGAAAAGCTCACAGATGAAGGAACTTGCTCTCTGTGAAGGGTTTGGTGAAGATGTCCATAGTCTGCTCTAAGGTAGAACAATACTTAAGATCAATGATGCCTTCTTGAATTAGCTCCCTAATGTAGTGCATATGTATCTCAATGTGTTTTGTCCTTTGGTGATGAACTAGATTCCTTGAGATCTGTATAGCACTCTGATTATCACAAAAGATGACTGTAGGCTTTTTGAATGGAATTCCAAACTCAGTGAGAATATTCTGAAGCCAAATAGCCTCAGTGGTGGCATTAACTACCCCTTGATACTTAGCCTCTGTTGATGAAAGAGCAATTGTAGACTGCTTCTTGCTCGACCAACAAATTGGAATAGAACCAAGAGAGAAGCAATACACAGAAGTAGACTTACGATCTTGAGAATCGCCTACCCAATCTAAATCTATTTATCCCACCAAGTCAATAGCTACACCTGGTACATAGTGAATCCCATAACTGTGAGTACCCTTAATGTAGTGGAGGATCCGTTTAGCTGCCTTCCAATGCAACTCATGTGGCCCCTACATGAATCTAGAGACCATTCCCACAACATATAAAATGTTGGGTCTCATATGAGTCAAGTAGATGAGACTCCCAACAAGTTGTCAGTATAAAGTTCCATCAACCAAAGGTGAGGAACACTTAGCCTCAAGTTTGACCCCTGACAGAAATGGAGTTGATGCAGGCTTACAGTCAGCCGTGCAAAATCAGGAGAGAATGTCAAGTGCATACTTGGGTTGTCCAAGGAAGATACCTAAAGATGACTAAGTGATCTCAATTCCTAAGAAATAATGCAAAAGACCCAAGTTTGGCATCAAAAATCTATTATGTAGAGCAATTTTCACCACCTTGATGGTGGATGAGTGACCCTCAGTGATCAACAAGTCATCGACATATAGAACCAAAAAAGTGAGAGTGTCATCCTGCTGTAGAATGTAGACGTTCAAATCATAATGACATCAAGTGAACCCAACTATCAGAAGGAAGGAGTCCATCTTGGCATACCAAGCTCAAGGAGCTTGTTTAAGGCCGTAGAGAGACTTTCGAAGATGACACACAAGTGAAGGATTCTAGATGAACCCCTGTGGTTGCTCCATGTAGATTTCCTCCTGAAGGTCACCATGAAGAAAGGCACTCTTCACATCCATCTGATGAACTTCCCAACGATGGGCTACAACTATAGCAAGGACGAGTCAGATGGAATTCATCTTAGCAACTAGTGCAAAAGTCTCAGAGTAGTCAATCTCGGGAACCTAGGAGAATCCTTTTGCAACCAAGTGAGCCTTATACTTATCAATTGACCCATATGCTGCAAATTTTTTTTGATAGATCCACTTGCATCGAACAAGTTTCCTTCCTTTAGGAAGAGGGACTAGATCCCATGTGTGATTCCTCTCTAAGGAATTGAACTCTTCCTACATTGCAGCATCCCACTTAGGAATACTTGAGGCTTCTCAAAAATATTGTGGATCAGAAGTTGAAGCAATGAAGAGATGAGGAGCCTGCTGAAACTGTGACCTCGTTCTTCTAGTATCTGATGGATCACCAACCCAATTACCTATTGATTCCAATGTTTGACAAGCCCACAAAGGTGCAAGGGATGGAGAGTCTAGAGGAGAATCATTGCCCTCTAAATGATGACTAGGAGAAGAATGTGGATCTACATCATCATTGTCATCATCTAAAGTGGAGGAAGAAGACTCCTCATCAAGATTAGGAGGATTAAGGTCCTTTGAAGAACTATCATCATGATGCATTAGCTCCAATCTGATAGTGGATGGAGAACTGGTAAGAGAAGAACTTGAAGGACTCTCCTCAAAACAAACACTCATCTCAATGAACAACTCATGAGTGGTAGGATGGAGAAGCCTATAGCCTTTGACATCATCTGGATACCCAACAAATATGCAAGGATTTCTCTACAGATCCATAGCCTTGCATTTCTCTACTGGAATGTGGGCCCATGCAAGAGAGCCAAACACTCTAAAGTGCTTAACTGTGGGTTTTCAACCAATCCAAGCTTGAAAAGGAGTTACCCCCTTTACAGCTTTGTGAGGAACTCTATTATGGATGTAACATACACAGTTGATGACCTCTACCCAGTATTGAGGTGCCAAAGGTTTGGAGTGTATCATACAATTAGCCATCTCTTTTAAGGACCTATTCTTGCATTCTACGACACCATTCTGCTGAGGGCTCTATGGAACTATGTGCTACATGTTGATACCTTATGAAGCACAAAACTGTTCAAATTGATGATTAACATATTCAGCCCCATTATCTGTACATAGAATCTTGATGAACTTCCCAGACTGTTTCTCTACAAAAGATTTGAAATTTTGAAAATTCTCAAAGACCTCATACTTTTTTTTGAGAAAGTAAACCCAACTGTATCTAGAAAATTCATCAATAAATGTCAAGACATATCTAGCCCTGCTAAAATATGGTTGTGGAAATGGTCCTGCCAAGTCACTATGTACCAACTCCACTAGTTGAGTAGCCCTCCATGCTTTTCCTTTATCAAATTTCTCCTTAGAATTCTTACCAAGAATGCATCCTTGGAAAACACCATCAGAAAATTGAATAGAAGGAAACCCTGTAACCATATCTTGCTGACTGAGTTGCTGAGAGTAACGGTAGTTCAAGTGGCCAAACCGTTGATGCCACAAACAACTCAACTCATTTGCATGAGTGAGTAAGGTTGTCGAAGGAGAGTCAGGAACAAAGTGAGAAAACTAATATAGTCTAGACTAGTGATCTGCTTTTCCCATAGAAACTATAGACCCATTATGCATTTCACTGATTACCACTATATATGGAGTGAACTCAACTCGTTTTCCAGTACTAGTGTGAGTGATCTGATAAATGGATAGGAGATTAGTTGACAAATATGGAACACAAAGAAAATCCTCAAATGTCCCTTCACCCACATCAACAGACCCTTTTCCATGCACTTCAATAGGAGTGTCATCACCTATTAATATGGTAGGCATAGAGCATGGCTCAAAAGAGGTAAAATTATCCTTTGATGAGGCCATGTGGTGCAAAGCACCCGAGTTAATGATCCAAGACTCTGCTTGTGAAACAACAACAACTAGGGCCTTACCCTTTCCTTTCCCCTTACTTGTGTTTGTGTCCTTAGAAGACCCTTCTGATGAACTCTGTTTGACTGAATCACGCACCTTGATATTATTCTTTTCTAGAAGATGAGAAAGGTGATTAATTTGCTTCTTTAAACACTTATGTTCATCATGACCAGGCCTCTTATAGTAATAACACTTGACCTTCTCCTTCTTAGGTTGATCACCTTTCGATGAAGAGGTTTGATTATCTACTTTTGAAGTAGCAAATTTCTGATCTTTCTTCTTCTCTCCTTGGTTCTTTTGTTTCTTATCTTGCTTACTAGGCCCTTTTTGTTCTTTTGTGCCTTGATTGACAACCAAGGCATGTGACTTAGAGGGATTAATTGTACCCATTATAACCAACTTGTCTTGCTCCTTAGTGAGCTCTGCAACAAATTCGTCTAGAGAAGGCATTTTATAGGTTGAACCTAGGGCACATTTTGTAGCATAGAATGTAGAAACAAATACAGAATAGTTAGGACCAAGCTTAGAAAGAATACTCAAGATCAGTTGTTTATCATCCTTCTTGATTCCACACTATTCTAACTGCAATCTAATGGCCTTCAATTTTGTGAAGAAGTCTTGTATAGTGTCAAAACTGCTAGGACTTAACCCTATGAGTTCATTCTCTAACTGATGACCTCTTAACTCATCCTGCTTACAAGAGAGGCTTTCCAATTTGGTCCACACTTCATTTGGTGTAGTGGCAGATTCAATGTGAAAAAGAAGGTTAGGAGATACTGACATGCACAAAGTACCAAAGTCTTCATCACATTTGTTGAACCATTTAATCTTTTTTGCATCATCTTTGGGTTCAGTTTCAAGTCCCATTGTAACACGATGATATCCATGTCTTTTCAAATATATTATCATCTTAGATTTCCATTCAAAATAGTTATATGGAGTTAAAACTGGAAGTGTAGATGCATCCATGAGAGCAGAAAAAAAGATTGCAAAGAAGAAAGAAAAGTGTGAAGAAAGAAGACACACGAGACACCCCCCCCTTTCCACTAATATCAAAAATCAACCCCCCAAATATTACAATGTTGGCACTTTATGATTAGTGCTTTTACAAGGCTTTTCCACATTACAAAGCTTATAAGGCTCTTTATAGCCAAAATTACAATATTTTATACAAATTAATTTTGAAATAAAATATGAAAAAGAAAGCCTTGTAGCTATGATTTACCCTTCAATATCTTTCTTACACCTTTTTCTTTTTGAAAAAATAGATTACAAAAGTGAAAGATATGATTTATTGAAGGTAAAAAAATGCAGCAGATTCAACCTATAACATCTAATAGAAAGATGCAATTTTTTTAATCAATACCTTCATGAATGGAAAGTGCTTCTTTTCAGCTTTCGTTCAAGTACTCGTTTGCAAAAATCTGACACCTGAGGCAAAAGTTATGCAACTTTGAAGAACAGTGCAAAATATGTTCGTTATTAACGACTTGCGCCTGTTTTTGACTTGATTTCTGCACAATTTATCTACTTTTTGCAAAATCTAACAACTACCCAGATGGTTTTTCAACCCTGGGAATAAAACCCAAAAATATTTTTTTTGGAAATGAGCGAAAGCCAGAATTTTGAAGTCAAAATGAAAACGGCTCCAGTAAAAATTTTAGAAAAAAAATTACTCTAATTTTTACTGTGTCCTCCAATCTCTGATTTTGGTGAAGTAAAAGTCAATCTTGACTTTCTAAAGCCTTCTAGACACTTCTGGAAATGCTGAAAAAGCCTCCAATATTACCAAAAAACTGTAATCGCCCAGATCTCACAAGAACACATACATATATAAACCAGATTAAATAGATGTTTATTTTTCCTTGAAACTATTTTGATTCTCTAGGTCATTCAAGGATGCAGGAGAAGAGCATACTTGGTTTTTGGGGAAAAATTCAATAGTATATTAGTCTCAAATCTCTCAAAACAAATTCAGAAAAAATAATGAGCTATACCAGACAAACCCGCTTTGATACCTTGTTGGATTCTGCAGGGTATGTGCAGGATCATGGTGCGCCAAAAAGTGGCAATATTATGGGTATTTGTAGGGTATGTGGCTGATGACTTTTTTTTCACCCAAAATTAATGAAATGAAAAGGGTTTTTAGAGGAGATTCTCAGCTTTCCAAAAATATAAATTATGATTTAATTTGAATTTAATAAATAATTATTATTCATTTTCTATTAGAATTACGACTAAAGTCCTGATCAATAGGCTGATTGAAAAACATCTATAACTTTCAAACGGTATCATATTTTTTGAATCCAAAATATATCACATTCTATGCTTCAAATACTATAGGATTAAAAAAGAAAAATTAAATTTCATGAAGTTTTGACCAAGTTAAGGTGGTCAAGTTTTTATATTTTCTAAAAGTTGTAATAAAAATTCATAATTAATTATTTACTTGGAAAAAATTACAAAAATATGCATCACATCGGACATGAGTCATCTACTTATATATAAAATATTACAAAAATATTATCATTTTATTATGGTTAGGGGTAATAGACACCTACTTCTTATTTTTTCCTAAAATTTAAGTACTCTGCATTGAAATTTCAAATTTTCACCAAATAGATTTTATTTATTTTTAAATAAACCTAGTATTTTAGAAACTACATTCAATTTTCTACAAATTCTATTCTTACATATTTTTGAAATAATATAGATAAATTATTCAAATATTTACGTCAAGTTGCCTAACACTGATTTTTCTGAATTTTTTGCCACTTAAGGGCCTATTTTTTGTACGATGATCCTGTACATACCCTGCAATAACTGAGATAGGATCTATTGTCAGTAGTAGATCATATACACTCCACTCAACAAATGATTGAAAATAAAAATAGTAGAATGGAGAAGAAATCTGAAAGAGAGAAAGAGAGAAAATAGAGACAACACTTGCAAGAGAATTTTGAGAAGACTCTCGTCACTCTCACAGAATGATCACCGAACTAGTTGAACCAGCTAAACTAGTGAAGGTGAGAGGAGAGTGTTCAATATATATAAGAATAAGGGAAAATACATCCAAGAGGTGCATTAACTTCTACTACCTATAAAAGGTGGGAGGTTACCACCTACTTGGTAAATGACAAGACATGTGGCATAATGTCCTCAAGTGAAGACAAGAGAGAGGTGGCACATAAATCCAAAAGAGGGTGAGAAACCCAACTACCCCATAAACTACTCAGGTGAAAACAAAATAGTGGTTATGAGAGGTGGCACAACAAGCCAAAAGGGGATGTGTAACTCAACTACCCATGTGTGGGGAGAGAGTGACACATGTAGCTATTGTATTTTGCCACATGTCCTCATATTACCACATCTAATAAACCTAAGCAAGCTTAAATAATATGTGTAGGAAAAAATAAATACCCCAAACCGAAGGAAAAAAAAAAAAAACTACACTAACATGAATAAAGTAGGGGACAAAGGGAAGCCCTGCTTGACACCAATGTCACTCCCAAAGCACTCAGAAAGACCTACCTTTGTTCTATTTTTTTCCCCCACTTGCTCATAAAGCCTATGGATAGCAGCCCTATATTTTTCTAGAATCCCAAGTTGTTCCATTATGTCCCAAAGTTTATTTCTAGGTAGTATATCAAAAGCCTTTTTGAAGTCAACAAAATAGCAGAAAACCTCACCACCTTGTTTATCCCAAACTTTTTCAACCATGTGCCTGAGGGTAATGCAGTGGTCAATAGTAGAATGTTTTGGTCTGAAACCAGCTTTCCCTTTCACCCTCTTACCCTCCTTCTCATCCCAATGACTGATTCTTCGCTCCACCATGCTCCCAAAGAGCTTTCCAAAAAGAGGATTAATCATTATGGTGTGATAGTTTGATGGGTTGTTTACATCCCCACTCTTGCGGAGAGGGATAACAAAACTTGTGGTCCAATTTGTTGGGAACTCATGTTGAATGACCCTATTGAAAATATTTTTGATATGTGGTGCCAAGAGCTCTAATCCCCATTTCAAGTATTTAGTTTGTAACCCATCAATATCTCGAGCCTTGCCCACCGCCAAAGCTTTAGCACCACCCTTGATATCCTTTGTGGAGGAAAGCTTATCATTAGAATTAATTGTTAGAGGGTGGATTTTTTCTTGGTCTCTTTCATACAAATTTTTTGCGTATTCTAGCCATTGAATGTTTGTGATACTATTTTCTATAGTACCTCTAGTCTACTACAATTCTCTCCAAAAATCCTTCGGATTATGATTTCCAAGAGAGATTAGCTACTTCCTTTGTACTATCATGTATTCTTCTTATTTTTATCTTACTAATTTTCATACAACTTTTTTTTTGCTTCTTCATAGCCAGGTATTGTCAATCTCCTTTTAGCCACCTTACACTCTTTGTCATACCATGGGTTTGCTGGAAAGCTATTTTTGGAGCCTCTTCTACCCTTAGCCCTCTTGCAATCTATGAGAGCCTTTTGCATGGTTGTCATTAGTTTGTCATTGTTTATAATGCTTTGATTTCTAGTAGGGCTGCCAACATTTTTTATTTCCTTTAACTATTTTTCCATCATTTTTTTAAATATGTTCTGATTCTCGCCTGTTATAAGAATTTTTTCTTGAAGGCTGCCTCCTTTGTATGGCTACATACAGGCTTTTTGTTGGACATTGTCTTTCATACTAAGCTTTATATAAATAGGGCGATGATCAGATTTTAATTCTATAGGACAACTCCCTATTTCCAACTCTCTTATCCTTGTTATAATGCTTTGTGAACCAATGACATAGTCTACCATGCTCCTCCCATTGTGGGTATGACATGTGAAAGCCCCAGAGCTTGAAAAAGTTCATATTCCATTACAGATGATTAAGTTGTGAAGGCAACAAAACCCCAATAGATTTACACCAAAAGACGAAATGCCACCTTTTGAATCCTGAGATTCTCTTTGCCAACTTTGATTTTCTTCTTCCTCTAACCACAAAGGATTGCTATTTTTTCCCTCTTCCTTACCAAAACAAGGAGCTTGGTTATTTTCCATCCTCACATTAAAGTCTCCAAGAGGGATGATCTTTCTGGTATCACAATATTTTCCAATGTCAATTTTTAGAGCTTCATAGGGGTCTTCTCTATCTAGATTCCTTTTCTTGTACACTTTAGAGCCATAAGGGGAAAAATAACAAGCTCCCATCCAAATCAAAGATTCCCCATCTATTATCTTCACCCATATGTATTGATTATTCAGGTCTTTCTTTTCTATCTTTATGATTCTTTCACACTCTTTCCTAACCAAGATTGTTACTCTACCATGGCCCTTGCCATTCTTCATTAGTTCATTCCACACATATATTATATTGTACCCTTCGAACTCAGGTATCCTGCAACCTTCATGTTCATGTGTTTCCATGAGTGTAATGATATCCTTTCCTTTAGCTATGGGCCCCAACCCAAGTCCCCTCCTCCAAGGTTAGCCTCTAAAATTCTAGCTTACCATTGAGAGGTGATCTTGGGGGCCCCTGCTTTCCTATTTTTTATGACTCATGTTGTTTTTGAAGTGGGCCTTCCCTCTATATAGCCAAGCATCCTTGCCTGCTTTCCTTGCTGCTATAACTTTCTCGCATTCTTTTCTTCTCTCTTCTAGTTGTGTTGGGCTTAAATCTTCATCTATATAAAATGTTGTGCCTTGGAGGAACCTTTTGTTTCTCAAAATTTGGTTCCTATCATCAACGCTTTTCAAATTTTCCCTTATATTTCTGCACTTTTCTCCTCTATCTATTTTACCAATTCTATTTGCTTGTAGGATATGTCCTCCCCACTGAAGCTTACTTAATAGAAAGTCTCTTACTACCTTGCTAGTAACTTCACCTTCACCGTGTTCCTTTAACCCTTTAATGATTATGTTTGTTGCCCTACCTTGTTTGTTGTTCTCTTCCCACAATTGTAGCTTGATTTGTTTCCTTATATCCTCCTCTTGCATCATTTTTGGCTCTTTTTCCACATGATCCCATGTTTTGGCCTCTTCTAAAATGGCCATTTGTATTTTTTCCATGATTTCCTTGCTTGCCAAAGCTGATTGGAACACTTTGTCATGATGGGAATCTTGATTTACACTTGATTGAACTATTTCTTTCGCATTAATTTGACTTAATTCGGATTTTAAAACCAACATCTCTTGATGCTTTGCTTCCAAGTTGTGTTGTAGTTTGTTTATTTGATCTTTAAACAACTTATTTTACTGTGCTAATTGCTGGTTGGATTCTCAAAGTGCTTGAAATATGTTATCTTTCATATGTTTTCTCTCTTCTAACATGGAAAGCCTCCCTTTTAGAGCTAATAATTCCTTGACGTACAACTTAGATGACCACATTAAGGGGGTTGACGTGGGGCTATATACCTCCTGACTATCCTGACTTTCCTCTCCACCCTTTTTGATGGTCTCAAGGTGTTCTTTGAAGCCCTACTGCTTTGATACCAAGCCTGACTTTTCCTTTTCCTCTATTTGATTTTCCTTCTCGAATTCCAACAAATCTACCTGATCTATAACTCTGAACTGAGTTGTTACATTTAGATTATTTAACCCCCCATCAGATGATACTTGAGTGTTGTAGGTTAACTTGGGAAGTATTGTAGCAAATTTCCTGTTTCTTGACCTTTTTAACTTCTTTGTTATTTTAATCTATCTGTGTTGTGGAATCCTCTTAAATTGCTTAGCATTGCCAAAAGTTAGCTTTAGCCCTATGTCTGTTTCTTTTGTTTGTGTTTGCTTCTATTTTTGGAACTACCACAACAATGATTTTAGAGCCCCAACTGTTATATAAGACTATTTTATGGGGCATTCCATGTTGCAGGGCATGCTATAAGGGATCAATATGCCTACATTGTTCATCATTTTGACTCACCCCTAGACCCACCACTTTCCTTCTAAAATACTTCCCATTGCAATGTTTTCACAGTTTATTTCATTTGTTGCTTTCCCTTTTTGATGGTAGACTCATTTCTAGGTTTCAATAAAAAGAAAAATAGAACTTGTCGTATGCAAAAGTTGAACAGAAATGACAAACCCCAACAGGGCCCAGGATTTACTATTGAAAAATATTTAAGGATATAAGTAGGTTTGATCTTACTCGAGATCTATGAGTTCCACTTTGCGTTTGTGTTGGCTGGCCCCCACCCTTGTCCCCAAATCTTTCCATTAGAGCCCTCGAAAGAAGCCAAAAAATCCTACCTTGATTGCTACTTATTTGCTATTTTAAACTCCCATTTGAATAAATTATGACCTTCCTTGTCGCTTCCTAACTTTCCTGAATGATGCTCCCTAATTTTCCTCGTCACTTTCCTAGTTCACTAGTTTCTCTGTCACTTTCCTGTTTCGCTAGTTTCCCTGTCGCTTTTGAACCTATGTATTGTTTTATCGACCAGTCCTTTATTTCACTTTTGAAACTTTTTTTTATTTCTCTGTTTTGATTGTTTCTATGTACACGAATGAAATGTTGTAGCAGTGTACACCTATCGGCGTAAACTCCATTTTGATTTTTTCTATGTACACGGATGAAATGTCGCAGCAGTGTATGCCTATCAGCATAATTATAGTTGAATTAGAAAATATAAGGGTTCCCTATTAAGGATTGGTTAATTTATCTTATGTAAAATGTTTCGTAAACTACATGATATTTTATTAGATTTCTACCATCCTAAAAAATAGCCCCAAATCATAATTATTTCGAACACTTGTTGTATCATAGAGTGAGAAATAAAAAGTGATGGAAAAATCTAGTAGAATAAATAGGAGAAATGGGTAAAATAAGAGGCTCAACCATAGAAGTGGTAGGAAGAAAACATGATATAGTATTTTGAGGATTGAAATTAAGAGGATTCATAAATGAAGATGCAACTTTGGTGGGAGTGGATGAGTTTATACACCTCTCAAAGAACATAAATAAATAATACTTTTGGGTATGTGCAGGATCATGATGGGCCAAAAAGTGGCAATATGATGGGTATGTGGCTGACAACTTTTTTTTACAAAAAATAGATGAAATGAAAAGGGTTTTTAAAGGAGATTCTCAGCTTTCCACCAATATAAATTATGCTTTACTTTGAATTCAATAAGTAATTATTATTCATTTTATATTCAAATTATGACTAAAGTCCTAAGTGATAGACTGATTGAAAAACATCTATAGCTTTCAAACGGTATCACATTTTTTGAATCCAAAACATGTGTCACATTCTATGCTTTGCATACTATAGGATTAAAAAAATAAAAATTGAATTTCATGAAGTTTTGACCAAGTTAAGGTGGTCGACATCAGGTTTTTATATTTTTAAATTTGTAATACAAAATTCATAATTAATTATTTACTTGGAAAAAATTACAAAAAAATATGCATCACATTGGGACATGAGTTCTCTACTTATATCTAAAATCTTATAAAAAATATTATCATTTTATTGTGGTTAGGGTGGTTAGAAAGACACCTACTTCTTATTTTTTTCCTGAAATTTAAGTACTACTGCATTGAAATTTCAAATTTTCACCAAATAGATTTCTTTTTTTTCTAACAAACCTAGTAGTGTAGAAACTACATTCAATTTTCTACAGATTCTATTTTTCCATATTTTTGAAATAATATAGATAACTTATTCAAATTTTTACGTCAAGTTGCCTAACTCTGATTTTTATGATTTTTTTGCCACTTAAGGGCCTATTTTTTCCATGATGATTCTGCACATACCCTTTTTATGTATACCATTAATTTCCTCTTTTAAAAATGGCTTATTAGTAATCAAATTATGTATAACAATAATTAAGTGTATGATTATTTTATCAATAGGTAAATGTGAAATATTAGAAGATAAGACATGAGAATTCAAGGAAACATCTTGTTTATACATTAACTTCACATGGGAATGGTGACTAAATAGTTCATCTTTGTGAAAATGAGTGTTATCATTTAGATTCTTGACCATCTTGTTGTCATCTTGACTCATGGGGATTTTTCAGATCAAAATGAAGACTTCTTTTTAAAGGTAGATATGGATGACAATAATTCTTTCAAATGAATACAAAAGGACAGAGCTAAAATAATAAAAATAATTTAATATTATATAAAAGTAAAATGGAATTAGAAAGTGCTCAATATGAAAGACATAAGATAAAAAATAAACCCTAATGGCCAAAGAAATAAGGATTGTATAATTGGAAATGCTCACATAAATGTAAACAAACAAGAATATTTTCTTGACTAATTTCTAAGGTAAAACAATAACTTAATAAGAATTAAAAAAAAATATATCTTGAAACAAAGAATATAGTTGATAAACTAAACAAAAGAAAACTATTAGAGTAAAAAGAAGGAACCAAAGCTTAACTTTGTTTGTGAAGTGCATACACTTTTCTATGTAGACCATGCTTAAAATGATTGGAGTGACAAAAAAAGTATCCCTTTTTCCTCACTTGATTTGGGAATAATAGTCATTGAATTAACCTAATTTTTCCCAAGTCTAATATTGTAATGTGTTGTAACACATTCACATTGATGTTGTGCCCCTTTTTAATAAAATGTACTTAGTTTGAACCCTATTTATGGTGTTGTAAAGTGTTGCTACACACTTTCACACTTATCTAGGGTCCTCTTAATTAATCGTGGTTAATTAGAGTTAATTAGCCCCTTTAATTCAAATTTAAGCCTTATTTCTGACACCTTTTGAGGATCCATCCTGACACCCATAATTCAAATTGGGAAAATTCAAGGTCCTAGAAATTGGTGCTAGGACCCATTCGGTGGCGAATGGGTCCTCCCTCTATAGGACCCCCCTTTCTTTGCATATTTCACATGGGCTTTTGATGTTCTTTCACCCCCTCGAAGGCATGGTCTCGAAAATTTGTGCCAGGACCCATTCGCCCTAGGTGGTGAATGGGTCCTCCCTTAATGAGGAACCCCTTTTAGAATTTTATTCTGGCGAGATTTTAACAACATTCATTTCTAGATATGGTGCCAACTTGAATTGTTTGAATTTTGGGGTTAATCTCTTGATTTAGTATAAATGAGGGGTTAATTCACATAGTTTCATCTAACAAGCAATCATAAAACTTCATAAGCAATCAAGAGTACTTTCACAAGAGTTTACAAGGGTAATTCAAAGGAATTTCAATGTAGATTATCAAGGTTTTACTGCAGCAATCCAAGATCATTTCATCATGTCTAAGGCATAGTGCATTCCTACATGTTGTTGAGCTAAGATAGCGGATGTAGCATTGAAGATCTACTTGCAAGCATTGTTTCACATCTTACTTAAGGATCAAGATCTAAATTCTTCATGGCCACTTCATGTTAGATTGCAGATTTATCTTCCAAGACAAAATCCAAGGTATCATCAATTACATAATTCAAGTTCATGCTTCAATTTCATTATTTCATCATTTGGTTTAATTACCTACAAGGGGTTTTGCTTAGGAAAACCCTTATTCACTAATAATCAACAAGTTTTTCTTCCCTTTAGTGCATGTTTGTAGATTTATAGATTGAAGATCAAGTGGAGAAGAAGTTTGAAGAAAAATTACAAAAGTTGTCAAGTTTCAAGATTGACCTTTATTGTGCAAGAACAATTAAAAAAAGCTACAAAATTTGTTATAGTTTTTTCAGAGATGAAAATTGAGGATCTAAGAGTGTAGACATCAAGGAAAATAACCCAAATCTCAGTTTCAGAAACCCTAACAAGGACTCATTCACCACTAAAGGCGAATGAGTCCTTGGTGCCCTAAAAATAGGCTTCTTGCAGCAAGGTACACAACATTTTAAGCTCCCAAAACTCCCCTCATAGTTGCTATAATAGTTAGGGTTAGCTTCTAATTGTTATTTGCATGTTATCACACACAAAATCACATAATATTAGGGAGAAAATCATAGTGGTTTATCATCTTCATCAATTCATTTTGGTAAACCCTATTTCCCCCCTAATCAATGATTAAAAAAAATGATTCCTTATCGTTAGAAATAGAACCACAAGTTACTGCAATAGACCACAAGATGATGTGTTTTATATTCTAGTTCAACTTCATCCCTACAAAGTTGAACTAACACTTTTGAATTCAATCTTGGATCTCTATAACTAAGATTTCTCTATAAAATATATCTTGTGGAATATCGGCCTAAAAATAATGTTCAACTTGGGTATTTGAACATGCATCTACAACTTGTGGCTTTTTTAGGTATTATTGAATTTCTCTATTAAAGGGTTATTTTCCTTTGTTAAACCCCTTGAGTCAAATTAATAGTTTGAACAAGGATAGAAGACATGCCAAGCAACCATGTATATTCCTAGCATATCAATATGATGTTCATTCAAACTAATAATGCAACAATTTCTAAGGATTCTTTCAAAATAACAATACAATGATGGATCTAACTTCCTTGTGGATGATAAAATTGAAATAAGATTTATCCTTTTATATAACACCCTAGCATGCAAATCACACATTGTATGTTTCATCTTCACAACTAATAATTATATGATATTTATCTTGAATCTATAAGTGAGTCTAAAATTAAAAGTTCAAAGCTAAAATCAACCCTTACACATTCAATGTAAATTAAAATGTGTGGCTATTGAAATAATGTAGGTCAAGAAATGAAATATATACAGATTGAATTTGAATCCTAAAGAATTAT
The DNA here is from genome assembly GCA_007258455.2 of Sequoia sempervirens. Taxonomy (NCBI): domain Eukaryota; kingdom Viridiplantae; phylum Streptophyta; class Pinopsida; order Cupressales; family Cupressaceae; genus Sequoia; species Sequoia sempervirens. The sequence goes on along the minus strand of VDFB02193867.1, from coordinate 215,389,931 downwards.
AGATTCAAGCTTAGTGCAGGCTCTAGTTTAAAAACAATACACTAAAATATGTCACTTCACATTTGTCATTGCATGTGACACAAACAAGCTAAAGCAAGTCTAAAATGGAAAAGGAGTGTAAGGTATAAGTGTCTATGATTAAAATATACTTATTTATTTGATTTAGTTTACTTGGATGTTTGTATTCTTCTATGAAAATAGATTAAGCATATTTTTAGTAGCTTAGTTTTCAAACATGTTAAAATTAAATAGATGTATATCTATAATATTATTAGAAATATACTTATCTAAAATTGATCTTAAAAAAACATTTAAATAACTTTGTTTAAAATATCTATGGTGATTACTTGAAGTATTCGAACAGGGTTACGATTATTCATCTAGCATAAAGAATATAATCACTGCCTGATTGCATGTTTACTATCATATGTGTACATACATATAGTTTGATTGGATTTCAGACAAACATTCCAAACTCGGCCATGATTGCTCTCTTCTTCTGTCCCTCCGTTTCGCTACAATGAAAGTGACACTTCCATGCAAAATCATGGCGAAAACCTATATTTGCAATTTAAACACAGAAGTCATACCACAGGTTCTGCATCTAATGAAAAATTCATGCATTTCTCTGAAGAGCATTTGAGCATTCTATCCTTTATATTACTTTAATTTTGAATGGAGGAACAGTCTGGGAGATCTTGGTCATATTTAAAGCACTGCGGATGCAAAGGACAAAGACTAGAAAAAACAATTGGCGGATTAGTGTACAGTCGCTATCTGTAAACAGTGCCCCTATTGTTTAGGAGGGAATTGTGTCCCACCAAAATACTTGTATGGATTGACAACAATGCATCAGCTGTAGAAAATCTTTTCTGAACAGTAGAGTCATATTCCATTCCTTCATAGCGACAGACGAAGGATTAGTTTTGGAAGTTTCCTCACAGTCCAAGGATGGCAGCTTTTCCAGTCACGCCCATAAAGAATGTTGTGTGTTGCAAGGTGTGCTCCTTGGTCTCTTTGTGTTGTGTCGCATAGTGTTTTGGTTGGTGACATGGCTTAACTGCTTCTCATAGATTTATTAATTATGTTGGTTGAATCAAACATTAACATGTTAATCTTTTGTTGAAACGACAACTGTTTTGCAACAATTGGTGTCAGAGCCTGGATCACGGGTTTGAACCCTTCCTTGCACTGGGGGATTGTTGCAAGGTGTGCACCCTTGATCTTCTTGTGTTGTGCAACACTCGAATTGTGACATGGCTTAACTACCTCTGTGGATTCATTAACTCTGACAGTTGTATCAGATATTAACCAATCATTTTTTGATGAAATATGATGATTGGAATATATTTTAAACAAATTTAGAACTCTAAGAAAGGAAATTTCCAAAAAAAAAAATGGTTATGCAGATTTTTAATCTAATATTTGTGTTCATACATAGGACTTATCACGAGAATTGTGTTTATGGATTATGAGATATTATCAGAACCGTTCGTTCAAAAGTTGTAAATGAATTTCTTCTAAAGTTCTTTATTTATGACATTATGAACTTGGGAGTCAAAAGTAGAAGAATATTCATAAAAAGTTGACTTTATGTTAAAATAATGGTCTTTATGTTAATGTTCGAAGAACAAATAAATGATGCATAGGCAAAGGAAAATTTTTATTTATATAAAATTAATGTGTGTCACCGATTGCCTTTGTAGTATTGTAATTAGAGGTTTGTAGAGTTAAAAATAAAATATATGCAAGTTTAAATAAGGTGAATAAAATTAAATGTAATTTTTGTTAATTATTATATTTTAGTTTTGACTATTGTTTTTTTTTTTTTTTTAGTAGTTAGTTGTTTTTATTTGTTTTGGTTGTTTAGTAGTGATGGTTGTTTATTTAGCATGCTATTCCTAAAGTAAAGACATGCAAAAACTAATTAATTATCATTATAAATGTTCTTATAATATGACATAACATTACTAAAAAATCAATTATAAAATAAAGTAAAAATAAAATGAAATAAAATATAAATAAAATGAAAGAATTACACGGAAGAATAAAACAATAATTATTTCAACATAAAATTTATATAATAGTTTTGTTAAATAATAATATATATACTATTAATATAATTTTAATGTAATGTAATATAAATAAAAATATAAAATAATTTAAATAAAATATAATATTACATTAATAAAACTTAAAGATAACATAATATCATATTAATAAATATAATAAAAATTTATAATACAAATACAATATATTATAGTAACCCAACCAATCTCCACAGTTTTGTTGTCCCAGTCGAATAAAGATTTTAATTTTGGCCAAAATATGGCATATACTGTTGTTTCTACCTTAATTAATTTATCTTCAACTACTCTTGTCTTGTCATTCAGGTCATGTGTATCGCGTTCTTATGGGGTTGGGCAGAAGAAATAAAACCTGTACTAGTTCAGCTGCACATCGCATTCTTACAACGGTGGGGCCCAAGAAAAAATTGTGGATGGCGGGAGGCTTTAGAATGAAAAATGGTAATTAATTAGTGAAATTGTTTTCATAGTTTTGTTTTCAAATATAGTAAATATAATAAAGTTAAATATAGTAAATTTGGTTTTTTAAATATAGGCAAAATAATAGTTGACTTTTCTAAAAATTAGGCAAAATAATAGTTCATTTTCACTTTTCCTAAAAATATGTCAATAACACACAACTTGTTAGCCAATTATATTGAGGAGAAATAATTTTCATTTTAGCAAGTTCATTTTACAAAATTGAAAAAAAAAAAATTGAAAAAAAATATTGTTTTTGATAGGTGGAAAGCTAACTTATTAATAACTAATTAACTAAGAAAAATAAAACTCATTAGCAATAGTATTGCCTGGACGACAAGTACTAATAATGGGTTTAAAGTTTTATAAGAATTTGATGTATTAATCTTGTTTACCGCAGTATGATCTTTGTTTTATGTGACATAGATATATAACATTAATATTAATTATATTTATTTATTGTATTAATAATATATATCTTACAATCTAATTCATGTGTTTTTAATATAATTATCATTTATATTTAAGATTTTTTTGAGGTGTATATGTATTTTAGAGATAGTTTAAATTATGATCAGTAAAAATGTTCATAAACTTGTACATAATTTTTCTTACATGGTATTGTTCTTCAACAAGATCAATCAAGTTATCATATGTTAGTTTTTGGACTATATCACATTTTAATACTTTTCTAAGAGTTGGAATCAATCTTCTATCCAACGCCATAGTGTCAAACTCCAGGTATGAAAAATATACATGACAATAAATTTATTTCTTTTTTGGGTTTGAAACCATCAATGTGCTAAAACCATTGTCAAACATGTGTCATAAGTTATCAAGGATATTCATGGAATATTTTCTCTTTAGATGCAATTTGAGCTCATTGATTGGCTTGTTTAAAAATCATAGCAATTCACCATTACTCTTCATAGACTTTGTAGACAAATTCATTAATATTTTAGGTAATTTAATCTTTCACAATTGAATAAATTATATCATTTTCACCCCTAGAGATGTATTGAATTGAATCTTGTAATAAATCATAACATTACCATAGACAAGTAATTAAATGATAATAATTAATGTATCTTTCGACATTCATTTGAGAAAATATATTTATTATGGATACTTTGGTTTCCTTAATGATCATTTACCCCTTGCACTGTTATGATTATATTTCTTACCCTATGATATTTGTCTCTGTTTATCCTCTTGTTTGTATAACTGTAACAAAGATTGGCCTAAGCGATCCATATGGCTCGTTTTCATGCCTATGTGTTATTTCCTCCTTCCTTTGTTTCCATTTTGTCACAGATGGGTTGAGAGACTCACCTTCACTTCTATTTTTGTTTAAAGTAATGAACTGTTTTGATGGATGGAAGTTTCATTATGAAGTGATTGACAAGTGATGTCATCAATCTAATTTGATCTAATGAATCAAGCTCTCCTAATGATTAGTATTATTTTCAACTTTTTTGAGTCATGATGGCTATTGATTTTCCTTGATCAATGACTTATAATGGTCTAATTTAGTGAGGGTATCCTAGTTCTAAAATCCCCTGTTAGTTTTCTTCTTTTGTACTATTACACCCCATTGTGTATTTACCAATTACTATTACTTTTTTTGAGTAAATATATTTAATACATGATTATGTTTTAGTGAATGACAATGAATGAATGAGATGAATGAACATGTATTATGAAGTGATTGCTTTTTAAATTCTTTATATGATGCAAATAATATAGTATGAATATGATTTTTATGTTATCAGCTAATTTTGTTCATGATGCACTAAGTTGGATGAAGGAAAGAAATGATCCCTCCAATGAGGAGAGGGGGAGTATCACCTAGGAGAGCAAGTTGGTATCAAAACCCTCTAGATTATAATGCCTACCCGAGGCTAGTATCGAAGAACATACCCGAAGTCTGAAGCTTTATGGTTTTGGAAGGATATTATAGGAAGTTTGTAACTAACTTTTCCAAGATAGCTTTTCACATAACATCATTGTAGAGGCAAGGGAAAAATTTTAAGTGGTCGACAAGATGTCAAGTGACGTTTTATCAAATTAAGAAGTTAATTACAACACAAATACGAAAAGTGCTAGATCCAGAAGGTGAGTTTTTCATCATCACAGATGCTTTAGGAGAAGGTGTAGGTGGAGTGTTGATGCGGGATGGGCGAGTCATTTCCTATGAATCTAGAGAATTGAAGTCTTATGAACATAAATATGCTTCACATGATCTAGAATTGGCAATAATTATGTGTACCAAATGAGGGCACAAACACATCAGTAGTTTCAGGGTCTTCTTCATCTTTCTTCTTCCATATCTTATTCATCTCTTGCTTCATCTCTTCTTTGTCAATCTTCTTTACCGATTCATTTTTCTCTACCGGAGCAAACTAATTTCCCTTCTTACTTTTGCAAACCTTTGAGATATGTCTAGGTTTGTTACAGTTATAGCAGACAACACTTTTTTTATTAGTCTGACCTCCATTACTTCTCGATCTACATTGATTTTTTGTGTCCAAATTTGTTACAGGTATAGTAGTAGCCATTAAAGGATTGATTCATTCTACTTCCATTAAACCTGTTCATCATCACCCAATTGATCATTCTCACCTAAGATCTGCATTCAGTAGCTTTATGTCCAACCTTCTTGCATGAAAAACATTGTCTAGAGAAAGAACTAGGAAACTGATTCATCCTGCTCTTACATTCTATAGCCTTGTGACCATATTTATTACAGGAAAAAAAAATACCATTGAAAGAGGGATACCTTTGTGCATTAGGCTATCTCATAGGTGATCTCCTTGCAAACTTTCTTTTCTGCTTCCCTTTGTCCTAAGTCATTTGATTGTCTTTTGAACTTTCACCTGCATCATTTCCAAAGCCACCTTTTTCTTTACTTGGTTTATGTCTTGCAAGAAGTTCTCCAAGCTTATTGGAACTAGATCTAAAATTATTCTCACAGAGTTTTTCCTTCTCCAGTTCCATTCTCAAATTTACTACCTCATGTTCAAGTTTAGAGCATTCATTAGACTTATTTTGTACCATTATATTCAAACATTCTTCAATTATCTTCTTTTCTTAGACTGGGTGAAGCCACAATAGTGGTTTACAATTGAAGCGAGGGAGGAAAACTCACAAAAAATGAATGCATGGAAAAAAAATTGATTTTAGGGGTTCGTACGAACCTATTGGTTCAACTGAACTCATTAGGGGTTCACTAGAACCTAGGTTCAGTCGAACCCTCCTAATACTTTCCCTCCAAAAAAGCCATCAAAACCCCTCATAGAAGGGGGGTTTGAATGAACCAGGGTTCAAATGAACCCTGGTTCGAGCGAACCCCTAGTGGTTTGCTCGAACCCATAGGGGTTCATTCGAACCCCCTTTATTCCTCATCCCCTCCCTGAGACACCAAAAAAACCTAAATTTTGGCACTTCAGAGCTCGGGATGAGGATTAAAATGGAGGTATCTTCACAAACCCAACTTGAATCAAGTAGTCCTCAGAACGATCTATCCAACGAATATAATTTTAATATGTTTTGGTTTTATTATGTAGTTTTTTCTTAGTTTTATTAAACATAGGTTTTTCATCAAAAATGAAGGTCTCTGTTCTGCACATGTGGAAAAATAGCATATTATCAAAAAAAAAATTTGAAAAATATGAGTGCACTAGATATTGAAGACCTTGATCCAAAAAAAATAAAAAAATTGAATTTCGATATATACAAAAAGTTATGTGTTATATGGTCGCGCTATGTCTGAATTGTAATTGGTTTGACTTCGAAACTTGATTAAAGAAAAAATATTCAATAAAAAAATGTCTAACCAAGTGGAAGCACTAGATATCAGAGTTACAAATCTAAATTTGAAAGAATTAGAATTTTATCCTTCATGGAAAAAAATTTATGCATTATACAATGTGCGTCACTTTTTAAAAATGCTATTTTTTGAAAAAAGCCAGTTTTTGTGGGAGATGGAAAAAGAAGTGTAATCTGATTCCAAAAATTTTGAAAAAAATATTTTTAGAATCTACAGAAAAAATGTGATGAGACTCTAGTTTTCATCATCTTCAAATTCTTCATGGTTTAGCCGTTATAGGTGCCTAAATGTGAAGATTTAGTTTACAAAAATAATTTCAGTGTCCAATTTGGCCAAAAATTGTAAACCACTATTGTGGGATCACCCTTCTACAAGCACTTTCAGTCCAATTATTTCTTGTTTTAGCTGCTCACTCACCTCTTTGTGTCTTTCCTTGAATTTCTTTAATTATTCTTTTAACTTCCAAACACATTCATTTGCATCATCAAGATTTTCTTTTAGATCTCTGTTTTCATTTTCAACTTTGTCAAGATCCTCAAATGCAGTCTGGAGTTCTTCTTTATCATCCATTTCATCGACCTTCAGGATCTACCTCAAGTGGTTAAGCTTAAACCAAGGAACCAAAGATTTGATACCAATTGTTAAAAGGTGCAGGACAACTAAGAGGGGGGGTGAATTAGTTGTCAGAAAAATTCAAACAGAAAACTTCAACACTTATCAATTCCACAACCACACTATTCTATTATTAAGTATGAACATGAAACACAAATAACAAAAAGTAAAATCAACATAATGAATACCATATTCTACATGGAAAACCCAATGAGGGAAAAACCATAGTGAGGATTAACTCACAATATAAATTAGTTCCAAAATCGAATGTATAAGGCTCACTGCCAAGGGCTCATTGTCCTAAAAGGATTTGTTGTCCAAATAACATAAGCTCGCTGCTTACAAGGAGGCTCACTTCCTACAAAGAGATTTACAAAAAAGAATTGGGCTTCACAGCCAAAATGAATTGAAAAGAGTGCACCTAACAAGTGTTGATATAGTTCTAGTGATGCTTGCAATAGATAAAATTAACACACTTCATCATTTTCGCTCTTCTTCAACTTTGCATTCACAAATACCTTATCAATTACACTTTTTAATCTTCAACCCTATCCAATATATATAATCGATTCATCTGCAAGCATCAATTAGGTCAGCCTAATTAGATGCATTTCCTTTTTTATCAAAAAAATAACTTGTCTGGTACAAGAATTCACAAAATATTTATGAAAGGAAATCCAAACGTCCAACATGCTACATCATGTTAGAATGGACCTAAGATAGGTTGCACATATATCTGCATAATAAAATTAATTCACCATATCACGACTTATCCAAGAAGTTGGCTAGAAATATAATTCATTGCAAAAAGCAATCAACAAAATAATGCCAATACATCATACAAGCACTGGAGCATGAGAAATTATGAACATACATGCCTTCATCAATCATAAACTATTTTCCAAAACTGCAAGCATCAACTACCAATTGCGTAGGATTGTGGACTAGAATATCAGAGTGTGTAGATTGAATACCGGTCCAGATACTGGACCAAAATACTAAATCAAGCACTAAATTACACTTGCAATCACAACATGGTGACATCAATGACAACACAAAACTGTAGAGATGACCATTCTTCTTCATTCTTCCAACAATCTCCCCCTTTGTCATTGATGCAAACATGTGCCAAAAATTTTCAAAAACACAACATTATCATAACTCTCTCCCTTGTATCTTTATACTCTAACTCTTTCCATAACTCTCTCCCCCTTTGACATCAATGGAAAAGGGCAACCAAAAAGGTAGGATGTAAACATATGCATATACACAAAAATTCCAGCTTCCCATTTCAAACATTTAGACAAAAATGACACTTTTTACATGAAATATTTTCTTATGTACCTCTCTCTTATGATCAAAAGAATTATTTTCCAGGAAAGTACAACCAAATTCATTCTTGCACTCATACCTTCCAACAAAGATAACTGCATAAAGGAGGATGTCTGATCAGAAGATAGACACAGTCCACAATTTTTAGCATCAGAGAGAATTTCAGAGAGATGATCTAACCAGACCTCAACAACTTCTTTAACCAACCAGAAGGTTCCAACCATATCTTCTCTTTTCCTTTGAGTAGTCAACAATTCTACCTACAGATATCCAAATCTTATTCTTTTTTTTCCATCCTTTTCTTTAAAGAAATCAAAGTTCATTCCAATACTATTCATCTCAGCTTCAATCCTGCTTTTGAAATTATCAACAATTGCCGGCCACAAGAGACAATACTAGTAAATGTCAAATATTTTTTTGATGCATTCTTTTGTCTCATTCATATGTTTAGATAGTACTTGATTTGCTTTGTTGCACCTTCTTTCAAGAATAGTTTTGAATTTATGTCCTTCATGTCCTTCTAGCAATGTTCTCTCTTCAACAATCTCTATAAGATTATCTGGTAGAGAACTGACACGTCTGAAACTGAAATACCTTTATTCAGCAAATAATCAACCAACACATCATCAATTTCAAGTTTCTCAATCGGAGAGCACATATTCCACATTTCACCAATATTCTTCATCTCACCCTTATCCAACAACATCTGTATATCCTCTATATCAAATTCAGACATAAATTCTTCTTCATTCTTCTCTTTCGGGACACCTATTAAAATAGTTTTTCTCTTTTTTAATTTTGGAGGAGAATCACCAATGATAACTTCCAATTCTCTCTTATCGGAGGATGATCCCACTTCAAAATGACTTGGTGCTAACATACCAAAGCATAGATTTTTTCTTAAGGATGTGAAATATGATCTACACATACTTACATTATCCACCAACAGTTCTGAGTACCTATAGACTTGTTTCCCAATAGGAATACCATATTCCCACACTAGATTTTCTCTTCCTCGTAGGGAGTTTAGAATGTAAAAGGCCAAGCACACAAGAAAAGATCCAAACCGAAATGGATAACCCTCAACCAATGACATTCGGGCATTTTTAGATAGATTTTCAAGTAATAAGCTACACAAATCAAAATGCTTGTTCTCCTTAACCATCATATGTGCTATATATACAACAATAGACGAAGTCGAGCCTTCACAATTTTTGAAATAGATTTTGTAAGAAATTCCATATGCAACATACCTTATAGTCAAATTTGCAAGTGTGTTTAACAATAGAGCTCGAGGATCTTTATTAATACCAATAAGTTCCTCCACATCTTTGTATTTCACGGTTTTCTTTCCAAGAAGATCCCCAATACTACATAAGCCAGTAATCGCTTCAATTGCTTCCTTTGTAATTAGGTAGGGTTTGTCCAATACAATGTTGTCATTCTTGAATCAACTCAACAAGAAAAAAAAGAACTCTTTATTAGCAAACCATGGAAATTCTCCCCATAAATCCATACCTAAGGTTTTTATGCTTTGCAAATCATTTTCCTTCAACCCTAGTTCCATTTCATTCATCTTTCTATGATCAAATTCTTCCAATTCAACTCCTTTCATCTTCAGTGGAATATCACAACTTGATCCTCTATCCATCACAATGCTTTAAAACTTTCTTGAATTCATTAATGTTCAATCAAGACTTCTTCTTTTCCTATGCACACTGAATAATTCCTATGTATTCATAATAGTTTCTTCAAATTTCTTTAGAAATGCTTCAAATCACTTCGAGATTACTCCAAGACACCTTTCAAACTCTTCAAATGCTAAACTGATAAAAAATTCTTACAAATTTTATCTTATACACCATCGATTTGTCCTAAAATGCATTAAATGTGGCAGACATCAAAAAACTGCTAAAAACATTCTTCTCAACACAGAAAACCCTAATTCGATCTGTAAATCAGTATGACACCATGCTTTCTTCTGGTTCCTTTTTCAAAACCTCTGATTATTCATTCTTCACATTCCATTCACGTGCCAGTGTCTAGCATGCCATTCATCTAGGGGGTTTTTACAATTTTTTGATAATGCTCCCCCTAAGACCATGCTAGGTCTAATTCCTAGAGGAATTATTCATACCGGATGAGGGCATAGACACATCAGTAGTTTTAGGTTCTTCTTCCTCTTTCTTCTTCTATATCTTATTCATCTCTTGCTTCATCTCTTCTTTGTCGATCTTCTTTACCAGTTCATTTTTCTCTACTCGAGCAGACTGCTTTCCCTTCTTACTTCTGCAAACCTTTGAGATATGTCCAAGTTTGTTATAGTTATAGTAGACAACACTTTTTTGATTAGTCTGACCTCCATTACTTCTCGATCTACATTTATTTGCTTTGTTTCCAAATTTGTTACAAGTATAGAAGTAGCCATTAAAGGATTGATTCATTCTACTTCCATTAAACCTGTTCATAGTCCGACTAATCATTCTCACCTAAGATCTGCATTAGCTTTATGTCCAACCTTCTTGCACGAAAAACATTGTTCAGAGAAAGAACCAGGAAATTGAATCATCCTACTCCTACATTTTGTTGCCTTGTGAACATATTTATTACAGGAAAAAAAAATACCATTGAAAGAGGGATACCTTTGTGCATTAGCTTGTCTCACAAGTGACTTCCTTGCAAACTTTCTTTTTTTCTTCCCTTTGTCCTAATTCATTTGATTATCTTTTGAACTTTCACCTGCATCATTTCCCAAGTCACCTTTGTCTTTACTCAGTTTTTGTACTACAAGCAATTCTCCAAGCTTATCAGAACTAGATCTGAAATTATTCTCATAGATTTTTGCCTTCTCTAGTTCTATTCTCAAGTTTATTACCTCCTATTCAAGTTTAGAGCATTCATCATACTTATTTTGTACCATTGTATTTAGATGTTCTTCAATTCTCTTATTTTCTTCTACAAGCACTTTCAATTCAATTATCTCTTTTTTCAGTTCCTCACTCACTTCTTTGTGTCTTTCCTTGAATTTCTTTAATTGTTCTTTCAACTTCTGGACACATTCATTTGCACCATCAATATTTTCTTTTAGATCTCTATTTTCATTTTCAACTTTGTCAAGATCCTCAAGTGCAGTCTACAGTTCTTCTTTATCATCCATTTGATCAACCTTTAGGATCTACCTCAAGTGGTTAATCTTAAACAAAGGAACCATGGCTTTGATACCAATTGTTAAAAGGCGCAGGACAATCGAAAGGGGGGTGAATCCGTTGTCACAAAAATTCAAAATTAAAATTTTAACACTTATCAATTCCACAACCACACTATTTTGTTATTAAGTATGAACATGAAACACAAATAACAGAAAGTAAAATCAACACAATGAACACCAGATTTTATGTGGAAAACCCAACGAGGGAAAAACCATGGTGAGAATTAACTCACAATATAAATTAGTTCCAAAACTTAATGTATAAGGCTCACTGCCAAGGGCTCACTACCCGGATACAAAAGCTCATTGCTTACAAGGAGGCTCACTGCCTACAAAAAGATTTACAAAACAAAATTGGGCTTCATAGCTAAAATGAATTGAAAAGAGTTCACCTAACAAGTGTCGATACAGTTCTGATGATGATCAATAGGTAGACTTAACACACTTCATCATTTTTTGTTCTTCTTCAACTTTGCATTCACAACTTCCTCATCAATTACACTTTTTAATCTTTAGGGTATGTGCAGGATCATGATGGGCCAAAAAGTGGCAATATTATGGGTATTTGTAAGGTATGTGGCTGATGACTTTTTTTTTACCCAAAATTGATGAAACGAAAAGGGTTTATAGAGGAGATTCTCAAGTTTCCACCAATATAAATTATGCTTTAATTTTAATTTAATAAATAATTATTATTAATTTTCTATTAGAATTACGACTAAAGTCCTGATCGATAGGCTGATTGAAAAACATCTATAAATTTCAAAGGGTATCACATTTTTTGAATCCAAAACATGCATCACATTCTATGCTTCACATACTATAGGATTAAAAAAGAAAATAAATTTCATGAATTTTTACCAAGTTAAGGTGGTAAGACATACAAATTTTTATATTTTTAAAAGTTGTAATAAAAATTTATTAATTAATTATTTACTTGGAAAAAATTGCAAAAATGCATCACATCCGGACATGAGTCCTCTACTTATATATAAAATCTTATAAAAAATATTATCATTTTATTATGGTTAGGGTGGTCGGGACACCTACTTCTTATTTTTCCCTGAAATTTAAGTACACTGCATTGAAATTTCAAATTTTCACCAAATAGATTTTATTTATTTTTAAATAAATCTAGTAGTTTATAAACTACATTAAATTTTCTACAGATTCTATTCTTACATATTTTTGAAATAATATAGATAACTTATTCAAATCTTTACGTCAAGTTGCCTAACACTGATTTTTCTAAATTTTTTGCCACTTAAGGGCCTATTTTTTCCATGCTGATCCTACACATACCCTTCAGCCCTATCTAATATATATATACTCAATTCATCCGCAAGCATTGACAAAATATTTCCAAAAGGAAATTCAAACATCCAACACACTACATCATGTCAACATGGACCTAAGATAGGTTGCACATATATATACATAATAAAATTAATTCACCATATCATGACTTATCCAAGAAGTCGGCCAGAAATATAATTCATTGCAAAAAGCAATCAACAAAATAGTGCCAATACGTCATACAAGCACCGAAGCATGAGAAATTTTGAACATACATTCCTTCAACAATCATAAACTATTTCCCAAAATTGCAAGCATCAACTACCAACTCTGGAGGATTGCGAACTAGAATACCAGAGTGTGTAGCTTGAATACCGGTCCAGATACCAGACCAAAATACCAGATCAAGCACTGACTTAGACTTGCAATCACAACATTGTGACATCAATGACAACAAAAAACTATAGAGATGACCATTCTTCTTCAATCTTCCAACACTATTTGCTATGGAAACCATTTGAACTAAAGACCAACCACCATGGTATGAAGTATTTTTTTACCCAACCGAATCTAAATGCATGACAAAGGAGATGGCTTGAGTTGATATCAAACTATGATTTTGAGATCAACTACATTGAGGGAAAAGAAAATTGAGTTGTTGATGCCCTAAGTTGAAGGAGACATATCTCCTTGATGATTTCAATTCACAATGATTTCAAAAGTCAAGTATTGGAAAAATCCATGGGTGATGAGTACTACGAGCAAGGGAAGAAAGCACTTTTGGATTATTCGTCAGACCACCAAACTCAAGGTATGATGGATTTCACTTTGATCTTGATGGTTTACTAAGGTTTAAAGGAAGAATCTATGCACTAGACTCTAAGGAATTAAGGAATACAGTGTGGAAAGATGTTCATACGACACCTTATTATGGAAATCCCCGAGTAACTAAGTTGTTGGCTGATGTAAAGTTGATCTATTTCTAGAAAGGAATGAAGAGGGATGTTGCAATATTTGTGGCAAGTTTTCCAGAGTTCCAAAGGTTGAAGGAAAAACTCATCACCTGGTAGGACTATTATATCCTCACAAAATTATGGAGAGGAAATGACAAGTCATTGGCATGGATTTTGTGAGAGAAGGTCTTCCAATGTCTTGGAATAAGCATAATGCTATTCTAGTAGTGGTAGATAAGCTTACCAAGGTAGCTCATTTCTATTTTAGGGAACCTAATATATCTAGATATCTAGTTATAGCTCGAAAGTTTATGCAAGAGGTGTTTACATTGCATGGAGTTCCTAAGAAAATTATTTCAAATAGGGATACTCATGTAATGTCAAGGTTTTGGAAAACCTTATTTTCTTCACTTGTGACATAGTTGAACATAAGCTCAGCTTATCACTTGAAGATATATGGTCAAACAAAAAGGGTAAAACAAATGTTAAAAGATCTACTAAGAATGTATTACATGGATCAACAATACAAATGGAAAGACTTTTTACCTTTGGTAGAATTTGCATACAATAATTCTTATCATTCCACTATCAAAATGGCTCCATTTGAAGCATTTTATGGAATGAAGTGTCAAACTCCTATAAGTTGGGATAAGTTAGAAGATAGAATGAGCCTTGGACCAGATATGCTATCATATATGGAGGATCAAGTAAGTATGATAAAGAAAAGGTTAGCATAGGAAAATGATAAACAAAAGAGTTATGCAAATTCTAAATGTGTGCCCCAACACTTCTTAGTGGGAGAAATTGTTTTTCTCAGAGTTAAGCCTCATAAGAGTTCTATTAAGTTTGTAAAGTAATCCAAACTAGCCCCACATTATGTAGGTCCCTTCTTGAGGTTCTCAAAGAAGTTAACCCTATTGCTTATCAAATTTCTTTACCACCAACTCTTGCTAGGATGCATAATGTCTTTTATGTGTCATACCTTAAAAAGTACATGCCAGTAGATAATCATGTTATTGATTGGAATGCTTTACATGTATAGGACCTAGGAGTGGTAATGATCGAACCTCTCAGATTACTTGAAACATGTAGTCTTCACCTACATAATAGAGGGGTTCTACAATGCAAGGTCCAGTAGGACCAATATGTAGAAGATTATACCACTTGGGAAAACTATTTATAGATTAAGCAGAAGTTTTCACATGTTTTTTAAGCTTTTGAGAGTTCTTGAAAACAATATTTGTTATGTTTATTTTTATGTTTTATACATTAAATCATTGAGCACGATGACTCATAAGGGGGAGGATATGTTACACTCCATTGTGTATTTACCAGTTACTATTACATTTTATGAGTAAATATATTTAATACATTATTATGTTTTAGTGAATTCAAATGAATGAATGAGATGAATGAATATATATTATGAAGTGATTTATTTTTAAATACTTTAAATGATGCAAATTATATATGATGAATATGATTTTCATGTTATCGGCTAACTTTGTTCATGATGGACTAAGCTGGATGCAGGAAAGAATTGAGCCCTCTGGTGAGGAGAGGGAGAGTATCACCCAAGAGAGGAAGTTGGTATGGAAACCACTAATGTAGCGACTTGATTTAATGCACACACTCACAGCCTAGTTTAGATAAGCTTTGTAAAGTTAGTTCGGGCTATGAGTCAGTGAGTAAACCTTGGTGATAGCTTTATGGGTTAATAGGAATGTTTGGGTGATTTTCTTTGATTCTCTATGATTTTTTTTGTTGGTTTGAGTCATAGTGTTAAATCCTTGTATATAAACATGAGATATGCTTTGTGTATATATATATATTATAAAAATATTAAAATAATAATATGCATGTAGACAATAATAAATAATTATATATGTACATATTTAATTACATAATATATACATATATACGTATGTGTGTTTGTGTGTGTTTTAAAAGGTTTTTCATATCCAAACCCCTGTGACTAGAGTTGCTCTCTAGATAGTCCTGGGGATGATTTTATGGATTGAGGAAAATAATATCGAGCAAATTTTGATATTTCTTCCCTATTTGTGGCTTCACTTTTAGACATTGATCTATCTCAACTTGAGGTTAAGGAAGACTATTTGGGAGGTTTAGACTATATTCTAGCTACAACGTGACCCGACTAGATCCTAGAGACATTCCCCACTTCCTAAACGAAGGAGTGGCAGTTCCCTTGATTCCACTTAAATGGTGAATTTTCTAATCGTTACTCTAGATGAACATAGGCAAGGGGATATCCTCAGGTATAAATTTCACTATAATGAGGCCAAAGAAATAGACTAGGATCATCCTATAAGAAATAAATTTTATAGCAATTTTTTTATGTATACACCATAGTTTTGCACTAGTATACATTTATATTTGTATTTAAATTTAGTGAATGGTATTATGGATGTATCTTTTCTTGTTTCCTTCTATGGTGTGTAGAAAATTTGTTATGATTGCATTAGCTTTGGGTCTTAATTGGTGGTGGTATGAGCATTAACGAAACTTGAACTTGTTGGTATAAATAGATACTTTTAATAACTACTTATTTAGTGGGGTTTTATTTACATATTAATTCCACTTAGGTCCTATTCTTATTTAAGTTTTTTACATAAGATTTTATCTTTTTACATTTTATTAAATATTCGAGTCCTAGGTCATTTAATGTTGACTCATGTCATTTAACTGTGAAACGATCATTTCATGTTGGTACTACATTACACCTTTTATATATAAGAAAGGTCATTGTACACTTTATAATATACCTCATCATCATATTTGGTAGATATTAATATCAAGCAAGCTCATATCCTTACTGAAGGGCATGCAATCTATTGAGAGGGGAATTAGTAGATCAAATCTATTTAAAACTCTTTAATTCAACATGTATATATAAAAATAAAACATGAATCAAAATAGCTACTATCAATCAAGCAATCAAAGAAGAACACATTCACAAATGTAGACTTCTTCTAATTGAACATTCAAAAATGTAGACTTCCTGTATCCATTTGATACATTTTAAAATTCCTAAAATTTGATAAAGATAAAAAAATAATGATTTCTTCCAACCTTGCTACTAGAATAAATGCCTCCTAAAAATCAGTTCCTTTAGCCTAAGCATATCCTTTACACACAAGTCTGGCCTTGTTTCAAATCACTTTTCCATATTCATTAAGCTTGTTTCTAAAGATCCATTTGGTAACAATAACATTTTTTCCTTTAGGTCCTGGAACCAATTCCCAAGTTTCATTTTTCCTTTTCTAATTTAATTCTTCTTTCATAGAATCTAACCACCCTTTCTCTTTTCTTTCCTTTGTATAATAATTTGGTTCAATTGTTGATAATAGAGAAAAATGTACTTTCTCATTTGATTTCTCAATTCTTCTTCAAGTTTGAACCCCATTTTCCTTATCTCTTATAAGTTAATATCCAGAGTTATTCTTATGCACATACTTAGATGAAGGCTTTGTAATTGTATTCTCAGAATTAACTTTTGAGGCTTCATCACTACTATGGATTGGATCTTCATTATCTTTCACTTCTATAATATGAATATATCGTATTGTCTCATTAATTCTTACATTGACACTTTCTACAATCCTTTCCAATATTTTGTTATAACATCTATATGCCTTGCTTGTCATAGAATGGCCAAGAAAAATACCTTCATTAGATCTAGAATCAAACTTACCTAATTTTTCTTCATCCCTTTTGATGTAGCACTTGCTTCCAACTATCTTGAAACATGTAGATAACTAAATCTAGTATTCTTCTCCATAATTCATATGGTTGTTTATCAATCCTTGGTCTGATTTGAGCTATGTTCAAAATATACAATGTACTGTGAACTACTTCTCTCCAATATACAATTGTTCTAGCTATCTCTTGTACAATCTAGTTCTTCCTCCCAGCTAATCAATTCTATTGTGGAGTTCTAAGATCAGAAAATTATCTATGGATCCCATGTAACTCATATAATTGACCATACCTATCAGAAGTGAATTCTCCACCTCTATCTAATCTCAAACACTTGATTTTCCTTTCGGTTTCATTTTCAACCATTCCCTTGAATGCTTTAAATTTTTTAGAAGATTTTGATTTTTTTCTCAAAAAAGTAATCCTATTCCTTCTAGAATAATAATCAATAAACATCAGTAAATTCTTGTCACCTTGTAGAATATTTGTCCTCATTGGTCTACATAGATTCATATGAATCAAATCCAATGGCCTCATTGTAGAATATTCCTTGGTAGGAAATCTAGTCTTTGTTTGGGTATGTGCAAGATCATCATGGAAAAATCAGGCCCTTAAGTGGCAAAAAAATCAAAAAAATCAGAGTTAGAAACTTGACGTAAAAATTTGAATAAGTTATCTATATTATTTCAAAAATATGTAAGAATAGAATCTGTAGAAAATTGAATGTAGTTTCTAAACTACTAGGTTTGTTTAAAAAAAAATCTATTTGGTGAAAATTTTAAATTTCAATTGTAAAAATTTTTAAATTTCAATGCAGAGCATTAAAATTTTAAATTTCAATGCAATAGCATTTAAATTTTAGGGAAAAAATAAGTAGGTGTCTGTCTAACCACCCTAACCACAATAAAATGATAATATTTTTTTATAATATTTTAGATATAATTAGAGGACTCATGTCCCAATGTGATGCATATTTTTTGTAATTTTTTCAAAGTAAATAATTAATTATGATTTTTTATTACAACTTTTAAAAATATTAAAACTTGTATGTCCACCACCTTAACTTGGTCAAAACTTCATAAAATTCATTTTTCTTTTTTTAATCCTATAGTATGAAGCATAGAATGTGATACATGTTTTGGATTCAAAAAATGATACCGTTTGAAAGCTATAGATAGATGTTTTTCCTATCAATTAGGACTTTAGTCATAATTTGAATAGAAAATGAATAATAATTACTTATTAAATTCAAAGTAAATAATAATTTATATTGGTGGAAACCTGAGAATCTCCTTTAAAAACCCTTTTCGTTTCATCAATTTTGGGTTAAAAAAAAGTCGTCAGCCACATACCCATCATATTGCCACTTTTTGGCCCATCATGATCCTACACATACCCGCCTATTTTTCCTTAATGACATGGATTGTAGCTAGTATATTAAGGCTTCTTGACCTTTGGAATGTATCTAACCATTCCCTTTGAACTAATCTTCACAATATCATCAAAATTGAGGTGTCCTAGGATCCTTTTGTGCTAGATCCAACTCTCTTCTCTCTATATAGAAAAACATTTTTTCCCATTCAACTCACTAAGATGATATATATCACTATTAGTCCTACTTCTTTCTCCAACCAACTCTTTGGTACTAGTATTTATTATTTCACAATCTTCAACACTAAATTAAAGATTGTAAACCTTTATCACACATTTGACTTACACTTCTAGAAGATTATGTTTCAATCTTTCAACATATAGAGTTCACTATGAGTTTTTTTCTTACCACCATCAAGACACAAAGTACTCTTATTGGTAATTGTAGATTTTTTTTTTTAAGATTCAAAAATCCTCCATAAAATGTAACGCCCCGCCGTGCGAACCCCAAAGGACAACAACAATAATTACAGCAATTTTTTTTTTAAAATAAAAAATAAACATAACATACATGTAATACACATTAAGTCATAACATGAATTTCAATTAAATAGATTCATTAACATATACATCCCTTGGGGTACACGAAGATTCATTACACAACTTAGATCCATACAACATCAATAAAGAATAAAATCCAAAGATATAATCATTAACAATAAATATAACACATACATGAAAAATTCATCGATAAGAAGCCATCTGCACATAAATACAACATATGCATGATTAACATAACACAATGAATAACAACTACCATGGTCAATATCCACGCCAAGTTTAACATTTCATTATAGTACAATGTTCAAAAAGTACAATGATGTAAAAGTGTTCCCAAACATAAATGGTAACCATACACAAGATACCATGATACAAATGAATAGATGAATACTAGCATCAAAACTGGCTCCAAAACAAATACAACTCTGGAGTCACTGTAACAGCACCAATCCGCACCTCTCGATCCTCGACTGGGGACCCAATGGGGTGCTTAGCACGTTCCACCCGACCATGTGAGTCCGAAGACCCACCCCCCGTGCTAGGAGCTAACAAGAAAGAGACCTCAACCAAGAACATCCAAACATGGAACCACAAGACCCAACAACATACAAAAGTATCATAAAACTCAAGGATTACAATTACATAATCAACCACATACAAGAGTCAACATAACAACTTAAAGTCATAAGTCTCATCACCTAAATCAAAGCAATAGCCAATAAACAAGGAACCAAAGGAAGATCATAAAACACTTCCAAATCAAGATGAAATTAATAAACATATCACAATTCTGAATCGCAATGATACAATACAATAACATCATATCACAGTACCATAAGAGTACAAGGTCGAAACCCAAATTATCAACAAGATTTATACAAGACCATAGAATACACCATAGATAAAATAGGGTAAAACCATAAATCAATTCAAACAACTATGATCCATCAACTCAAGACAAAGACCCACTTCCAGAGGATTTCCAAAGAAGCAACATAATAAGGAGTGTTAGAGGAGAGTGTCATCGCATGGCTTAACATGGATTCTCCAGGCTACCACTATCGCAAGGAGCCGCTTCCGTCTACTGACGAATTATCCAGGCAACCCGAGCGCTAGGAGCCACCTCCATCTATGGTTATCCAGGCTACCTATCTCAAGGCGCGCTCCATAGGGTTGCTCATGCGGAATCATTAACCTTTCATGAAGACAAGGTAACGATCTTGCCAACCACGGCCTTCTCAATCCCCTTTAGCCTGTGATAGCACTAAACGGCGGACGAGGCATCAATTATCTTTTTAATGTGATTCTACCCACCCCTAGTTAATTATTTAAATTATCACTTATTAAATTCACTCTAACGAGGGCTATCCTGGTGCCCCTTTGTGCGCCGACCACCCACTTAGAGCCACTCTCTCTCTCTAGACACTCAAAACATAAAACCAAAATCCAAGGGTTGTACAACATAACAAGAACATTATATCACAACAGAGCAGCATGCAAGGCATTACCCATCTTGCCATAAATACATAATCAAAATCTCCATGATTCCCGTACAACCCTTTCAAAAACATGAAACCAAAACACTTGCCACAACAAGGGCACATAAAAGGAGGAACATTAACCAATAGTAAAATAAACCTCTGGAAGATTCTCATAAAGTTACACTAGGGTTTCCCCATCAAAGAACTGACAGCAATAATTGCAAGACCTCAAAGAACTATTTCCAATGTAAATATAATGAGCAAATACACCAAAATAAAATCAACAACTCCACTCAACAACACCAACAACTTTGATACGAACTAAATCGGGAATCCAAGGGAAACCTCTATTTTCTCCTCTCGGAATACCCATAACTCAAAGAACTTTTCAATTTGACTCATTAACAACTCAAGCAGAACTGTCAATCATGACAAAGATAACCTTAACCAAATTGCCACTTAGTTAGAGAGCAAAAGAAAACATATAGAAATGTAAGTTAAATGAGAGAAAGTCCCTAACTCAAAATCAGCTCACGAAAAGTCACATTGAAAGGACCTATCGAGACAATACATAAAACCACTAATTCAAATATAATATATCCATTCATTCAATAAGAAGTAACTTGAACCCATCTAAAAAGAACATTATTCTAACGATCAAACATTTTCATCATTTAAGGATATCACAATATTACAAAGTGAAGATATAATCTGATGTTATAAGCCACAAGACACTAATTCTCAAGCATACTCTTCCAAACACAAATTAAAACAATCATGAACAATAATACGGGTTCCCATTTTACACACATAATTACATACAAGGACCATTAGACACATCAACCTTGAAGAACACTATCATAAAACACTTACAATGAACAGGCCATCGAGACATCTCCATAAATATCCCACAAATCACACCCATCTTAAAACAATTACATAACACTTAAACCAATAATCAAAACACTTTGTTTAAAACAACAATCACTCACACCTTACAACCATAAAGACATTCCTTTAATCTAGGCATTATTTCAACGTTCTTATCACTTACTTTAAGGTATCCACTTAATTTAATTAAAAGAGTATTTACTACAAATAATTATATTTAAAATAACTATATCGTTTATAAGATAACCAACTCCATCGACTGTTTAATATGAATCCTAATTATAACTTTAAAATGTAATACTAAGATGACAATTCTATAAATTACAACTTTATTATAATCCTAAGGTGACGATACTAATAAATTATTTCACATAGTAGTTTGATAAATAATTATTATTCACAGACTCATTAGATAACAAAAAAGGTAAAACCATTTAACATTTAATTAGTATCATTTAAATTAATTAACCTATGAACCTGGGATTTATCCTCACTTAAAAATAACTTTATCATTTAACCTTCAAGTAAAAGAAACTATGTAAATGTAGAATCACTTATCTCCTTTAGTGAACCCTAAAACTTAATTAGCCATATAAATCAATTTACTTTAACTAAATACACAGTTCATTTATCTACAACAAAATTAAATACCTAATTCAATAATGTTCATTCCGTTAAAATCTTTTGTTAAATAATATTTTACTAAGCAACCTATGGAAATAACCATTTTCTCTTTAATTATTTACCTAATTCATTCCCTGGCACAATAATTCACAAGTAATTGTAGCAATATTTTATTCTAAGTAACCAACTACCTAATTGCCAAGAGTATCCATTAGCCAATCCTAAAAGCATGCGAGGAGTTTAGATATTAAGATAACATTTATTTCATTCTAAAAGAAATATAAAAGATATCATGAAATTAATACTATAAAATTAAATTACCAATTAAGAGAACATGTAAGAAAATTCAAGATATATTTTATATTATAATTTTCCTCAATTTAAATCTCACGTTAAAAACTTTTAACCTATCTTTCCATCCTAATTTAGATACAATGATTAATAATATTCAAAAAGGACATTTGTTTCTACCTAAGGTAACAAATGTGAGAATTCTAACTGCACCATCCTTAACCCCTAATGACTAACTACCTGGCAAGATTTCATGCCAACAATTAATAACTTTATTTATTCAAAACAAGATCCTCTAATTATATCTCACCTCAACCAATATCTAACCTAATTATTAATAAACAAATATATATATATATATATATATATATAACTTCACTTTCTGATTACAAATAAGAGATCATTTATCTAGCTGGGATAAAAATCTAATTCTTCACAGCACAACCTTAACCTAAATAAAATTAATATTTTTAGTTAATCTACTCTAATTCATTCACTTCATTAACTAAACATCTTTCAACGTAATTTCCTTAACTACTAATATTACGAATATTACCTAAAAGCAAGACCTTCACAGTAATAAAAGAATATACCCTTTGCACAATATTTACCTTAAACCTATTCAGTTACAAAAGCATAACCCTAATTCCCGATATTCTAATGTGTCACCCATTTTCATTATATAGTATAATCATTAATTTTACAACCAAGATAACATTCTTTATTATTTCTCTATTTACCTCAAAACCTATCATACTAGCAGACCAAAATTTAATTTAACTTTTTATAAATTATATTTATTATCAGCAAAACACAACCATAAGGGAGCAGCTTGATAGCAGCCTCGTATTTTAAGCATAACGCCAAAACTATAATCTGGGTATTTGAGATTTTTGGACAGCAAATAGAACACTGGAATTTGGAGAAACCCTTTAAATTTACCAGCAAAATAGTTTGTATAAAAAATGTTATGGATGACACAATTAGACTGTTTGAATAGAGTCACAGGAAACAGTTTACCAGTATAACAATATATATATCTATTTTTTTTACAAACAAAATATAATATGTATATATATATATAAACAATCGCAATAGATTTAAAATATTATAATTTAAATCAACATTTTAATGGATCTTTAATCCTAATCTCACATCTATAAATCTATAAAGAACGAGAGGTTCATCAATAATAAAATAAATGAATTTTCATTAAATCACTTAAGAATATGAAATGTAAAATTTACCCAGAATACAAATAGATTTCAATACGTAACTAACTTTTTATAATTATTCACATAAAATATGAATATAGATTGAAACCACCGCATATGATTATAAGTTGAAAACCATATCATAAAAACTTAAATCAAAACCCTAGCACCACATGCAATTTGAATCTTCAAGATGATTTACAATTCGCACACAACATATCAAAAATATAGAGAGGGGAAAGAAAATTGTACTCTTTTCCAGAGAGCATTGACAGGAAATTTCAATTGGCGTTGTAAATCAATGTTGTCTGGAACCAAAAACCCTAAGCCGAACAATCCATGACAGAAGGAGCCACCCTTCAAACCCGCCAATCCCCCTTTTATCTCTAGAATAATTCTCATTTTAATAATTTGTTTCATGGAGTCTTTTCCACTCCCTTCGGGAAACCGTTCAACTTCCAGCAGTTATGAATGAATGACAGCCACGACCCTTAATTATTATTTTATAATCTAATCTTTAATATATGAACCAAATAGGTCATCTATTAGATATTCAATAAATAATTAATAATTTAATCTTTCTTTTAGTTACAGATAAATATTTTCTCCTTAATTTGTTTATCGAATTTAAACATTAAATGATAATTACCTTGCAATATTCTATTTTTATTTATTTCTATTAACAATGTAATTTTATTCTTTCATAACCTCTAATTATATTAAAACATTTAATTAATTATTTATTTCACAAAGAAATTAATAAAAATCTTATCACATTGTTTAATTACTCATACTTCTTTTAGTTATTATTTTAATTTAATAATTAACCATCCAAAATAGTTATCGTATCATTTACTAATGTAGTTCATTCAGTTATAATTTCACTTCCCAATTAAATTAAGTTCCCTTTTAATCCTTTTTAATATTTTATCACTTTTAAATTTATTAATTGAATTTAATCATTAAATGATAATTACCTTTCCTCATTTAATCTGATTATTTTAAATAACTAACTCCCAACAATAATTAAATTGACCTTTATCATTGAATCTAATTCTTTATTTAATTCCAAATGAAACAGGTAACCTTATAATTAAATTAATTTTATTAATCAAATCCAAACATATTATTAGTGTTACCTCATAACCTTAAATTTAAATTAAATAATAAAATCACCACATCATCATGACATTACCAACAACAACTTACTTAACAACAACGACGACCGAAACGGAGGGCACTACATAAAAATTATGGAAATACATAAACTTACTTTTGTCTCTAAAATATGACCTAAACATTTGATGTCAATGATCTATAGATTCATCTCCTTTTGATCATGTAATATAGTTTGAGCCAACATGGATTTTTGTGATCTCTTCTCCTCTAGTTTATTCTTCAAAAATTTAACTAATTAATTACTCAAACATTCTAAAAAAATTCCTTTTGTTTTTGGTAGTAGAGGACTCACAAAATTGCTTCTACAGTTCCTAGAAATGTGTCTAAAATTGTTGCATTTGTGAAAAATAATATTGAAATTGTACAAAGGTACAAACATATTACTACTAAAAAAGTTGTCTCTTCTTATTATCTATCCCTTCTACAATTCACGACCTTATGACCAAAATGATTGCAATTAAAATAGTAACCATAAAAAGAATGATTGAACCTGTTATTGTATCCTTGTCCTCAAGTGAAGCTTTTCTTCTAGATCTTCTATTCTAACTTTACACTTGGATGAAACCATCATTCTACACCTTACTATCATTGATTTCTATCATTTGTTCAGACTTTGAACTTTTGGAACCAATATCTTCTAGATTCTCATTAGTAGACTTCACAAATTTCTCAATCACCTTGTTCTTCTGCATATCAGTAAAGTCGCTTGTCCAGTTTTTATATGCAATGATCTTTGGCTATCAATTATTTGATCCAAGATCTCAGTACTCTTTCCAAACTTTACCTTTAGCTAATGATTTACTTTATCAAGATCTTTTCATAATGACACAATTTTTTCTTCAAGCTTTTCATAATGCTTGTCTCTTGACAAAAACCTCTTAGACAAAACTTCTTGAATCCTCTTTGCTTCTTCTACTTGAATCTTTAGGTCAATGATCATCTTCTCTACCTTCTCAAGATTCTAAAATAAATTTTCTTTAGCCTTTACTTCCTCGTAAATTATCTTCTTCAATCTCTTAACCTCTTTTCCAATGAAAAGAATTTCTTCTACAAAATCTACCTCATCATGATCATTTTTAGGATTCATTTGTCATCATCTTTAGTAATTTCCATAGCCATGAATATTGCTTCTCTCCTCCATCTCTAGATATTTCTTGATCCTCACCATCAATTGAATAGCCTTTCTCATTGATGAGAAAACTCTTTATATTCCCCATATTGTTATTCCCTTTAAGAAATGACTTCTTTACATGCTTTTTCTCAACATTATTAGAGTTCTTATATGAAAACTTAGCCATAAAATGTCATATATCACCATAATTAAAAAATTTAAAGGAAACTTACCTTTATATTTTTTTGAACCCCTCTACATTTTCCTAACAAAATTTTCTTACTCCAGATTTGATCCATCATCTGAATCTATATCAAATTGATTTTTAGATGCTTTGAATGTTGCCTCCTTCCTTGTGGAAATGTCACTAGAAATCCCCATCTCATAAGCAGTCTAGATTTCATGTAACTCATCCATGGTTAGAGAATTTAAATCTTTAGCTTCTTCAACAAAAAAACTCTTGCATCAAACCTTTTAGGAAGGGATTTGGGTACCTTTTTCACAACCATACCTTCTTTTAGTTCTTCACCAAGACCTTTGATAGATTTGAAAACCTCATAAACTTAGAGTAGGAATGTAGCAATTTTTTCCTCTTCTCTCTTTTTCAGAATTTCAAACTAACCTCGATGAGTTTAAGGCTTTACTTGTTTCACCTTTTCATTAACTTCATAGATATTATGAAATTTACTCCATACTTACTTCGCTATCTTGCAATGCATGATCTTCACAAACTCAGAGTTAGACAAACCATATAAAATAGCATTCCATGCCTTAGCATTATTCTTACAAGCCTTCTTTCTAACTTGATCTCTTAGGGGACTTTCACGGATCTCATATCCATTCATAATTTATTTCCAAACCTAAAACCCTAGGGCCATCAAGTATGATTCCATTCTTACTTTCCAAAAAGAATAATTAAAAAACTTTAAAGGAAATGTCATATATCACCATAATTAAAAAAAAAATTAAAGGAAACTTACCTTTATATTTTTTTGAACCCCTCTACATTTTCCTAACAAAATTTTCTTACTCCAGATTTGATCCATTGTCTAAATATAGATCAAATTGATTATTATATGTTTTGAATGTTGCCTCCTTCCTTGTGGAAATGCCACTAGCAATCCCCATCTCATAGGTAGTCTATATTTCATGTAACTCATCTGTGGTTAGAGAATTTAAATCTTTAGCTTCAAAAAAAAAAAAAAAATTGCATCAAACCTTTTACGAAGGGATTTGAGTACCTTTATCACAACCATACCTTCTTTTAGTTCTTCACCAAGACCTTTGATAGATTTGAAAACCTCATAAACTCGGAGTAGGAATGTAGCAATTTTTCCCTCTTCTCTCACCTTTAGAATTTCAAATTGACCTTGATTAGTTTGAGGCTTTGCTTGTTTCACCTTGTCATTAACTTCATATATATTGTGAAATTTACTCCATAATTTCTTCGTTATCTTGCAATGCATGATCTTCACAAACTCTGGGTTAGATAAACCACATAAAATAGAATTCCATGCCTTAACATTATTCTTACAAGCTTTCTTTCTAACTTGATCTCTTAGGGGACTTTCACGGATCTCATATCCATTGATAATTGATTTCCAAACCTCAAACCCTAGGGCCATCAAGTATGCTTCCATTCTTACTTTCCAAAAATAATAATTGGATCCATGAAAGTGTGGTGCCTTATTTGCAAACATTCCCTCTTGAGCCACTGAGTTTGTCATCTTGAATCTACCTCAAGTTGTTAATATTCTTCAAAGGAACATAGCTATGATACTAATTGATGGGCACATAATCTATTGAGAGGGAGAGTGAATCAGTAGACCAAATCTATTTAAAAATATTTAATTCAAAATTTATATCCAAACATGAAACATGAATAAAAAATAACAACTATCAATCAAGCAATCATAGAAGCACAAATTCACACAATCAACACCAGATATACGTGGAAACCCAGAATGGGAAAACCCATGGTGAGAAGAGCTACTTGGAGCTAATATCCAAATCTATCCTCACAAAATGAATATCACAGTCACAAAGTAGGCACCAACCTACCAGAGACACTAATCCTCTATCATGTTTTTAGGCACGAACCTACTGAAGACACCAATCCATAATTCAAATATCTAACCACAAACTCAATGAGTAGAACCCTAGTCCTAAATGATTACAAATATAAAGAATGTGAAACTTCAATTTTGATTAAATATCTTACACAAGATCTAATCTTGTCTTAAACACTCTCCAACACAACTTGTGATCTTTTGATAATGACACACACTAATTGAGATGCAACTCACATTGAATAACACTTTATTCGCACAATTGTTCTCACACTCACATACACTCTTACATCACATACATCTATCATGTCAAGTGAGATCTAAATTATATACAATAAATTACATTAAGATCATTTCATGTTGGCCAAGGATCCACAATTAACCAACTCGGCATAGGCTGGACCTAAATTCAAATTTACATGAAATGTGTAGCGAGTAGGTCCTCAAAAAAATTTATTGTTTTCAAACCAACATGATATTTTGCACTTATAAAGGGTCCTTAACTTGGATATAATTTAACTTTCCACACTATCTCTAGATGTTGCACTCTACTAGTCATTGTCACATAGTTCTGAAACAACCACTGGTTGATTAACTAGTGACCCTTATGTCACTTCAAAAAAAATTCATGTTGAATATAACTTCATGAAACTCTATAAAATGATAGAACATGTGTAGACATACTCTTGATTCAAACTGTAGTGCCAACACTCACATCCCAAAAGGTTTACAAATCATAAGTATGTTGCCAGCGAAATTTCTCTACCCTGTGTAACTGACCAAAAACATTCTAAATTGTAATTTTGGATTACCTTTATCAACATGAATAGATGTAAGAAAGATATTGCAAGAATACTATAGTCAATCCTCTTTATTGTACTTGAAATACAATGATAATTCAAGTATGATTACATTCAATTCTCATTGTTCAGCTAGCATTACTCCATAGACATTAGTGAGCACTATCTATCATCAGTGGAATTACTCTTTGACATTACTACTTTGTCATCAATGACAACCTATATTCAATAATTTCATACTCTCTTGTAGAAGGTTTTCATTTTTTTGTAGGTGGTCCTAGGATAGACCTAACTTTCAACTCATACATGGTATCACAGCCAAACCTTGCAAATTCCTTCTCATATTTGAGGGTAGAGCTATTTCCAATGAGATATCTTCGTGAATTTTAGTAAGGTTGAGTATGGTCTTCCCTTGCACTTGATGGTGATCTAGAGAATCAGAAAAACTTAAAAAAAACCAATTATAGAGAGTTTCTCTTTGTGGGTTTTCATTACATGGTTGATTTTATGAGCATGTTCGAGGTAATCTAAGCTCACAATTGAGTCTAGGGAGTTTGTGAAAGTCAAGATTGGCTTTCATTTTTTCAAAATCTAACATTTTTCTAAATCTATGAGGGTTTCAAGTTGGGAGGTGGTTACCAAATCTGGGAGGTAGTTGATTTTTGGGAGCACTTTGGGTTAAAATCAACCCTACCATTATGTCTTGAATGCCCAAAAACCTATAGAATTCCTATCAAATCATCAAAATCAAAGAATTTTCCCCAAGACCTCAAAAAAATTTATTCCCTCGTCACCATTTTGGTATTGTACAGTTTTATACAATATGGTACTGTGTAGTCTATATAGTCTACAACATTAGTGGAGGGTACAATTTGCATGTGCAAAGAATATTTGGTTGTCAAATTAGTATGCATCATCTGTGTACATGTCTACATAATCCTCTTATGTCTATAGTAGCTCTGCAATCTATCGACATATGTCAGAAAGTATGGGAGCCATTTTTTTTAATTATCAAATTTTGGTGGGTATGTGCAGGATCATCATGGAAAATATAGGCCCTTAAGTGGTGAAAAATTCAGAAAAACCAGAGTTAGGCAACTTGACGTAAAAATTTGAATAAGATATCTATATTGTTTAAAAACTATGTAAGAATAAAATCTATAGAAAATTGAATGTAGTTTCTAAACTACTAGGTTTATTTTAAAAAATATAAATCTATTTGGTGAAAATTTGAAATTTCAATGCGGTAGTACTTAAATTTTGGGGAAAAAATAAGTAGGTGTCTGTCTGACCACCCTAACCACAATAAAATGATAATACTTTTTATATTTTAGATAGAAGTAGAGGACTCATGTCCCGATGTGATGCATATTTTTTTGTAATTTTTTTCCAAGTACATAATTAAATATGAATTTTTTATTGCAACTTTTAAAAAATATAAAAACTCATATGTCTAACCACCTTAACTTGGTCAAAACTTCATGAAATTCATTTTTTTTAATTCTATAGTATGCAAACCATAGAATGTGACACATGTTTCATATTCAAAAAATGTGATACCATTTGAAAGTTATAAATGTTTTTCAATCATCCTATCAATTAGGACTTTAGTCATAATTCAAATAGAAGATGAATAATAATTATTTATTAAATTCAAAGTAAAGCATAATTTATATTGGTGGAAAGTTGAGAATCTCCTTTAAAAACCCTTTTCATTTCATCAATTTTGGGTAAAAAAAAAAGTTGTCAACAACATACCCTACAAATACCCATCATATCACCACTTTTTGGCCCATCATGATCTTGCACATACCAAGGTAGTTTAAAGGATTTTTCTAGTGGATGGTTTTATTTTCACCTTCCCTATGGTTCCTTGCCACTAATTACGTGGCCAACTCCCTAATGGTGCATGGAGCTACCACTGACCTTCATCACCAAGGCTCCCCCTCTAGGCTCCTATAGGTGGTGCTAGATGTTTTTGCTAGTGTCGAGAGCAATCACATTGGTGACCTGCTACCAGCCCCCAAGAGTAAAGGTTGACCCCTAATTGGTCTCCTAGGTTCTCATATTGACCTCTTTTTTTTTGTCAATGCATAACTTTTTTCCTAGGTATCAAAGTTTTGCAAACAAGATATTGATAGATATCTAGTTATGTGTACTTCATAGTGCTGCAAATAGTTTTTGTAGCTTGTTTTGTAGGTATATTGTATTCCCAAGTGAAGTTCCTTTTCCATTTTTTACCTTTGAGCTCATAAATTTTTACCAGTTTATTTGATTTTTGTGATTCCAATAGCAATTGAAAGGTATTTAGGAGCTATATCATTTCATTCATGCACTTTTCTATATTTAGCCCTAGGTGTAAATTATTTAATTTTTACATATTTGGCATATTCAATGATTACTTAGACATACTTTCTCTTGGAGAAGTTTTGTTTGTGGGGGGCTTCATTTTCAAATGTATTTCGGATTTGGGAGGTATCACATCACTTTGTATCAGATATTTTTCTATTTTTGCACTCTTTGGAACTTTTTGTTCTAGTGGTTTAATCAAGGTTTGAGGTCCTAAATTCTCATAATTATCATGCATGGAATGAAATAGTGAGAAAAATTATTTCATCTAGGTGTTTGTGGTCCACCTTGGATGACGAATAACCTAATTTTTCTAGAGAATATGAAAATTTTTATCATATGAGCAAATTTTATGAGGCTATGGGTTTGATTTCTTTGCACATTTCTGAGAGTTTGGTCATCCATATTTAGGAAAATACTACTCGTAGACATGTTTGGGAAAAGTACAAGAAGTTTTTTGGTTTAGTTATTAAGATTCGTGCTATGCACTTAGAGGTAGAATTGGCATTACTTTTCATAGATTCTTTTAACACCATTGAAGACTATTTGGTAAAATTGAAATCATTGAGGTCACAATTGGCTGGTTTTGGTAAAAATAAAACTCATAAGGAATACATATTCTTGATTTATTCTAAGTTTAAAGGTTCATGTGTAGACTTCTCTACTTTCGTTTATGCTATAATGGATGAATTAAGTGATTCATTTTTCATGTCTTCTTTTGAGACATTTTTTGATAGGTTGACTAGGAAAAAAAATAAACTTAGTCAATGTGATATACACTCTAAGAATCATTCTTTGATTACATTATAACCTAAAGGTAAAGGAAAAAAGAACTAAAAACCTAAGACAAAATATTGTGATACATTCACCTCTCCTAGAGAGGACAAAATTAAGGAGAAAACCAAGTGTGGTTATTGCAATAGACCTAGACATGGTGAACAAACTTGCTATAATAAAAAGTTAGATGAAATCACGAAACTTATAAAAGAACATAAAATTTCTTTTCCTTATAAATCTACAAGTTCAACTTCTTCTTCTTCACAACCTTCATCTTCTACACACATAGGTACCACAAGAATTGCGAATGAGGGTGATAAAGTAAAAGATAATAATATGAAGGGTCATGATCTTGTTGTAACACATGTTGAACAATCTAAAGATTGGATTCTTGACTTTAGATCCTCATATCATATAGCAAGAAAACCTGGTAGGATTTCATCCTTGAAGCATACTTCAATCATGAAGACCTTGATGGAAAATGTTGTTTATTTGAATGTATTTGGTAAAGGAGTTGTTGATGTGACCAATGATATTTTTCATGATGTTCTTTGTATTCTTGATATTTGGCATAATATTCTCTCTGTATATCAAATAGAACATACTAGTAAACTCATTGAGTTCACTTTTGATTTAGTTTTCTTTTGAGATTTGTATACTAGACAACTAGGGATGACCATGATGCAAATATCTATACCTTTTCTTATTTTATTCTTGATGGTGAATGTTCTAAGGACCACTCTCCTACATCAATTGTGGGTAGTTGTTTGTATGGTTTTTTTAATCTCATTGTTCATCATGAGGTTTTATCATCTCCTACTTCAGATTTGAGTATTGACTTGGTTTCCAAGACTTCAGATGAGGACACATTTTTTTCCATATTTTCCTTTGTAGGATGGTTTCTTGATAGATGTGTCATATTTGGTTTGTCATTCCTCTTCTGTAGATTTGGAGGAAATTTTTTATTAGGTTACTCTATTCTTTGATCATACATCTTATTTAGAGGCTTCTCTTGAGTTTCCACATCCTTTGTCTTCTTCCTTGATTAGGGTCACACTTGATTTTTTTGAGACATCTTTAGACACACTTGATGCATCTTCAAATATATCATTCATGAGGCTTCTTCCCTCTTTCTTCATCATACTAAAACCATGCTGAAAAGAACTAATCTCAAATTTCTTTTTGTAACTCATGTTGTCATGATATTATTCTCAGGATCTAGCTTCTTGTTCACTATGACTGTGTATACTTGTGAATGGAGACTTATTTCATTATGAGGATCCAGATGAATGTCTTCAGGATTTCAAAGACTATGCTCTTTCTTGCCTTTAACATGTCACTGGAATGTATGGATCACTTCTTTACTAATATTTTTCATGTATAGTTCTACAAGCTCCTTATAATTTGTCCATAGTCATGAGTACATATGATACCCTTATATGACTATCATGTTGTTCACTCATACAATTGAAATAATACCAGCCTTCATATATTAAAATTTAATAACCAGATGTAGATAAAAGAGCAATGCCACTAAGAAATAGCTCTAGATCTCACTTCTAATGGCATTAACAGGGTAGCTTCTACCCATGAAGTCTTTTGCAATGTTTTGTGAAAAAATCTTTGGGCAGCTTGTCTTGTTTGAATTTGTTCCTCCTTGACCTATCTTCATACCCCTCTATTCTATCTAGATACCACTTGTGAAAATCACTCTAGCATCATAAATATAAATAGACCATTATCATGGTTTCTTCCTTTGTCTATTATGTTCCCTTCTCTATGTAACATGATCATATGATTGGGCATCCAATTCATAGGTTATTTCATTTAGAAATAAGATATTGGATTTTTATCACTTCCCTTTTAATCTTTGCCCTTTTTCACTCATGAAATAATTGTTATTTGGGTTTCTTGAATAAGATTGTCATGAAATCCTTATGGACGTCCCAATATAATGACCTTACATACCTCATTCATCACTTTTCTCTTTACAATTACAGTACAAGAGAAAGAGAATATGTAAAATTACTTGCTACAATAAGTTCTTGTACACAAAATAACTCTAGAAACCCTATCAAGAACTACATCTTTATTCAAGGTAGCCCTAAGCCTTTAAATGACTCACATCTTATTCTTGTTCGACTTTTCTTTATACACCTCATAGAAATTTTTACAAGGGCTCAAAAAGATAAATGCATGCATACCATCTTTGGTTTTAGTCCCTATGAGGCTATACACATTCCTTCTTGTCTTTAAACCTTTATCCACTATTTTTCCTAATTTCTTCCTTATTTCACAACATTGATCATCAAACAAAATGTTATATCCATTATCACAAATATGACTTACACTTAACAAGTTGTGTTGAAGACCTTCAACAAAGTAGACATCATGAATAGGTGTTTTCCATCTAAAAGCAATGTACATTTACTTCTGATATGGATAATATTATTGTCTCCAAACTTGAAAAAAATTCCATCATGATCTTCAAACTTGGTGAATTTTCTCTTATCACTTGTCATGTGATTTGAACAACCACTATCTATGATCCACAAATCCCTCTTCTTAGCATGTAGAGAAACTTACATAAACATTTATTTTTTAGTTTTAGTGCCCTTCTCTTTTTCCCTCCAAACTAATTTTGGTTTATTATCCTTCTTATCAAGGTTTGTAAGATTCATCTTCTTCATAGAATGACCATTACCCCTTAGTTTCTAAACTGATTTTGACTTGTTCTTTTTCTTATCAGCAATAGTAGGTGTTATATTTATTTTGGAATAAACATTAGCACTCGTTTGCCACACCTTAGAGTTAGGTCTACAATATTTAGCTATATGACCAAAATTATCACAATTATAACACCTCAAACTACTTAAGACATCAAATGGATTTATACTAACAAAGTTTGATCTCCTTCTTGAACAAACTTTACAATCACTAGCTTTATGGCCATATTGATTACAACAACAATTAATAACCATAAAAATATAGATTATACCTGAATGGTTTGTTCCTTCTTGCAATAAATGGTTTCATGAACTTATTTATGATTTTTATGAAATTATATGTATCAAAATCTTGGATTAGGTTATTGTCACCATATTTTGAAGGAGTTTGAGAACATTATTTAACTTCTTTCATTTTATCATCACAACCCTTTGAACCTTGACCTATCTCATAGCCAAGACTAGACTTATCATTATAACTCTCTTTCCTTTTCAAGAGGTCTTCAAATTTGTTTGTGCCATCAAACTTATCTAACTTCCTTCTCAAGGACATAATTTTTGCCTCCAATCTTTGGCAATCCTTTATCTTCACTTCTAGCTCAAATTTGGTCACTTCTTCAATTCTTTTACTCTCTTCAAGTTGATTTTTTAGGCTGATTATAAGTTGGTCTAAATCTTTGATAGTTTGACATCTTTCAAGGCTTCCTTCTTAAATATTTTTATCTCCTTTAAAACACAAAGTAATTCCCCTTCAAGGTCTACTTCACTTTCTTCAACTTGTTTATCCTTATCAAAAATATTGCCACATTTATCCTTTTGTTTTTTATTTGAACATATAGCATTAGCCATGAGGGTTTGCAACTTGGCTTCCTCAATTTTGACATCACCTTGATAAATAAGTTTACTTTAACTTGTCCCAAACATCTTTTGTACTCTTATAATGCATGACTTTAACAAGGATATCATTTCTCAAACCACAAAGAATAGCATCCGTTGCCTTGGCATTGCACTCATAATATTTCTTCTCAACAACAATAGGAGGTTGTGAAGGCACTATATAACCATTTTATAATGATTTCCATACATCATATCCCAAAGAAGACAAGTAAAAATTCATCCTAATACTCCAAAAAGAAAAAAGTGTCATTAAATAGAGGTTCTTTTGAGGTAGAAGATCCTTCCTGATTAGCCATAGTATTCCACTATCGTCTGATAAAATCAAGTTGATTAAACTTTTACAGGGAACCTATTGCTCTGATACCAATTGTAGAAATACTCAAGATCACTGAGAGTGGGGGGTGAATCAGTGAGGTACAAAAAATAAAGAAATTAAACAAATTTAACTTTTGAGAATCACAAAATTCAAAGGAAGCACACAAAGATCACCATGATAGAATATTTATAAATGGAAAACTATAGACAGAGAAAAACCACTGTGTGAGCTAGTTGGGTTTGAAGAACCAATCCAATCCTCACAAATTGTTCACTATTAGGTCTTACTAACCAAATTCTCACTGAATACAATATGTCTAGGGGCACCAACTCCTTATGAAAATAGGAGCATTGACTCCAATGAAAATAGGAGCACCAACTCCAATAAAAATAAGACCACAAACCCTAATGATAAAAGAAGGAAAAAGGTATAGAGTACTACTCTATTTACAATATGTAGCAGATCATTGTTTCACATTCAACCCTTATCTCTCCTTGTGTACATGTGTCATAATTTCTATACATGAATCCCCTTATCTCAACAAACA
Source organism: Sequoia sempervirens (assembly GCA_007258455.2). Lineage (NCBI taxonomy): Eukaryota > Viridiplantae > Streptophyta > Pinopsida > Cupressales > Cupressaceae > Sequoia > Sequoia sempervirens. Next base: position 215,353,231 of record VDFB02193867.1, on the reverse strand, counting down.
CAAAACAAGACATAGACTGATGTATGTATGAATATAGAGCCTTAACTACAACCTTCTTTGAAAGTTAAAAAAGATGTGACAAATGTTGGACTCAAGCAACATTGAGAAGGGGGTGAATTAGTGTTGTGCAATTTTTAACATTATTAATATGTTCTCTTCAAGTGTATGTAACATTCAATCAAAACAAAGATGCATGAACATAGAACAATAGACCACAACACCACAACACAAGGATTTTATGTGGAAACCCGGTTAAGGGAAAAACCACGGTGGAGGTCAATCCACAATTTGAGTACTCAAAATATAAGTGTTTAACAAAATGGGAATGCACTTGCATTCAAGAACACTGCCTAGAGCTCACTGCTCAAAATTAGAAGGCTCACTGCCTTACAAAAGATTTGGATTACATCAAAAGGTTGAACTAAGAAAATAGAATCTATAAATGTCTAATTATAGTTCTGGTTAGGATCATAGATCAGATTCTGGACCTTCTATTTGATTTTTCACTTCACTTTGCTCTGCCTTAATTCGCTTGAAAAAATCCTCTTCTACACAAATGAAAATTTCTTAACTTCTCTTTTGATATTCACAATACACATCCAAACATATCGAACACCACACACACACACCAAAATGAATTAACTGATCTCATATATATATATCTGCTACCAAGAATTCAGGTGCTATATGTCGACTTCAATAAGATAGAAAATATCTTCCAACTGTCAACTCAAATCATGAATAACATTTAATGTGCATCCATCAAATTCAGCCATAGCATAGTTAGGACCCAAAAAAAAATCTCCAACACAAAAACAATTCAAACAATTCTACCTTAAACATCTACAACACCTTACATTCACTTAGTCGGCCTTCATATATTGATGAACAAAAAATCGAACGACCGGATCCCATAACTCATACACCACTTGATACGACAACACAAAACTCGAGAATAACACATTTCATATATCCAATGACCTTCCCTGAGATCCACAACCAAAACTGTTAAACTAATAATGTAAACCACTTGATGAATTTAACTTCAAATGGATACCCTGTTCTTCACTCTATCTTTCAGTATAGTCAGATACTATAGTGTGGGATAGATCAATGACTTTAGTTGCCATCAATGACAACACTAGAAGCCATATTCCAACAATCTCCCCCTTTGGCATTGATGGCAAAACTTAGTGAAAAATGACTAAGTGTCGGAACCTTCAAAACTTCAAAATGCCAAAGCTGACAATACTCAACAAAACTCCCCCTAAGTTTGATGAGGCATTTTTCACTGCTCTCTCTCCCCCTTTGACATCAATGAAAAAAATATAATTAAATATTTTCTTTCTCTCCCTATGAAGTGAAACCAAAAACTTAACAAAAATTGAAGCAATGCAGCTACTATTTGAAGATTATTTTGTACTTTTCCTTCATCTCGGGAAGAAACTGCTTCCTTGCTTCCACTATAATCTTGATGATTATGATCATGCTATTGTTTTCAGATGTTCAGTTGATAATCTTTATGAGGGATTCTAGAATGGTAAATGCTTCTTCCATTACTTCTCCCTTCCTCAGTATCTCAATAAATTGTTCCATCTTGCATTTAGTTATGTCCTTCACTTTCTAGAAGGTGTCAACAATCTTGTTCTTAGTGTTTTGAACATTTGTATTCTCTACCTACAATTCATGAATCCTTTTCTTGATCACACCATCTTGATCTTGAGACATGTTAAAGTTTTGTCCAATATTTTTCAGCTCTGTTTCAATTTTTTCCAGCTTCTCCTTGTACTTGTTGATTGCATAAGGCCATTAAAGACAATAGTTATAAATGTTTTTTGTTGAGCTTATGCATTGCCTTAGTTCATTCATGTGCCTTTTTAGCTTGGTAAGTGATAATATGTATTGCTTCTTTAGGTGTAGGATCACTTCTCCTTCCTCCTTGTTCTGATATTCAAAGTCCATGGTTTCCTTGATACATTCAATCAACTCTTCTGGCAATTTATTATGCAAACTCTCCAATTCAATATGATTGTGCACAAAATGAGCACTTAGTATGCTTAAGATCATGTCCTGCTCATATGAAGGTCTGATAGACCATATATTCACAATTTTCTACATTCCATCTTCCTCATGAATAGGTTGCAATAACTCTTCCTTGGTTAAATCACCTTCTCCTTCACTTCCTTTTTCCATTTCCTTTTCTTATTTTGATTCAATTGTTTCCAATTCTTTTCCTAGGGTGTCCTCAGATTCATTATCAGATTCCTCATTTGGTATGTCCCCAATCACTTGTTCTTTCCCTTTTCCTTCAACTTTTAGAGTCTTGCATGTTGGTGGAGTACTGATATCAATTTATTTTGCTCTTATCTTCTTTCTCTCCATCTCATTGGAGGAGGAACCAACTTCAATTCCTCTTACTAGAATGGAAATACCAATTGATCCAAACTTTCTTAGCAAACCCTTAAAGAAACTTTCATACACTTGATCACAATTTTTCAAATTATTAGAGTATATGTAAATTTCTTGCAAACTGGTTCACTCTCTTCCCACATTACATTGTTATTCAGGGGTAAGCAATTTAGAAAGTACATCACAAGGCATATAACCAGAGTACAAAACCTGAAAGGGTAACCTGTCTCCTTTTTCAATTACACATTCTCCATCAATTAATCTTTCAGTAATCCACAAAGATCAAAATCTTGATCTTCCATTATCATCTTGTGTGAAATGTAAACAACACCTACCGAAGTTGCACCTTCTCTGTTTCTGAAATAGATTTTGTACAATATTCCATGCATAATGTACCTTGTCACTAAATCTTTGATTGTGGATATTATCAGTTCCCTTTGATCTTCAGTTACTCTGGTTAGGGTTTCGACTTCTTTGTTTCGAATTGACTTCTTCTTCAACACATCCCCAATTTTTCATAACCTAGTTATAGTTGCAATCACTTCTTTCAAGATATGATAGGGTTTATCCAAAGTTATAATATCATCATTCAATTTGTTCAGAATAAACTCAACGACTTATGTGCTTCCGAAATAGGGAAATTCACTCCAAATATCCAAGCTTTTGTGTTTTTCCTCCTTCAACCATTTTAATTCATCGTTGGACAACATGTTTCTTTTGGCTTTGATCTTCTCATAGCTATATTCATCTAGTTTTACCATTCCTTTTATTTGTTCCATTTTCCCTTCCATACACATGTCTTAAAAATACCAAAGAAGTTCTTCGACCACACACCAAATTAAAATTTCTCAATATAACAAAAGTAGCTGATGGATTAGGGTTTCACTATTGAATTCTCTTCACGCATTCAAAATTATAGTGCAGATTGCTCTCCTACTTCTTTTCTTTGACACAAAGTGGAAAATGAGAGTTTCAAATTGCCTTTTTATATTTCATACACTTCACTTTTGTTGTAATAAATGCTTTTTCCCTAACTTATCTGGATACCCTATTTTCTCAATCTGCAGAAGATAACTCTTCTGCGGATCCTCAAGTCAGCATGACATCCTTTCCAACTATTCCAACAACATCTATAAATCATCAATGCAGCCACTACACTTATCCACATCCCAGTGTCAATTACTGACAGGGGGTTTGAAAGATTTTCTTGACAACTCCCCCTAGGCCAAAGGCCTAAAACTAATTCTCTGAGGAATTACCAGAAGTAAGTTCTGGTGCTGGCTCATTTCCTATAACAGAGGGACACTTCTTCACCCATTTCTTCTTCTTCTAATCTCTTATTTCATCCATAGTCACTTTCCCTTTTCCTTTATCATCTTTCTACATATTTTTTCCTTTGTATACTAGACATCTTCTATCCATATTCTTATTTCTACATAATCTTGCAATGTGACCATATTTGTTGCAATTAAAACACACAAAATTTCCTTGTTCATATTAGTTACTCCATTGATTTCTTCTTGATCTGCACTAGTTAGCAATATGCCCAGATCTTCCATAGGTATAACATCTAAAACTCCTTCTACTAACAAAGTTGTTTGACACATTTCCACATTCAATTGACTTGTGACCAAACTTATTACAATTGAAACACTGACCAAAAAATGATGAATCACTTAATTTCATTTTGTTTCTACATTAAGCAGCCATATGACCAAATTTATTGCAAGAAAAACAGTATCCATTAAACTTTTGAGCATTAGGTTGTCTTACCGTATTCCTTTTGCTTTGTTCATCAGATTTCCTTGCTTAAAATTCCTCTATCTAGCTCTGGAACTTTCTCCTTTCTCATAACCAAGACCTCACTTATCATTTGCATTCTTCTATCCTTGAGTCAGCTCATCAAGCTTAATAGAGCTAATCTTGAACTTTTCCTTGTATTCATTTGGAGTAATGAGTTCATCCTTGAGAATAACAATTTGTTTTTCAAGTTCATTATTTCTTGATTGTTGTAGTTCAATCTCTAACTGAATGAATTCTCCATTAATTATGCTACATTCATCAGATCTCTCTTTGGACAATATTTTCCTCATTCTACTTTCTTTATTCAATCTCCTTAGTTATCTTCATCACCATAGACTCCATCTCATGCTTTAGGGTAGCATTTTCTCTAGAAAGCTTTTCACATTCTTCAGTTATTTCCTTCAAGGTTTGATTCAAGTGAAAATCATCCATGCTTTTGCTCTATTTCTGCTTAATCTGATCATAGAGATCCTTCCTCTTTTCCCTAGACTTAATAATCTGATCCTTCAACTTTTGAATGAATTTCTCAACATCCTTAAGATTTTCTCTCAATTCTTGGACTTCTACTTTAGACTGATCAAGGTCATCAAGTGCCACCAAAAGCTACTATTGAAGACTACCAGAGTCCATTACATTCCAAGATCCACCTCAAGCTGTAAAACTTCTTCCAAGGAACTTAGCTCTGATACCAATTGTTGGACTCAAGCAACACTGAGAGGGGCGATTGAATCACTGTTGTGAAATTTTTAACATTATTAATCTATTCTCTTCAAGTGTCCGTAACATTCAATCAAAAAAAAGATGCATGAACATAGAACAATAAACCACAACACCATAACACAAGGATTTTATGTGGAAACCCAGTTAAGGGAGAAACCACAGTGGAGGTCAATCCACAATTTGAGTACTCAAAATATAAGTGTTTAACAAAATGGGAATGCACTTGCATTCAGGCACACTGCCTAGAGCTCACTGCTCAAAATCAGGAAGGTTCACTGCCTTAGAAAAGATTTGGATTACATCAAAAGGTTGAATTGAGAAAATGACATCTATAAATTCCTGATTATAGTTTCGGTTAGACTCATAGATCAAATTTTGGACCTTCTGTCTGATTCTGCACTTCGCTCTGCTTTGCCTTAATTTGCTTCACAAAATCCTCTTCTGCACAAATGAAAATTGCTTAACTACTCTTCTGATATTCACAAAACACATCCACACATATCGAACATCACACACAAACACCAAAATGAATTAACCGATCTCATATATATATATATATCCACTACCATGAATTCAATCGCTATATGTCAGCTTCAATAAAATAGAAAATATCTTCCAACTGTCAGCTCAAATCATGAATAACATTTAATGTGCATCCATCAAAGTCAGCCATAGCATAGTTAGGACCCAAAACAAAATATCCAACACAAAAAATACTTCAAACAATTCCACCTTAAACACCCACAACACCTTACATTCACTTAGTCGACCCTTCATATATTCATGAACAAAAAATTGAATGATCGGATCCCATAACTCGTACACCACTTGATGCGAGAATAACAAATTTCATATATCCAACGACCTTCCCTGAGATCCACAACCAAAACTATTAAATTGATAATGCAAACCACTTGACGAATTCAACTTCAACTAGATACCATGTTCTTCACTCTGTTTTCTGGTATAGTCGATACTACAGTGCAGACTTGATCAATGACTTCATTTGCCATCAATGACAACACTAGAAACCATATGCCAACAACAAAAAGATTCTCACACAACTATAACCCCTCTTGTGATAATCAAAACCCTAGACAAGATTTTGGCTTTAGTCACATAAGCTTCTGCATATTTAGAGTATTGTTAAATAAATTCACATATTGTTCAAAACCCTAACAACTATGATCTCATCCATTTCAAACTTACCTATGCAAAGTAAAATCATTTCATGACTATTGTCATACAGAGACACATACAAGCCTTTTATGCTCTATTATTCAAAACTATCTCCCTATGTATTGTCTTAACACAAACATACTATCATCATATTTAGAATTCTCTCACAAATCTCAAGCCTCCATCAAAAAAACTTGATGCAATGGCTTCACTTATAATACCATCGCTGCCACAAAATAGTTACAAAATAGTGTGTAACTAAAACTAGGTCAAGGACATCCACATGCCTATCATAGTGATAACCTCAAGAGGTAGGCATTCTGCATATTTAAATGTGGAACTTTGACCTTCAATGTACACCAATTCATCAATTAAGTAAAGACAATTTATCTTCTTTTGAGTGGTAAAAAATAAACCTTTAACTTGTCTAGCCAGTTACAAAAAAGTAGGGACTGGTTGTCAATGTGTCTAAACCCTCCAAATAGTCACTTAAGTGGCTTTCCACCCAGAAAAAATATCAACAAGTGCTTATAACATAAAGTGAAATATGCATTGATAGTCTTCATAAGAAATAAACACTAATGCTCTTAGGATATAGAACAGACCTAGGGTTTTAGATATGCTTAGTACTATAGGTTATGAAGTATAGAAAATTCAATAACCAAAACCTTAAAATGGGATTACCACCACATTAATTCAACCTCTCTAAGCCTCTGAGACAAATAAGAAATAGAAGCAATGCCAGCCTTCTGAAATATAAGAAACAATAACAATCTCTTCCCAAAACTCTTCCTTTAACAATGAACTTTTATGCAAAACCCTTTCGCTATATACCATTTCACCATAGCTTTGAATGATCAACAGTCACCTTGTAATAAAAAACATTCTTTTATTGAAGGTGATTCCAAGACAATGATTGAATATATTAATTATAGTCTTTTTCATGGGTGGAGTATGAGAAACATACTCTTAGACATAAATTATTTGATTTCTAAACTGAAAAGGGAGAATATGACTCGCATATTTCATGAGGGAAACCAAGTGGCAGATGCTTTGGCTAACCTTGGTTCTTAGTGGATCCTATCTAAATCCTAGAGAATACTCAGGGATCTCCCTATGAATATACAAGGATTTATCCTTGATGAATAGAAAAATATTACCATTAATGATGGTAGCCAACTTTCTTGATTTGGGCAGGTACATATGGCTCTATAGCTTTGGGCCTTTGATGATGTGGAACAAGAAAGATGATGTGGAGAGGAATAGGTGGGAAGTTGGGTGGTGTTTTGAAATGATGGTGGAGAAGGGTTGGGCTCTTCAAAAAAATTATGGGTAGCCTTGCCAAATTTACCACAATTTAAATCAAGTCATTAGAAACATGTGTAAGGCCAAGTGTATCTTCAAGTTTTTGGCTAATTATTACCTGATCAAGGTTTTCATGGATTTTTCCTTAAGTTTGATGTACTTAAAAATGATTTATTATGATCCCATGGCCATAATTTTTAGGAATGTGTGTATGGTTGAAGTTATCCCCAAACTTTTGGCTAATAATTATCTAATCAAAGTTATCATGGCTTTTAACTTAAGCTTTATGTACTTAAGAAAGTTTTATTATGGCCTTGTGGCTATAATTTTCTTGGAAATGAACACCAGCTTGTGTGATGTTCTAGCTACCTTAATTAGGCATGATTCTCCTTATTGGTTTGGTGACAATAAATGAGTGGTAAATGTTATCTATTTCCAGTTTGAAAATTTTATAACTCTGGTTTCTTAGGTAAGTTTCATTGTTCAACATGAAGAGATGAGAGGCAATAGGGTTCGGACCGAGCCTAGTTCCTGCAATAAATTTCATAGAGACCCTATAGTTTGGCACATTTGCATAGAGGGAGGAATTTTTTCCCAAATAGAGAGCCTGGTGGGTCATGATGAGATGCTATCAGTACAATTTGATAGTTCTTGGAGTGGGAGGAGAGTCACTATTGCAAAATCTCCTTTGAAGTTAATGAGGAGGTTATCAAAAAAATGACAAGCCTATCTTGCACTAGCCAAAAACTTAAGAAGCACAACAAGGTGCAAGATTTAGAGAGTCTCAATGATTTCTTCAAGGGGGACAAGAAGCCTATTAAGAAGCATTCAAGTTTCAAAAGGGAGATGCTTCAAAATCCGTGGGATTAGGTTTTCTTAGAAATCATGAAGTATGTTACTTTAGAGGGGAGATTTAAAGTCTTTTATTTATACCATCTATCATCACTTAACCATTTTAGGCACAAAATGCTTATAATTTTTCATTTTTTCTACTTTCCTCCCTGGAAAGCTCAATTAAGGAAACCATTGACTCTACTAGTTTGAACCCTGAAAAGCTACCACCTTTTCCTTTACACTAGGGCCTTATACTTTGGCTCTACCATTTTTATTTGGCTCTCTACCCCCCAAGCCTATCTCTACTATCTATGTTGAAGAGGAAGAACCATCCAACCCTCCTAAAAAACCTTCCCCTATTGCTTTTGTTAGATCAAAAAGGAAGAAACCCCTATGGACTGTGAACCCAAAAATGTTCCTAAATCAAAACCCCTAGCCAAAAAGAAGGAGCTGCACGTTTAGCCTTGTCAAAGGTGGAATCTGAGCTCTATGAGTTAAAAATACCCCCACCAAGAAGGACAACAAATCGACAGCAAAAACCAAGGGAAAAAAGGACACCCTATGTCATGTGGAGATGCCAATCAAGGATAGTGAGGGAGGGAGCCATATGGACAAAGATTCTAAAGGTGATACTATAGTGGAAATGAGTGTGGATATTGGGAAGGATAAAACCAGTGTTAGAAGGTCTCATAGGTTGGCTAAAAACAAGAAATAGTTTCTTGTTGATGAGATATCTTGCAGCTCGGAGTAGACCAATGACAACAGGATGTGTAAGCGGTAGGATACTACTGAGGAATTTGAGGATTTTGTCGAAGGCCCTAATCACTTCTCAAAATTGAAAAAAATGATAAAAGAGGATTCTACCACTCAATCTTTAAATCACATGGTTGGGGAGGAGGAGCTGATTAAGGGGGAAAATGGCAAGGATGAGGATTTCAACAAACTACTAGCCCAAGTGGAAAAACTTGAATAGAATTTTACTCGATTGACGTACTTCATGATAAAAATTATCCACAAGTCTGTTGTCACTCTCTCCAAGGTACCCGAAGAGGAAGTGGAGAAGAATATTGAGGGTGAGGGAACTAAATGGGTTGGTGATGATGTCTTGAATCTTCTCATTAAGAAGTGGGAGTGTCTTTCTCTATCGTCGTTCCACTATGTCTATGTTTTTTTTGGTTTCTTCTGCTGCTTCTGGACTAAGATTAATGATATAACTTTGGTATTGGTCTCTTTTTGTCCCTTTCGAATTTGTGTGTAAAGGGTATTGTGCCCTGTAAATACATCTTACTTTATCAAAAACAAACATGCTTTTATGATATCAACTCACCATCTCAACACACCTCTAAATGATCATGCTTGATAACTTTGTTATAAAGCAATTCTATCAAAAAGTTGGGATACACCATGAATGGACAAACTCTATGATAAATTTGGCATAAAAGGACAAAGACCACTTTTGCATCAATACCATGAAATGAATAAAAAAGTATCAACACCACGGAATGAATGAACAAGTACCCTCTATCATCTTTGACATCTATGACAAGCATCAACATACCCTCTATCATCTTTGAAAATTATGGCAAGCATCAACAACAATGAAAAACCTTCACTTCTACATCCATTGCATCAATGAAAAACCTTTGACATCAATGAAAAATCAAACCAACAAAGTGACCTACAGTTGTCAACCTATGGATCACTAGGAATGTGCAAACCAACAACCTATTTGACCAAGTCATCAACCTTGATGCCAAGTGTTGAGTGACCTTTGAGGTGAGATGGAAAGTCTTCCAACCTCAAAATGTATGTACATGAGGTTTACCAAATAGCTTGGTAACCTCTAGAGGCATAAAGGCCACATATTCATTTAGATAAGATGTTGTCTAACCTCATCAACCTAAGTACACTTAAGTATAGTGAATAGATAAATTATTCACTTTAATAGTCCTCTCAACATATGCTTTAAAGAGAGAAATTTTAGCCCTCTAAAATTTAAATTTCCATATCTAGTGTTTCATAACCAAGATTGGTCCTTGTAATTAGTTTTGAGAACATGAGTTTTAGTGTATGCAAGTTTTAAAGGAAAGATCTTCTTCTGCAACATGTCAACCTTTGCTACTATTTGATTATTTTTATTATTTTCATAAATGATGCCTTTATTATTTTTATACATTGTAGAATATCCTTTCTCAACAAGTTGTCCTATGCTCAAAAAATTATGTGTTAATCCAAGTACATACATAACATCACAATATACCTTTTTTATCATGTTTTATTTTTTACAACAATTTTCACTTTTCTTATGACTTCAAATTTGTTATCATCACTAGGTTGCATATACATTCTAATAGAATCATCCATATTTACCAAAATAATTTTATTTCCTATCATGTGGCTACTAGAAACACTATCTATAAGCCATATATTTTCTACCTCTTCCTTTGTAGAATTATGAGAAAGAAACAAATTAGTATTTAATTGTTCCTCTTTTTCTTTAGAAAAAAGTGCATGGTGTTTTTTCTTGTTCCAACAGTCTTGTTGACAGTGCCTATTTTTTTTCTTTAGTGGTAAATTATACATGTGATTTATGATAACTTTGACTAATATTTTGACCATCACTATATTTTCTTCCTCCATAATAATTTCTACTTCGTCTAGTACTAGTGCCTCTATTGATATGGTCTTTCTTCCTCTTATTTTGAACCTTCCTATACTCCTATGAGATGTCTCTTCTAATCATTTTTATTTATTGTTTGATATATTTATATTAGTTTGGAAGTCCTTTTTAATCAAGTTTTTAGCAAACCTATTCATTCTTTGCTCATGGGTTTGAAGAGATCCCATAAGCTCATTTATAGAAAGAATAATTAAGTCTTTAGATTCCTCAATAGCTATGACAACAACGTCAAATTGGGGAGGGAGACACCTTAAGATATTTTTTATAATTTCTAGATCAGCTAGATTTCCTCTGTAGGACCTAGTTTTTTTTACTAAACTCATTACATGGGTGAGAAAATATTACATAGGTTTTGAATCTTTCATGACCATGTTTTCAAACTACCTTCTAAGCATCTATATTTATATTTTTTCACTTTGTTTGTGTAGTGTCATAAATTTCAAACCCATGCAATTTCACATACACTTTTGCATCCACTTTAGTGTCACCCCCTTAGTATTTTTTTAGTCTCATCTTATCCCTTACATCAGCCTTTTCCCATTAGGATGCTCAAGACCCCTTTTCAATAGCTACCCTTGCACATTAGTCTTGTGTTAACCTTATGTCTTACTCATTTCCCACCATTTTTTAGTGTAAATTTTTTCTAGCCACTAGTGCACTACACCGATGTCCACATGCCACACTAGCATCCCATGACATCATAATGTTCAAATGACTATTTTTTAGTGTTCTTCCACTTGTCACCTACCTTGGTCAATGTAAATGGCTTGGGATGCTTTGTAACAACTTGAGAACCTTCTTTTCCCTCCTCTTCTCTCTTTTAAATCTATATTTTTACTCCATTTTCTCTCTCCCTCTCTCTTGATCTTTTTGTCTTAGTCTCTTGCTCTTTCTCTCTTATTTATCTCTTGAGAATTATTTCTCTCTTTCTCTCAAGCTTACATAGCTCTCTAGATCTTGCTATAGTAGTCTCAAGCTCTCACAATATTCTAGAAAACTCTTGTAGCTCTCTCTTTCTTTCTCTCTTTGGCTTCCTCAAGCCTTGTAGGTATATCTATTTGTCTTATATCTTTGAGAATCTTAGGATATATCACATCCCTTGTCTATGCATTTTATTATCTTTTCTATTTATATTTCTATCTATTTGTCTATCTAGTTTTTTGTGGAGGTGGAAACACCAAAATAGGGCTTTGAGTAAGGAAATCCCCAACATTTTCTCTCGATCTTATGTGTGCAGGTGTTTGAGAAATTTATTTTTTGGAGACTTCATTACTTGGGTCATGTTGTGAGAACTTTCTTTCTTCTCATAAGTTTTATCATCTACATTCCATTTAGTTTGTAGTTCATTTAGTTTAACTTATAATAGTTCTATTACCTTCTATTATCTTCCCATATTTCAAGAGTTCTTAGCAATCTGAATAGAAGTTGTCACTTTTCTATTTTATGTGACATTCTTAGTTTTTTATCCATATGAGATGCTAATATGCTGGTAGGATGTGTACACAGCACGGTGTAGTCATTGGGTTGCACTATTTTCCTGAGATAAGAGCTTGTTAGCTTTTCCAGAAGACCTCTTTGACCTACTATTTATGTTTCTATAACTCTCATCATTTATCCTATCACTTGAGCTTTGTTCCTTGAGTTAGCTGAGGACCAGGGTGATCCCACAATACTAGTTTACAAATTTTGGCCAAATTGGACACTGAATTGATTTTTTCTAACTAAATCTTCACTTTCGGGCACCTCTAGTGGCTAAACCGTGAGGAATTTGAAGATGATGCAAACTAGTGATTTGTGACATTTTGTCTATAGATTCTAAATACATATTTTTCAATTTTTTTGGAATTAGATTGCACTTCTTTTTCCATCTCCTTTGAAAACTAGTTTTTATCAGTAAACACCATTTTTAAGGAGTAATGCTCACCGTATACAACATAACCTTTTTTCTATGAAGGATAAAATTCTATTTTTTTTGAATTTAGATTTGTAACTATGATATATAACCAATTCATTTGGTTTCATAGTGTTTTATTGAATATTTTTTCCTTAATCAAGTTTCAAAGTCAAACCAATTACAATTCAAACATAGGCGGACCGTACACAACATAACTTTTTTTGTATGTATCAAAATTCAAAAAAAAATTACTGGATCAAAGACATCAATACCTAGTGTGAACATATTTTTCAAAACTTTATTTTGATAATATGCTATTTTTCCACATGTGCATAATAGAGAGCTTGATTTTCGATGAAAAATATATGTTTAATCAAACTAAAAAACAAATACATAATTAAATCAAAACATATTAAAATTATATTCAATGGATAACTCGTTCTAAGGCCTACCATCATCCAATTGGTTCTATGAAGTCTCCTCCATTTTCATCCTCAACTCAAGCTTCGAAGGGAAAATTTTTGGAAAAAAATGGTGCTAGAGGGGGAGAAGTGGGAAAAGGGGGGGTTCAAATGAACCTAGGTTTGAGCAAACCCCCCTTGGAGGTTCGCTCAAACCTAGGTTCATTCGAAACCTAGTTTGAGTGAACCCCCCTTTCTACAAAGTTTCTCTTTATCTTTTATTCCAGGAAATGTGAAATATGTGAGACCCTACATTTAATAGGGTTCGCTCGAAGGGGGGTTCAAGCGAACCCTAAGTTCATTTGAACCCCCCAAAACCCAAAAATTGTTCATGCATGCATTTTTTGCAATTTTTCTTCGTTAATGGAATTGTAAACCATTTTTGTGGGATCACCCACCATTTACTCTTTGTAGACTCTTCTTATCTTGAGACTTGAGGGTAGAAAATTTCCTCTATAGTTTTTTCCCGATTTATAAGAATTCTCCAACAAATCCTAATCTTGTTTAGATTTTTTAGTTGCATATATCCTTGGGAAAACTAACTCATGCATATCTTGTCAGATGAAAAATAATGCTTTTGAATCAACTTTTCTAGTATCCTTCAACTAATATTTTTGTGCTTGAGTTAAGGCTACAAGAGCGTGGGAATTTGCATGCTCTATATAAAATTGTTCTACTAACTTCCATAAATGTTATTGCATAATAAGGTTGTCATTTTTATACTTTAGAAATCATAGTTTTCACCTTGAAACATAGGTATTTGAGGCTAGGATAAACTTGAATTATTGGTTTCCATATTTCCCTTTCAGAATAAAATTTTAACTAGAGTCTTCTCTCACACACTATTACCTCTCAAAAAATTTCCTTCTTTAGATAAAATTTTCACTCCTCTACTAAGAATAAAACCATTTTTTATTTTTTGTATTTTTCTAACACAAATAGATTTTCTAACTTCTTGATGCTATAATACCAAGATAATCCCACAATAATGGGTCCCAAACTTGGGGCATCCTATTTTTTTCCTAAAATCACATTCTTTATCAAATTTAATGATTTAAACCTTGAGGGGTTCCATCTGAAGGGTTTTAATTGAAGAGGGTTAGATAAGACCCCCTTAGATGAAATTCCCTTGGATAAAACCCCTCTAGTCTTAAATCATACCCACAATGGAGTTTCCTTCACACCTATCAAAATGCTAACAAAAAATAACTATTTTTTTACCTTTTTAAGGGATCAAATAAAGTCATTTAGAAATTATATTCTTTTTATGTGACCCTTATTATAAGCTTTCTGAAAAATATAATTTTGAACATTTTAAATTTATTATTATATTTATCTTTTTTTTTTGGAAAAAGGCTAATAGCCTATATATTATATTGATAATAATAGTACATAATTACAAAAGTGCCCAAGAGGGCCTAAGTAATTATAAAAGTTCTTGATCTTCGAAAGTCTGGTTTGAGAAGCCTGTCATGTCATTAGACTTGTCTCAAGGATCCAACATTCTTCATACCAAGCAAAGCTTAAACCCAAAAAGATAACTTCCAACAACCATACCTTCAACTCATGATGCCCGACACCTCTACGAGGTTTGGAGATCCTCCATTTTGTTGTTTTCAAACATAATGGTAACCATTACACCCGAAGTCTAAAGTCTGAAATACTCTAGACTTAGCAAATTTTACTTCATCTTTCTGATGGACTCGATAAGAAGTATGTCTGAGGCCTAAGGCCTGTGTCACCAAACATTTGTTGCCACATGTCTTTCCTATCGAGTGTCAGGCATCCAAAATCCCACGTTCCTCATACCATGTAGATCTTAAACTAACAAACATAACTTCCAATAGCAAAGAGCAAAAGATACATTGGATTGTTGGATGTCATGGTCTACACATACTTTGTTGCAAGAATGGAAAAGGAATTAAAGTGTTGTCATTGATGTCAACTGGTCAAATAGGTTATCTACTAGTTTTTGTTGGTTGTATATGTTGAGGACATTGAGAAAATTGTATTATAGGAAGATTATAGGTATTCAATTGTTTCTCATGATGATGATCCAGTACTTGTCCCTATGTTTGTGCAGTTTAGATATGTTGGTCATGGTTGTTGAAGGTTGCTATATCCAAATTTTTGGATATTAGTTCATTGTGAAGTTTGAGTTGTGTTTACTAGTTGTGAACTATGGTTTTATGTTTTTTGGCTGAGGTCCAAGAGAAAAGTTGCTAGTCTATATTTCTCTTTGATGATTTTTTTTGACTTGGGGTTCTAAAGTTAAGATTTTATGATTACAATGAAGATATTTTTGGTTTTGGAAGTTTTGAGCTTAATTGTTCTATGTGCTTTACACTGGTTTCATCGACCATGTGTTAAGCACTATCTTCGAAGTTAATAAAGCTTGTTGGATCTATTTTGGGTCTCGGTGAAGCTTGTGTTCAGTTCGCCCTCATTCTAATTCCACCCTAGGATGTTCTGGTGTTGACCTAATTTGAATTTGAAATTGGATGGCCAACTTTGTATCTTTTTCAAGGTAGGATATAGTATAAATACAAGATGAGCTAGTAATGAAAAAAATACATAAGAAAAGAAGGAAGATAAGTGAAAGAGAAGGCATGAATCTGATGATATTCAAAAAGTGTGTGTGAGTTATGTGTGAGGTAGATCAGTGCGAAGCTTAATGTTGAGTTTCTCGATGCAATGAGGAAAAGGAAAACTCTATCATGCATGCAAGTTGATCAAGTGATTAAGGTGGTATCCTTTGTTGCATTGGGATTGTTGTATCTCTGTAACTAGTCTTCTTTGTCTTCTTTGTATCTTTGTGGCAGTGAGCCATTCAAGTTGTAGCCCTGTTGGACAGTGAGTCCTTATCTTAGGTAGTGAGCCTTTTGTAATCAGTTTTGATATTCTTTATAGTGTGAGTTAATCCTCATTGTGTTTTCCACATAAATTTGGTGTTATTGTGTTCATGCATTGGATTTGAGTTTCTACATTGGAATTTGATGATTAATCATTTAAGCAGTTTAAGTATTAGATCCGGTAATTAAATTGAAGATTAATACATGTGACAACTGATTCAACCCCCCTCTCAGTTGTCCTATTTAACAATTGGTATCAGATCTTGGTTCCTTGGTGAAGAGATTAACTGCTTGAGGAAGGTCTAGGATGGCTAGCAAATTGATCTTTGATTATCCAAGGTTTGATGGAACTAATTATGGTATATGGAAAGTATTGATGGAAGAATAGTTGGAGTATTGTGGATATGATGTGGAGAAAGCTTATAAGAATCCTTAAACTCCTCCTGCTAATGGTCCAAGTACACCTAAAGAAATAAGAGCACATGAAGTGACTAATAAGGCAAAGTTCATCTTGAAGAATAGTCTGGTACATTCAAAGTTTATTAAGGTTTAGAATTTGAATACAACTAATGAAGTCTAGGATTCTTTAGAAAGAGCACATGATGGTGATGAAAGAGTTAAAGAGGTGAAATTATAGAATTTGGAAAAAAAGTTTTATTTTATACATATGTCTGAAGATGAAAATGTCAAAGCTTATGTGTAGAGATTGGATGAGCTAGTGGCTAGAATGTGATCTCTTGGCACTACTATAGATGAAAATAGGATTGTAAAGAAGATTCTCAAAACTCTTCCCGATGCTTACAGTCAGAAGGTGAATGCTATTGAGCAGTCTATAGATTATAAGACTTGTACTAAGGATCTCTTGTTAGGATTTTTGACATATTATGAGATGAGGAAACCAGGTGTAAGAAATGGAGGAAAAACAAAGACTGCTTTTAAAGCCAAAAAAATTGAAGATCTAGATGAAGAAAACTTTGATGAAATAGAAGCTAACTTTGTAAGAAGAATGAGAAAAGGCTCTAGTAAGTATGAATGCAATTTTCCCTTTAAGTGCTTTAGTTGTGGAAAAATAGGTCATTATTCTACAAAGTGACCAAAAAGAGCTAAAAGGAATAAAAAAAGATATGAGGAAGAAAAGAAAGGAAAGAAGATTAACAAAGATTACTATATGAATGAGAATGCGAGTATTTTAGATGAAAATCCAGAATATGAAGATCCAAATGACAATGAATTCTTTTTATTGGATATTAAGGATGAACCTACTTCTACTAATTTAGAAAAATAGGTAAAGGAATGTACTCCATAAAAGGAAAGGTAGAAAAATGAAGGTATGGTTATCTCTTCCCTACATGCTAAACAAGAAAAGAATTTTTGGGTAGCTGATAGTGGTTGTTCACATCACATGACTAGTCACAAGAATAAATTTGTAAATCTTGAGAAATATGATGGAGGACTGGTTATGTTTGGAGATGATACTCATGCTAAAATTTATGGGATAGGTTCAATAAGTTTTGACGGCAAGCATCATACTCAAAATGTTTACTATGTTAAGGGTTTAAGGAATACTTTGTTGAGCATTGGTTAGATGTGCAGAAAAGGATATGATCTTGTGTTTAAGGATGAGAAATATGAGATCCGAAAAGGATCCAAAAAATTGATTGTGTAGACACTGAAAATGTCCTGATTGATACTATGCATCTGATTCTCATCAACTAACACCATTTCTCCTAAATCACTTCAAATTGATCACTTAATTGAATAATCAACATTATTTAATTAAAATCAAAAAATTTAGCTATTAATCAAAGAATTAAATTTATTGATTAATTAATCCTTCTTCTAACTAATTATTCATCTTATTTAATTAAATCAAATCATTTAATTAAATCCTCTATTAAATCCTATCATTTGATTAAAATCAATCAAATCAAATGTCATATCTCCTAATTCATTCCAATTAATTAATTTTGGGTTAATTAATCCTAAATCAGTTTTCTAATCATCATTGACAATTCCTCCAGCTTTTAACTCCTCGAGAGTTAAATCAACCATGGTCAACTAACTAGGTTGCACATAAAATCAATTTCTTCTATTTATCTAATTACCTCAATTATCCTCACAAAGGAATATTTTGAAGAATATTCCTCTCAACCACTTCTTATTCAATTTTCCTCCAAAGGTTTTCAAAAACTATTCACATGTACAATAACTTCTCTTACAACCTTTAAAATCCTCTTACATCCTCTCAAATATCATTCAATTCCTCTTACAACCATTTCAAATTCTCAACCAACAACATTTACTTCTCTTCCATCCTCCTCCACTCACACATTTCCCAAAATGTGCTCCACCCTCATCCAATAGAATTGTGACACTTGGCATATTCTCATTGGCTCTCAATTTATCCCACATTCATCAATTCCTATCATTATTCAACCCTTGGCTTCTATAAATAGAGGAATAATTTTCATAATATGCATCCACAACTTCATGCATTATCACTATAGCCATTTGAGTTTTTAGTTTTCCATCATTTTCAAGTTTCTTAGCTAGATTATAGCCATTTTGTAATATTTGAATCATCAACAACTCATCAAGATTATCAAGGGATTGGGAAAGGGCTTCTTTCCACATTAAAGGAGCACCACTCCCCCTATGGGATGAAGGTTTTGTTGGTTTGAGTTAGATTACATGCTTCATTTGTGTTATTTCCTTCTTTATTTCATGTTTTATGTTAAATTAGTTGAAGAATCTCATAGGGACCATTAGATTTTTGTTACGAACATGTTTGACATTATTTTGTTGATCTTTTGTTAGTCTATGCAGGTTTTGTGCTCACATTCTGGTGCTAGGAGGGTTGGTCGATCTAACATGATGAATTTTACCTAATTTTGCTATTTTTTGTAGCTACAGGGGAGTGACACTGCCTTCTGCGGATGCAATTCCACAGAGCACCACTTTTTAAATCCAACGCCACATTTGTCACGTTGCACCGCATTTTCTTGCCACTATCGTACCACCTTTGATAAAGCACTACTTTCACCTTCTCTATTTTTTGTCTAACCTTCTTTCCATAGAGTGCCACTTTTGTTTTAGCACCACATTCATGCTCTCTGTTTCTGTAGAGTGTTGCATTCGTGATAACCACAGTGTCACATTTTTTTCAGCATCACATATGCCATTGATAGAATGACACATTCATCTTCCAGCACAACATTTGCAAGTAGAGGAGGGATAAAGTTTGAAGTTCTAAAAGCATTCTTTAATGCTCTTTTTGACAATTTGAGGTTTTAATTTTTGTAATTCAATTTCTAGGACCAACTAGATTCAATTTGGACTTAAAATTAACCCACAACTCAAGCTTTGTCAAGTTGGTTAAAATTGAATCTTAG
Organism: Sequoia sempervirens; assembly: GCA_007258455.2. Lineage (NCBI taxonomy): Eukaryota > Viridiplantae > Streptophyta > Pinopsida > Cupressales > Cupressaceae > Sequoia > Sequoia sempervirens. The sequence continues at coordinate 215,333,702 of VDFB02193867.1, read as the reverse complement.
ATACTTACTAGATTTTTTATTTGGTCTAAAATTGAACAATCAACTTTCACACTCAAATTTTGTGCTATAAAAAGAACTCGTATATTGCTTTTGAGGACTAAAAAGAACTTGTATTTTTCTTGTTTTGTATCTTTTTTACAAACTCTTGTCATTTGAATGTGTGTGCACTTCTCTCATGCTTCATGGAAATATTGAGAATCAAAAGAATTTTGGTGGCATTAGGTTGTCTAAAATATTTCCTCTGCATTTCAAAATTGGGTTTTTAAAATTGAACAAAGTTTGCTAGTGTGAGAAAAGGGCATTGCATGTGTTCTCTCTTTGTTCATGCAAACAAATATTGATTGAAATAAGGATGTACTTACTCACTTTTGTTTACCTTTAGAGGGCATTCCTTGGTGGGAAAAAGTACTCACCCCAAGGGAATGACCCAAGTGGTAAAGAGCATAAGCCAGGCTCTTTCGAACCGCTATAAAAATTTGTGGTTGCAAGGAAAGTTTGCAATCAACTGAGTTATGCATGATAGCTCTCTCCCAGTATCTTTATGATGCATAAAGCCATTTTTCTAAGGGTTGGAAGACATCCTGAGGGAGTTTATCATCGTTTTCTTTGAATTGGATGCCCTTATTATGAACCCTTGTGTAGTAGCAAAAATCCCAATATTTGTTGGCATCAAGAGGTCATACCTCTAGAGCCGTCCCACATATTTGTGATTCTTTTTAGAGATGAAAAGTTTGTCATGGGAGATTCATGAGAACTGAAGCTTGGCTAACCCATAGAAGTGAGTGTCATGGAGGGGAGCCAGTGTGGTCAAGCTTCTAATCATCCACTCTAAATAAGCGCAACTGGATTTATCCAAGTGGGAATTCAACAAATATTTTATTTTCCATCTTAGGGTTGTGCAATCTTTGATTCAGCTAAACACATTTCTTGGATCCAAAATCTTGAAAAAAAACATTTAACGATGGTCATCAAATTTTAAACCCTTTAGAAGAGGCAAATACCTTTGAACATTCCAAGTATTACTGTTTGTCCCTAGGGATTTATTCTTAGAGGCTTCTAAGTATTTGGGCATAAATCTCAATTTGCTCTCTCTAAAGTCAACATTAGGGAACTATTGCCATGATTCTCTTGATTTCCACATAATGGACCTTGTGGGATGAAAATAAATTGAGACATAGACATTCTAGTTGAAAGACTAAGCGAGAAAGTGTGTGGTAAAAAGGATTGATTGGGCAAAGATAAAAGACAATTAAACCCCATACATGTGTTTTCTCAAATGATTTATCACAAGATCAAAGTCCAAAATCCAAATTCCATCAATCATCACAAACATCTTAGTCTAAGAAATCTCAAGAAATGTCAATCTATGCTTTACGAAGTTAGGAAAGATTGGTCTATAACTTTTACAAACGTTCTTCAAAAGACAATCCCAATTTGTATTCATTCTATTATTGTCAAAATCCAAGTCTTTTCCAACATTTTGAGTTCCTCACATAAGAAGTATAGAATGTTCTTCAATACCAAGGTCTTGTAAGCAAAATTCTCTCTAGGTTCACCTAGGATAAAAAATCAACAGTTTCATTCATCCTCAAACACCAATCAAAAACTCATCTCACAAAAAACTCTTGGAATCTTTTAAAAATCCTTCATACTAGACTTTAGGAAAATCCTTTAAATCAAATCAAAATCATCTTGTTTGACTAAGTGTGTGTGAATGCATTCTTCTTCATACACTTAGTTAAATTATCACCTTGTGGACAAATTCATTCCAAGACAACATCTAACCTCTTGGAGTTTATGAGTTCATTATCAAATCCAAATCAAATCCAAAATAAAAAATCCAAAATTCCTAAAGTCTAGTATCCCTCCAAGGTTTCTTAAAAGTTCAATCATTCACAATCATCCATATTTCATTATCTCATCACCATCCTTTGATCCTTAACATCTTGGATTTTCTTTTTTGTACCTAAAGTTTGGACCAACCTAAGGAGTTAGAGGTTTTCCTCCCATATTCCTAAAAGTTGATCCTTATTTTATGGTCCAAACTAGATCTCAACACAAGAAGAACATGGAAACAAAAAAAGAAACATCCACTTTAAGTGACTTGAGTCAAACTACACCTGAAATCAACCCCATTGGATCTAGCAATCCCCCACTCAACCTTCCTCAAATACCACAAGATCTTCAAGAGGGAGATTTCCAAGTGGAGGATATCACCAATAATGTCCTAGGAATGATTCAAGATGAAATCATGGAAATGGTCCAAAACCCTGAAAATCACAAAATTGTCAACACAATGATGAGACTTAATCATTCACAATACATGTTAGAATTGGCAAAGGAAGGGGCTAAACTCCCTTTTGATTATGATGTGAGTACTATTGTGGAAAAATTACTTGGGATTATGCCACCAGTCTCATTCAACCCATCCCACAACCAATCTCATCTCATGCTCTGAGTCAACCCATAGTTACCAAGGGGAGTTCATTACTTCATGCTCTTCAAACACATCCCCTTGTGAATAACCAAGACTTAGATGCAAACATCATCGTGGGTCAATCCATTCCTCAAGATTTGAAACACCCATATATTTTTCTCATCTTCCATGACACCAACAATCCATCCACTTTCGCTGCATCACCAATATATTCCCTTGAAACACAAGTCTCTCTCCCCATGAATTCACAAGGAAAAGGAGGAATATTTCATCCCTCATCATCACTTTCTCAAGGAAACACACCACCTATCTTTCCACCCTTTCCCCCTCTAGCATTGACATCCACACCAATTCATGGTTTGGGGAAACCCCCTTTACCAATCCTCAATCAACCAAATCAAAACAATCCTCTGATCATGAATCAAATAAACATACCAAATCCTCCAAGCATGCCACTGATATCGCAACACCAGGTGGCACCAATCTAAATGACACAATCAATCGTTGAACCATCTATAAATATGGTCTCCCAAGGACCTAGCATATCAACTGCACCATCTATCACACAGCCTCCTATCATCAATCCAACAACACCTCAACAACTACCTCAAAAACCACCTCAACAAACTCTCATCACAACATCTCACACCATTCTGAATCCTCCACCTCCACCACCAAAACCAAACATGGAAAACCAATACATCACACTACAAGCTATCCAACAAGTCTATTAGAAAGCATTCTAGCAATTTCAAGCTCAACAAGCCATGCAAGTTGTATAATAAGCTGCTCAACAAGCATAGGAACAACAAGAACAACAAGCTTCCCAAGTGCAAGCTCAAGCTTTATTGCAACAACAATAAGCCTCCCAAGCTATACAAGTTGCATAAGCAACACAAGCTAGACAAGCTGCACAAGCCGCATAAGCTGCACAAGCCACACAAGTTGCACAAGCCGCACAAGATTCATAAGCCACCCAAGCTACCCAAAAAGATCAAGCTCAGACACAAGCTCAATATCAAGCCTAGCAAGCTCAAGCACAAGCATAATACCAAGGACAACAATAAGCAATCTAGCAGCAAGCTTTACAATAATACTGAGTGCAACAAGAAGCAGCTCAACTACTAGCCAAACAACAAGCATTGTTGGCACAACAACAAAAAGACCAACAACAAGCGTTGTTGGCACAACAACAATTTTAGGTATACCAACAAGTGTTGGTGGCACAAAAAAACATACAACAACCTCCCATGCAAAACACCCCACCTGTCACTCAAACATTCACACCACCTCAAAACACATTCATTCCACCACCCGATCCACAAAACAATGTGTATCCACAAATCAAGTTTCTCTCACAACAAGTGCTAGACCTACAATCCAAAAAATTAACAAAAACACAAGAGAATTTGTGCCCTTATCCATTCGATAGAAGCACTATGATGGTTCCATTCTCAAAAGGGTTTGAGATACCTAAATTTCACAAATATCATGGAATTGGTAACTCTAAATATCACATTAGGGAATTTCATGTTCACTATATGGAAGTTTCATACAATGACAGTTATCTAATGTGACTATTCCCTCAAAGTTTGGCTAGACTAGCAATGGAATGGTTATCTTTCCTTCCTCCCAGAATCAAAAATTTCCAAGAAATAGTGGACTTGTCCATACAAAATTATTCATTCAACATAGGCATGGATGTGAGTTTAGAAAAACTATCTGCTCTCAAACAAGCCAAGGGGGAAACATTTGCATCCTTCTTGCAATGATGGTGATCCAAGCCCAATAGAAGCAAGTGGACTACACTCGAAGAATAGCAAATCTATACTATCATTGCCAATCTTAAAAAGACCTTGTCATTCCATCTAAAAATGCAATGCATCACTACATATGACCAATTGATCCCCAAGGCACTCAACATTGAAAGATACCTTATTGCACATATTAGGATAACCATTCATCAACCAGTTACAATGAAAAACCTCACACATGGGAAAAGAACAAGAATATCACTAAGAATGGTGTCCTTGACACCAAAGCTATAATCAATGCCCCAAGGAAAAACACACAATCATATCAACAACCGCAAGTCAATAATAAAAACAACACACAATAAAACATAGTATCACAACAACCCAATGGTCAAGTGGTCAATAATCTAAGTAATCAAGGGGGACCACCCCTATGGAACAAGTATCCCCCCAAACAAAAATACACACCCCTTGGGGAATTAATAAAATTTGTCATGAAAAAACTAGTATAGGAGAATCTCATTAAAATCCCCATTTATGAGAATTATCAAGATCCCCAAGTGAAACCACCATGGTATAATGAAAATCACTTTTGCAATTTTCATAAAATCAAGGGGCACACGATGGCTAGTTGCTGAGACTGAAAAACTTGATCCAAGACCTTATCGATGATAGAACCATAAACATTGAACAACCTACAAGAAATCGGGACTTTAAGATATACACGAATCCGATGCCAGATCACAATAAAGGGAACAACAATGGAAAGGAAAAGTATAACAATGTAAACCATGTTTATGATCATTTTGTTGCATCTTTAGATGAATGGGTCACTGTTGTCAATGTCAAAGGAGCTAGAGCCAACTGTGGAGTCACCACACCTAGTGGCAAAGTTACCATTCCTGGACTATCGCAACCACCCAAGGCACTGGCCTCTAATCCAAAATTCATTCCCAATGGTTATAATGTCTTGGACCACCTGAAAATAACCCCCACCTAGATATCCATCATGGAGTTACTAGAAATATTGCCTACACATAGGAAGATCCTAGAAGAAGCATTAGCTTCATCCTCTATCCCCACAAATCTTGATGCAGACTAGTTCCAAGCGATGCCCGAATGTATCATCACCCCACATCTCCTAGAATTTTTTGATAAGGACTTCCCAACTCAACCATCTCATAACCGTTCACTCCATCTTGAAGTCCTAGTCCATAAGAATAAAGTCAAAAGGGTCTTGGTGGATGGAGGTGTGGGCTTGAATATCTATACTCTCAAGCTAATAAAGAATCTATGATTCTCTAAAGATGTCATTGAAAAAGGTAAATGTATTACTATCAGGGCATATGATGATAAAAAATGGGTGTCTCAAGGCACCATTCAACTCCCTATTCAAATAGGGCCAACCATCATGGAAACTACATGCCAATTTCTTGATCTAGAACTACCTTACAATATCTTCCTGGGGCGCCCATGGATTCATGGGATGCAAGCTGCCACATCTACCTTCCATCAATGTGTCAAGTTTCCCTATCAAAATCAAGAGGTCACAGTCCATGGAGATCCTAAACCATTTTATTATTGCAAGAATCTAGAAGCCACATACTACAAAATACCTCAAGTCCCAAAGAATGATGAGGGACCCATATCCCCATATATAGACCCATCTACCCTTGCCTCCACTTCAAAGACAACACCCACCATTCTAGACATCTCTGATATCAAAGTCATTATCCAAGACAATGGGTATGGGGATTACAAAATGAAGAAGAGTGCTTTTGTAATAGGAGAGTTCCCTCAATATCCTAGGTCTCGTGGGCTGCCCCAACTAATTAACACATCAGCCAAACCTTTAAAGAAGACCCCTCTAGATTCAAAAGGTGGGGGGAGCTAAGTTAGGAAGTGGTAGATGAAAGGGATATATCAAGTTTATTGTATCAAGATGAAAGGCCCGTGCCTGATCTTCCCATGGACAATAACAACAAAGGATTGCAGTTAATGCAAGGATGGGGCTATAACAAAAATGAAAATCTTGGACAAAATGATAATGGCCTACTAGAACCCCATGATTCCTGAGAAGCAAATAAATAATCTTGGCCTTGGATGTACCCCTTTGAAAATAACCATACTTGGCAAAGGTGCCCCAGTTAGAAAAGTCAAAGCTCTTCTTTAGTTACCGATATCCATAGGTTTACCTTTAGATAATTTTACCTTTGACATAACTGATGTATGTGATGAGGATACCATAACTGACCTACCCATGCTATTTCAAGATTCCTCCCTTCTCATGATTAGTACCCTATCTTTTGAACCAAGTAGCTAGACCAATGAGCTAAAGCTTGTCTACCCCCAACTCATCAATTACGACCAACGAGGACCACCGATTTTAGACACATTTGAAAACAATGAGGCTCTCTCAGAATTCATGGGATTGTGGGATACAATACCATGTGGAGATTATAAAGTTGGGTTTGAAATGCCTACTATGGGGAAATGATTGAATCCCTCAGTCACAAAAGTGAAAATTTAAGAGTAATATCTAGGTCTTCAAGTGAAAACCACACTATGCCACTTTCTGACCTAAAAATAGTAAAAAAAAGGATGCATCCGATGATGAAAACATCTTTGAGGAACCAAAGGATGAGGATTCAATCTTCCTCTTAGTGCTATTCATCAAGAAAAGTCAACAGTCTTGGCAAAAAAGTGCAATTTGGTTAACCTAGGAATCGAGGAAACACCACATATCACCTTCTATGCAAAATCACGTTTGACAGAAGAACAAGAACTCCTAGCTACTTTTCTAAGGGAAAGAAAGGTAAAATTTGCATGGACCTATGCTGACATGCCTAGTCTTGATCCAGAAGTTGTGGTTCACCATCTAGCCGTCTATCCAGAGGCAAAACCAGTAAGACAAAAGCCGAGAAAAATGCATCCACAAATAACATTACTGGTCATACTTGAATTACAAAAACTCCTTGATGTTGGCTTCATACAGCTAATTTATTATCAAGAATGGGTTTAAAATATTGTACCATTCTCTAAGCCCACTGGGGGCATTTGCATCTACATTGAATTCAAGGACCTAAATAAAGAATTCCCTAAGGATGATTTCCCTCTCCCAAACATAGACATGATTATGGATATGACAGAGAGGCATGAAATGCTATCACTAATGGATGGATTCTTAGGATACAATCAAATCATGATAGCTAAGAATGACCAACACAACACAACTTTCACTTGTCCATGGGGGACCTACTGCTGGAACATGATGTCATTCAGGTTGAAGAATGCAAGGGCTACCTACCAAAGAGCTATGACACTAATCTTCCATGATTTGATTAAAAAAACTATGGAAGACTATGTGGGTGACATATTCGCCAAATCAAAGAAGTGTCAGGATCACATAGTGGCAATAAGCTCCATCTTTGACAAGCTAGAAGAATACAATGCTAGGCTCAATCCAAAAAAGTGTGTCTTTAGTGTACAATTAGGAAAGCTCCTAGGGTATATTTTATCTATGAGGGGAATCAAGATAGAACCCGCCAAAGTCAAAGAAATTCTCGAGATGGAGGCACCAAGAACATTAAAGCAGTTAAAAGGTTTTCAAGGAAGGCTCCAATCCATTCATTAGTTTATAGCATAGTTAGCAGATAAGGCTATCCCATATTCTTATCTACTCCACAAGGGGGTAGCACCAAATGGGATGAGAAATGTGACCAGGCTTTCAATAAAATCAAGGAGTACTTGTTGACACCACTAGTCCTTATGTTGTTGATTCCAAACAAGCCATCAATCCTATATATGTCGGCAACAACAATAGCCCTTGGCACTCTCTTAGCTCAACATGATGAAAATGAGAAGGAGAGAGATATATATTATATCAGTAAAACCATGGTGGGACACAAGCTGAATTACACATTCATCAAGAAGGCTTGCCTAGTAGTGATATTTGCAACAGAGAAGTTCAAACACTACATGTTGGCTTGCCCAATAAAACTCATTGCCAAGATAGAACCTCTCAAGTATCTATTTCCAAAGCAATGCTCATAGGGTGAACAACTAAATGGGTCATGATCCTAATAGGATACGACATTGAGTATGTAGAGCAAAAGGCCATTAAAGGATAGGTAATTGCAGACCAACTAGCAGAGGCATCGATATATTCAAAAAACCCATTGGTATCAATTTTTTTTGATGAGTCAATATTTAATCTTAGTGCAAAAGATCATTGGAAAGTATATTTTGACAAGTCCTACACATAGCATGGGTTAGGAGTTGGAATCTTCTTCATTACATTACAAGGAGATTGCATACCAAAGTCATATAAGTGGCCTTTTCCTTGCACAAATAACATTGTAGAATATAAGGCTCTTGTTATAGGACTCAGAATTGTAGTACAATTGAAAATCATGGCCCTCAAGGTCTATGGAGACTCATAGCTAATCATCAATCAAGTAAATGATGAATACCAAACAAAGGATGACAAATTGACTCCATACAAGAAACTAGTGGAAAGCCTTAAAGAATTCTTCATTAACATCACATTTGAGCAAATACCTAGTGCAGACAACAGAGTAGTAGATGTTATGGCAACAATTGGATCGTTATTGGATATCCAACACAATGTCCCAAAGCGAGAATTCCTTGTAGAGAAGCTTCTCATACCAACTTTTGAGGTACCAAAGTCTAAATTCATGTGTGAAATCATTGGTCCTAGTGACCCTTGGTATCATGACATATACACCTACTTGAAAATAGGAGTCCTCCTCGCTGATATCACCCTAAACCTTAAAAGAACATTTTTCAAGAAGTCATCCCGCTTTGTTATTTTAGGAGACACCCTATACCATAGGATTATTGAAGGAACCTTGTTGCAATGCCTCAACCCTGATGAATCTATGGCTACTTTAACCAAGGTACAAAGTGGCATTTGTGGTTCACATTCGAGTGGTATGACCTTGGCTAAGAAAATGCTAAGGACTGGGTACTACTAGCCATCAATGGAAAAGGAAGCTCACAACTATGTCTGAAAGTGCTTGCAATGTCAATAGCATGGGGACCTCATCCATGCACCAGCTCAGGAACTCTGACTGATCATAACACCTTATCCATTTTCACAATGGGGGCTTTATCTCATTGGTAAAATCACACCCACCTCATCCAATGGACATAAGTTCATCATCGCATCCACTGAGTACTTCACGAAGTGGGTAGAGGCCATTCTAGTGACCTACATTATAGGGAAGAAGATCTCCAAGTTCATCCTGAACTACCTCATTTTTCGTTATGGTGTTCCACAAACCCTTATCTCAGATAATGGGACACCTTTCAAGAACTAGGATGTTCAAGAGCTATACCAAAAATTTAATATCCAACATCGCTTCTCCACCCCATATTACCCCCAAGGTAACGACCAAGCTGAGGCTACAAATAAAACCATCTTGAAAATCCTAAAGAAAATAGTTAATGAAGTTGGTTGTGGCTGGCACTTGTAGTTTAATCCCTCCTTATGGTCCTATCGAACAAGTATTTGCACGCCTATAGGAGTAGCCCCATTCTCCCTAGTCTATGGATCAGAAGCCATCCTTCCTATTGAGATCAAGCTCCCATCCTTAAGAATATCATTGTAGAACCTCATTACATATGAAGAATATCGAATGTCACTATTGAATGAGCTAGAACTACTGGATGAGTGGTGCCTGGATGCTTTGAATCACCTACAAGTCTACCAGAACCATCTCAGAGGAGCTATAACAAGAAGATTAGGAGTTGGACCTTTCAAGTCAGGGAGCTTGTATTGAAGCAGAATCAAAAGAATGTACCAAATCCAAATAGCAAGGGACAGTTTGAACCCAATTGGTTGGGACCTTTTATCATCACAAAAGCTACAAATCAGGAGCATATCAACTATCTACACCAGAAGGTGAGCCTCTATAGGAGCCTATCAATTCTAAAAAAAAAATGCCTAAACTTGTAAGGTATAAATCTAGAAAAAAATTTAAAAAAATTAAAAAATAAAAATCCAAAAAAAATTAGAAAAAGGATTGAAAACAGTAAAGAAAAAAATCATTCTCTAGTGAAAACTACTTTGGTGGCACTTTAGGCAAGTACCTTGGTGAAAACCTAGCAAATAGGCACCTTGTGTAAATAAGCACTTTCCACCCACCATGATCTCTATGGCTTGTTTTGCATCATTCATCCACCACATTCCATTGATCCTTTTGGCACCCATCCACGTCTGTATCATAGCTTGATCCTATGTTTGTATCATGATTCCTCCTAGTACTACTTGGCACCATTCCTAAGGTTAGTTTGTCTTGCCTATATCGAAGTAGTCTATTGCATCACATTAGAGGCACATTCTTATATATTCATTGGATCTGATTTGTGTATATTCTTGTGATCTTCCTTAAAATCAAAAAATTCAAAAACATTCATAAAATCAAAAAATTCAAAAACATTAGAAAATCAAAAAATCCAGAAACATTCATAAATCCAAAAACATCAAAAAATTAGAAAATCCAAGAACATTCAAAAACCAAGAAAATCCAAAAAAATTCAAAACATATCAAAATCCCAAAAATAGGTCAAAAATTTGGGAAAGAGTCAAAAAATAGAATCATGTAGTTGAACTACGGGTCTCTAAGCTCTAAACATAGGCAAGGCCATCATCAATGTGCCACCAAGACACCCTAGGCCAATCCATTAGGAGTCTGTCATAATAAATCAGCAATCCATTTGTTCATATTCTCATCAATAAATAATTTTGCGTCAATTGAACTACGTGGTCTCTATGTGTATAATGTATGTAAGGCTAATATTTGATCAGACCCTGAGGCCCCTAGGATAGGTCTTTAGGTTAGGTTCTTGGTCAAAATTTCAGAAAACACAAAAACATTGGAAATTTTGAAAATCAAAACGCTCGTAAAACATCTTGAAAATACCAAAAAAAACCTCAAAACATTTCAAAATATCAAAAAAATCCAAATATTTGAAAAAATCCATCTACCCCATTTTGCATTCACCCGCAATAAACATCTGCTCATAATAAGTCATCTTCATCCCCAAACTTTCATGAAACAATCAAAAAAAAGTATAGAAAATCAAAGTGAAAACTCAAACGTCAGGGTCTCAAGTCTAGGTCAGTAGGTAAACAAGTTGGTAAATTCTTGGTATCAATAGCCCATCATCCAGTCAATCCCAAAATCATCCGATAACACCATGTCCTAGGATGCATCCTTCCTACAATGAACATCAACATCAGGCATCATCATAGTTTAGTCTTGGCTAGAGGTATGAAGAACATCAGTTTGCTTATTTATTTGGTCTTTGTCTTGTTGATTTATCTTATTTCTCTCATTCCAATGACCTCTCGATGATGTCTAAATAAAACGATTTAGAGAGAAAGGAATGGGGAATTGATCATTATTTTTTTATATGTTGTACTTGTTGGATATTCTTGTAAAATAACCTTGGTCATGCTTACTTTGTTTTGCTTGTAGGGAGGATGTTTTAAGTGTCTTGTTGACCACATAGGAAGGCTTAACTTTCTATGTTTTGGTCTGAGGTGTTTAAAATATTTGAATTGCATTCTAAATAGACTTTTTTATGCCAGCTGTGAATAAGGATACTCCTATTTGATTTCCAAGTCAAAGTCCAGTGCACTAGGTGCAACGCCATCCTAGTTATTTATACCTTGATGCATCATACCTATGTGTGTTATCAAAAATAAGGTAAGTAAGCCCTTTATGTCCCTAATCTCTAATAAGAAATCATCATCATCATCATCATCATCATGTTTTTTGTATCATCTCGAATTCACGGGCTGATTTCTCTTTCTTCTATCTTTCTCACATACTAACACTAATATGGTATCATGGCATTCAGAAATAAAAAATATATCTATCTATGCATCCATCCTGCATCCACAAATTGTTAGCATACTACATATCATTCATAACATACATATTAGAAAACATTAATCATCTCACATGCATTTTAATATATCGTCCATCATAATATAGATTGGTTATTCTAAACATCTCATAAACCATACATTTGCATAAAGAATCCATTGCATAAACATATAATCAATCATCATATTGCATCATCATTCCATACATAGAAAAGATATCGAAAAAGAAATAGAACATATCATTGCATTACATACACCATCCATAAACACATTATGAATTCATCGCAATAGTGCATCCACATAGATGCATCATAACATTGTATCACATCATAAAGCATACCACATCATAAAATAAAAATTAATTGCATCCATCCATTCATATATATATATACATCACATGAAATAAAATAAAACATCATATAAATGCATTGCAAGTCATCTCATGTATATATCAAAAATGTTGAATGTCATGATACATTGGAATGAGATATATAGTATCGGGTATATAAGAGGCTAGTCAAAAAACTCAGCCAATGAATGTATACACATCATAATCAGGTTGTACAAAAAAAAAAAATTCCCTATGTACTCTTTGTGTCCTGAGATGCCCTGGCTGTGTCTGCCTTTGTGGTAACTACCTCAACTCTAATGGTGAGACCCTGATGGTCTCCCTAAAGTGCCTACATGAGGGGTCCTTGTAGGAGCTATCTAATTGAGGTGAGATAAATTTGGCTCCCTCCACTCTTGTGTCATAGCTCTGTAGTATATAGCTTTGTAATATGAGGCCTCCTACATCACACAGCTGTACATCTCAATTGGAACTGTAGCTTGACCTTGAATCTGCTAAGCCATAGCCTCTAGTTGTTGTTTCCATCCTGTCTTGAGCATAAGGTCCATATCAGAATCTTTCCTCTATTGGCGCTCCTATGCCACCTCCTGTCGTGCCTGGTCCCTCTCCTGAATCAATGTCTATATCTGGGCTTGTGCCTACTATAGCTTCCTTGTGAGAGCCAGGACCTATGCCTATAATGTAGCAATCTAATTGTCCCTAGGATCAGGACCTGGTGGTGGTCGTGGTAGTGGCATGTGTGGCTTTTGTGGTGGTTGGACTAGTGGCCTTTTTCTCACGAGTGGCACTAAGGGTAGAATCTATTTGTCTTTCCTGTCATGACCCTCGCCCCCATCTTGTCTATCCTATAGTTGACCTACGGGCTACTATGGAACCTGTCCGATCCTCGGTCTGTTGACCTGTCCCTTGCCTAGTACCTGCGTTACTGGTAAAGTCAATCGAACAAGGGCATGAGCTTTCTAATATGCATCATAGGCTTGGGTCATCCCTGCATCTGCAAGACCATCAAAGTATATCCCACCATAACCATTTGCCTAAAATTGTCGATCACCTGCTAGGGTGGGATCCCTATTTCCATGTTGGCTCTCTAAACCTATGAGAAAAAATGGCCCTCTATGTATCATTAGGTGAATCCTACACCTCTCCAAACTAGCAAGCAACCCTATTTGGAAGGTATCACACCATCATATAGTTCTCTCATCCCTACATGTATCAGGACTGTCGATAGTAGAAAAGATGATCATCATCATCATGCCATCTTGGAAAATGGAGCCAAGGCCTCCATGTAAAAACTACCTTCTCATCCAAAACCCACCTCTAGTGTGAGATGCCTATGATACCTATAAAATGAAGGGTGATCATCCCCCCTATCTGTACACTACAGGATCATCGCAGTTAGGTTGAATGTGTGCAATCTAGGGCCTCAAGATGACAATGTGCTCATAGGCCCACACATGAAGAAAAGTCACACCCACTCCTATGTTATGGGATCTACTGTAAACAACCTGATGCATGTCATGGTACAAAGAAGCTAGGATGACTAGCCCCCAAGTGTAGACGATCATGTCTACCATCATCCAGGACCAAATGATCCCCCATCCAATGTTGCATCCTCGAGCTCGGTGATTGGGAACAAGGACTTCCAAAATCAATGCGCTAAAAAAAAGAGTCAAATCAGGAGCATTCCCCTCATAGCAGCGAAGGTCTATCTAGCCACTATCCACCTCGTAGGAGTTGACGTAGAAAAAATGAAAAATAGCATCACCATTAGCCTCAACATCGTAGATGATGTGCTCTCTATTAATAGGGATCCACAGGATCCACCACATGTCCTCCAATGTAATTGTGGCTTTGCCAGTCGGTAGGTGGAATGTACAAGTCTCACTCTGCCATTTCTCGACTAGGGCTGTCATCATGGAAAGGTGTGTCCGCACCTCAGGCATCTAGGAAATATGACTGAAACTGAACTCTCGAAGGAAAAATAGGGCTTGATCCATCAAATTCCTAGCACGGAGCAAAAATCAACTCCTGTGCTCCTTCGAGTGGAGCATTGGCAGGACCTCCTCAAAGCAAAACACCCACAACGTCAAAATTTTGAAAAAAAATTGCAAAATGGATCCTTAAAAAATTAAAAAAATTTCAAAAAAGTGAAGGGAGTGAGACATTTAGCAAAGGTGGCGTTCTACAATTTTCAAATGCGACACTAAAATCAACAATGGCACTGTGTTGCAAAAGTGAGTCAGCATTCCCACGCAACTCTAAAAACCCCTAGGACCACGTAACACTTTGCAACAAAGGTGAGTCAACATAATTGTGCGACTCGGAAATCATTTAGTGTCGCATGACATTATGTCACAAACATGGGTCGGCATCTGCAAAAGCGATGTTTCCCGTGGCATTTGTGATGCCCTATGGTGCTACTTTTGATAGACCTAAAAGATGTCTAATAAATGCTAGAAAAATGTGAAAAACGAGAAAAGTTTCAAAAATCCTACCGGGGTCCTACATCGTGGGGGCTCTAGAACTCACAAACTCGATCCATCTAATGCATAGGAAGCATGCAAGCAGCCATTCTATTAGCATCTCAAAGCAAATTTGGCAGAATCTCTAGAAGATAAGTGTGCAAATGAATTGAAAATGGCCCCTTTAACTCTATTTATCCAACTTTTTTAGCGTTTTTGGGTAATTTTTACGTTTTTTGAACCCATTTAATCTATTTTTTTTGGAACAAAGCCTGTTTTGATCCGTTTTTGTCACCGCAAGCCTAATTTTGCATCTTGCGGGTTGTTTTCTGCTCGTGAATCATTGTTGAATCCTTTTCACAAGCTCAACTTAATTTTAAAAAATTTCACCCGATCTCTTGAGGGGGTAATATGGCAGTGTAATTCTTCCACTAGGGCAATAACATGCCATGCAAAAAATTAGGAAAATTTTGAATTTTGACCATGGCAGTGTTATTCTTTGAACTGGCACAACAAGTACATCGCTTCAAAGAGGGGAAAAATGTAGACATTGAAAGTGTCCTGATTGATACTATGCATATAATTCTAATCAACTAACACCATTTCTCCTAAATCACTTCAATTTGATCACTTAATTGAATAATAAACATTATTTAATTAAAATCAACAAATTTAGCTATTAATCAAATAATTAAATTTATTGATTAATTCATCCTTCTTCTAACTAATTATTCATCTTATTTAATTAAATCAAATCATTTAATTAAATCCTCTATTAAATCCTATCATTTGATTAAAATCAATCAAATCAAATGTCATACCTCCTAATTCATTCCAATTAATTAATTTTGGGTTAATTAATCCTAAATCAGCTTTCTAATCATCATTGACAATTCCTCTAGCTTTTAACTCCTTAAGAGTTAAATCAACCATGGTCAACTAACCAGGTTGCACATAAAATCAATTTCTTCTATTTCTCTAATTACCTCAATTATCCTCACAAAGGAATATTTTGAAGAATATTCCTCTCAACCACTTCTTATTCAATTTCCCTCCAAAGGTTTTCAAAAACCGTTCACATCTACAATAACTTCTATTACAACCTTTCAAATCCTCTTACATCCTCTCAAATCTCATTCAATTCCTCTTACCACAATTTCAAATTCTCAACCAACAACATTTACTTCTCTTCCATCCTCCTCCACTCACACATTTCCCAAAATGTGCTCCACCCTCATCCAATAGAATTGTGACATTTGGCACATTCTCATTGGCTCTCAATTTATCCCACATTTATCAAATCCTCCCATTCTTCAACCCTTGGCTTCTATAAATAGAGGCATCATTTTCATAATATGGATTCACAACTTCATAGCTAGATTATAGCCATTTTGTCATCTTTGAATCATCAACAACTCATCAAGCTTATCAAGGGACTGGAAAAGGGCTTCTTTCCACATCAAAGGAGCACCACTCCCCCTATGGGATGAAGGTTTCGCTAGTTTAAGTTAGATTACATGCTTCATTTGTGTTATTTCCTTGTTTATTTCATTTATTTTCTTAAATTAGTTGAAGAATCTCATAGGGAGCATTAGATTTGTGTTACTAACATGTTTGACATTGTTTTGTTGATCTTTTGTTAGTCTATTCAAGTTTTGTGCTCACAGTTTGCTGCATGAAAGAAATCTGAAGGGAATATTTATCAAATTAAGTGTGTTGATCGACGATGCTTTATGACTCAAATAAATGATAGTTGGTTATGGAATAGGAGAATGTTTCACATTAATTTTGATAACTTGGAAAGGATTAGTGTTATTCAGGCCATGAGAGATTTACCAAGAATTATAAAGCCTATCAATGCTATTTGAAGGAATTGTCAGTTTGGGAAGAAAGCAAGAAATTATTATAGATCAAAATAACAATCTACTACTGGATTACTAGATTTAGTTCATACAGATCTATGTGGTCCTATGAGAGTGAAAAGTCTAATTGGGTAATGGTACTTTATGCTTTTAATTGATGATTATTCTAGATATACATGGGTTACATTTCTTAGAGAGAAATTAGATCCATTAGATAGATTCAAGGAATTCAATGTTATGGTTGAAAATGAAGTGAATTTGAAAATAAAATGCTTAATATATGACAAAGGTGGAGAATTCACCTCCCATGAGTTCAATATGTTTTGTTAAGTGCATGGAATAAGGAGAGAGTTATCTTCTCTAAGAACTCCTCAACAAAATGGAGTCGTTAAAAGGAAAAATAGAATAGTTCAAGTGGCTGCTAGGTCAATGATCACCGAAGATGGATTACCGAAAGTTTAATGGAAAGAAGCTATTCATACTATTGTATATGTGTTCAATTGCGTTCAAGCAAGAGAAAATATTACAAAGACTCCTTATGAGCTATGGCACAAAAAAAATTCTATAGTTAAATATTTCAAGGTATTCAGAAGAAAATGCTATATTAGAAGAGATGAAGAAACTTTGGGAAAGTTTGATGCAAGAAGCGGTGAAGGAATATTTCTTGGATACTATAGCAAAAGCAAGATATACAGATGTTTCAATAAAAGATTGAGAAATATTGTAGAGATCTCGAACGTGAAGGTTGATGAGAAAGTGAAGAATTCTATTGATATTGATGGATATGTGTCTGATGAACATGACTATGCAAGAATAGAAGAAATTATGGAAGAACAGGATAAAGATAAGCAAAAAGAGCAAGATGAATAGAATGAAAGAGAAGAAGATTCTCCAGTGATGCCCCCTAGGACACCGAAATATGTACAAAGGAATCATTCAAAAGATCAGATTATTGGAGACAAGACAAAACGTGTGTTGACCAAAAGAAAAGCTACTACTAAGGTAAATTTGTGTTTGTTCTCTAAGATTGAGCTGAAGATAGTAAGTGAAGCCTGTAAAGATGAACATTGGAAGAAAGCAATGAAAGAAGAAATTTTGCAGATTGAGAAGAATCAGACTTGGGAATTGGTCCCAAGATTAAGCAAACAAAAATATCATTGGATCAAAATGGGTATTCAAAAATAAGTTGAATGAGAATGGAGAAGTTATCATAAACAAAGTGAGGCTTTTGTGTAAAGGCTACTCACAAGTACAAGATGTAGATTTTCATGAGAATTTTTCCCTAGTAGCAAGAATGGAAGCTATAAGGATCTTCTTGGAATTGACTACTTATAAATATTTCAAAGTCTATTAGATGGATGTCAAGTCAACATTTCTAAATGGTGAGCTAGAAGAAGAAGTCTACATGGAATAATTAGAAGAAAATAATTAATAGATCAAACGGATATGGTGTGCAGATTGAAGAAATATTTATATGGATTGAAGCAAGCTCCTAGAGCTTGGTGTGCAAGGTTATACAAGTATTTGACTCAACAAGGATTTAACAAAGGCACGACAAACAATAATTTATACTTTAATATTGAAAATGAAGAAGTCTTGATTGTAGTTGTATATGTTGATGACATTATCTTTGGAGGAAATGAAAAGATGTGCAAGATGTGTACATAATTAATGCAGAAAGAATTTGAGATGTCTATGTTTGGGGAGATGAATTTATTTCTTGGGCTATAGATTAATCAAACAAAGAAAGAAATTTTCATTTCATAGTCTAAGTATGTAAGAGAGATGTTGAAGAAGTTTGGGATGGATGGTTCTAAACCGGTAAGTACTCCTATGGTGACTGGTTGCAAATTGGGTAAAGATGATCATTCACCTAAGGCTAATTAGAGAATGTGTAGATCTATGATTGGTGGACTACTATATTTGACTGCTACTAGACCAAATATTATGCATGTAGACTATCTCATGGCTAGATTTCAAGGAGATCCAAAGGAAACACATGTTGTAGTTAAAAGAATATTTAGATATGTGAATGGAAATCTAGATTATGGTTTATGGTATCCTAAAGAAACTAACTTTACACTTAGTGCATATACAGATGTAGATTGGGTCAGATGTATAGATGAAAAAAAGAGTACAAGTGGCGGTGCATTCTTTCTTGGAGGAAAATTAGTGGTATGGTTGAGTAAGAAGCAAGATTCAATATCTTTTTCTACTGTTGAATCTAAATATATTTTTGTTACCTCTTGTTGTACACAAGTTCTATGGATGAAACAGACATTGAAAGATATCATAGTCCTATATGATGATCCCATTTCTATCTTTTATGATAATACAAGTGCAATTAACATTATGAAGAACCCTATGATACACTAAAAAATGAAGCATATATCTATGAGATCATTTCTTGAGAGAGAAGGTCATGGAGAATGAATTCAAGCTTGAGTATGTTCCAACAAAGGATCAAATTATTGATATATTTAAAAAGGCTCTTCCTAAAGATACTTTTGAGTATCTTCAAAAGAAGATAGGGGTTATTACCTCTCCTTTCATAAACTAAGATACATTTGGAGATGCATTAGTATGGTGGATTCATGGTTCTATCTTTTTGGACTGGTGGCTATCTCTCAGGGGGAGCAGCTAGTTTCAAGTGTTGTCATTGTGAGTATTTTGTTTTCATGTCAAAGGAAGATTCAATGAACATTTTTTTTTCCTTTTCCATTGATGTCAAAGGGGGAGAGAAATCATGTGAAAAGGAGAGAAGGCTAATGAGAGAAAGAAGGTAACAAGGTAGATGATCTTCTGAGGGGGAGAAGCAAAAAGAAAAAAATTGACAAGTTTATTCAGAACTGGTATGGTGTCTTTGATGGTTTTTCAAATCATGTGTTCCCATCAATGACAAAGGGGGATATTGTTGCAAGAATGGAAAAAGGAATGAAAGTGTTGTCATTAATTTCAATTGGTCAACTTGTTATCTACTAGTTGTTGTTCATTGTATATGTTAAGGAAAGGATATTGAGAAAATTCTATTAAAGGAAGATTACAAGTATTCAATTGTTGCTCAGGATGATGATCTGGTACTTGTCCCTATGTTTTTGTGGTTCAGATATGTTGGTCATGGTTGTTGAAGGTTGCTATATCCATATTTTTGGCTATTGGTTCATTGTGAAGTTCGAGTTGTGTTCACCAATTGTGAACTATGTTTTTCTATGTTTTGGCTAAGGTCCAAGAGAAAAGTTCTTGGTTCAAATTTATCTTTGATGAAGTCTTTTGACTTGTGGTTCTAAATTTAAGATGTTCTGATTGTAATGAAGATATTTTTGGTTTTGGAAGTTTTGAGCTTAATTATTCTATGTTTTACACTAGTTTGGCTGACCATTTGTTAAGAACTATCTTTGAAGGTAATGAAGCGTGTTGGATCTATTTTGGCTACCAATGAAGCATGGGTCACCCTCATTCTAATTCCACCCTAGGATGTTCTAGTGTTGACCCAATTTGAATCAGAAATTGGATGGACGACATTATATCTTTTTCAAGGTTGTAGATAGTATAAATACGAGATGAGCGAGTAATGAAAAACATACATAAGAAAAGAAGGAAGATAAGTGAAAGAGCTAACAAGAATTTGATGCTATTTAGAAAGTGTGAGTCAACTGTGTGTGCTGGTATATCAGTGTGAAGATTAATGATGAGCTTGTGTATGTAGTGAGCAGAAGGAAAACTCTATCATTCATGTTGTGTCATAGAAAATTTGACCCTCTTGAGAAAAGAGACAATTTCACTCACAGTTGGACCCACTTTTGAGTCCCTTTACATCATTTACCCTTCAAAACAACATTTATAGGCCCCTTAGATCCATTAATTTTGATCTAGAGGCTTGTTTTACTGAGAAATCACATAAAACCTGACAAACAACATTTAATTATCTCATACCTCGAAAACCCACCTTCAAACAGCAGTAGTGGGACCCACTCACCACCTTGGGAAAATGTGTCCCCTCTGGTGGGACCCATTCACCAAGGGTGGCGAATGAGTTCCCTATGGGAAAAATTCAAATTTAAGTGGGAATTTAATCAATTTAACTTAATTTCTGGTGAATGTCAGCCTCTTAGGTCTAATTAACAAGAAAATAAGGTGTTTTTTCTTATAAATACTCATTTCAATTCATTTCACACATCTTTTTATCATCTTTTCTTATCTTTTATCATTTCTCAAGAGCAATTCATACAGTATAGTCTTCCACAACAAGTTTCATTAGCAAAAGTTGAAGTCTTAGGGCAGCAAACTAGGGTTTTTGCAAGTCTTGAAGCTCACTTCTCTTGTAAATATCTAACATTGCAAAGGATTGATGATGGATTCCTATGGTGAATCATGAAGAAATATAGGGTGAAGAAGTGCAACTAGCCACCAAATCACACCTAAGGACTTGGTTTCCAATTGATTCCATCTTCCATTTTCATTCTATCTTCATATTAAGGTTTGCATCTTGTTTGTTTATCGCTTGTCATTTGCATGTCATTTCATTCCTATTTTTCATGTGTTGTAAGGTTTCAAGGGTTGAGATATTGCATCATATAGATCATTCTTGCATGTCTTATTCTAGAGCAATAGGATA
Organism: Sequoia sempervirens; assembly: GCA_007258455.2. NCBI lineage: Eukaryota > Viridiplantae > Streptophyta > Pinopsida > Cupressales > Cupressaceae > Sequoia > Sequoia sempervirens. The sequence goes on along the minus strand of VDFB02193867.1, from coordinate 215,312,305 downwards.
GGATCTTTGTCAGATCTCAGCTTTTCCTAGTCTTTAACACATCTAAGGCTAGGGTTTATGCATATTTTTCTCCATTCAAGATTTAATTACCCAATGAGGGGTCTGACCAAGGTAAAACCCCCATTTGAAAAACAATTTTGAGCTATTTTGTAGGAATTTTTTGAGATCCAAAGTCGGGTTTCCATTAGAAATTGTTGTACAGGAGTCAAGGTGCAGGACAAAACTTTGAAATTGCAGAAATCTAAAAGTGAACTGATTCACCATGCATGGAGAGTGACTACCTCCTAAGGTGAAAATTTGAGTCAAATGAAAATCCAGGTCCCTGACTATCAGAAAATAGCTTTTGTGCAGAAAAGTCCTGATCTAGGACTGATTCGCCCAAGGTGGCAAATGACTCCTAGTCAGCCTAAAGTCAAGCTTCATCAGTTTTCCAAATTATTTTCCCAGTCTTCTCTAGTTTTTTGGGTGCACTCACTCTAAGAAACAACCTTCTGTTTAGTTTAATTTGCATTTTTTTAATTCTTTAAAGCATTTTTGCAAACAACACTATGTTTTCAAACATAGCATAGATCTTAGTTTTGCATTCATTATTTGTTACATAGATCACTTGATTGCATTTAGTTTACTTCATTTAGCTTAGAAAACATCATACATAACAAAAATTTGAATGAACCCTTAGCATTTTTGGGCCCTATCTCTGTCCTTTTAGGTGGAAAACCCTAGAAGAGTTAGAGAAGTCCATAGGAAACCCAAAAATCTATGGTTCATTTTGGTGAACTCGACTTTTGAGCATAACATCATTCTAATTTACATTTCTGATTTGAATCTAAGGACTTAATTGCTTCATAATTTTGCATTGTTTTGCATATTTAGGTTTCTTAAACATTGTAATAGTGAAAGCCTTATTTAGATCTCATTATTACATTGTATTTTATTCACTCATTGCAACATTCTGCATTTTCATTCTATCACTGCATTGTACAGACTTAAAAATCTTTAAAAAACACAAAAAAAATTAGAAAAATATTAAAAAATTCATCTCTTGGGACTCATTCACCACCTAGGACAAATCAATGCCTCTGCAGTTCTGCATCAGCATTTCCAAATTTTTGATTCCTGCATTGCATATTTCTATTTTTTGTAATTATCTTTCTATTACATTTCATTTTTTTATGTTTTCATTAGTATAAATTTCATTTATTTTCATGGCATTCATGGATAGTTTTAGATCTTTGAAAATTTCCTTTTCCATTTTCATTCCTGGTTCTTTTAGATCAGATTCATCGATACATAAGGATGCAAAAACTTAAACATCAAACAATCCCTTCAAACACATGATTCAAATTAGAAACAACATCTCATCTAAGCCTCTTAGTAGTGATGATGTTGACTAGTTAGATGAAGTCCTTCAAGACTTCCTCTCACTCACTTCATCCTCTAATGCTTGCAAGGAGAAACCTAAACCCCTTAATGATAAAGTTTCCCTCAAACCTTTTTCTTGTGATGACTTTGATTTGTTAGATGAAGCCCTCCAAGAGTTCATCTCACCTAATCCATCCACTAAGGTTTGTGGTGACCAACTCATGATACTGAATGTTACAACCTCTAATGTTTCTCTTGAACATCTGAAACTAGTTGACAAAAATTTACCCCTCAAACCTTTTAGTCATGATGATTTGCATTTGATAGATGAGTCTCTTCAAGAATTCATCTCACCCAACTCATCCTCTTTGGTTTATTGTGAGACCTATAACATCAAGGAAGTTAATGCAATTCAACCTAAACTTATCCTTTACCCACCCTCACACCCACTTCACCCCTTTAATTGACCACGGTACACCCTCTACCCCCCTAAAACCAATGTATTGCAGCAATCTAGTAATGATACTATTGCTCATACATATAACACCCGAAATAACCCACAACCACCACAACCAATCCCACCCTCTTTACCTTTACCTAATCTTCCTAGTGCTCCTCGCTATAGCCCACACACAAAGGAGTATGAAAAACTAATGTATCGTAGCAATCTAGTAATGATACTATTGCTCATACATATAACACCCAAAACAACCCAAAACCACCACAACCAACCCCACCCTCTTTACCTTTACCCAATCCTCCTAGTTCTCCTCGCTATAGCCCACACACAAAGGAGTATGATCTTGTTGAAAAATTAAAGAATACTCCTACCAAAATTTCCCTTTGGGATTTGCTTCAAAACTCACCAAATTATCACAACATTCTTCAAACCTTCCTAAAACAAATCACAATTCCTCCTAGTACCACTCTAAATGATGTGGAAGCTCTCATGCACAAACAAAATTTTGACATTACCTTCCATCAACATGAGCTCCCTCCTTTGGAGTTGCGTAAACAACATGATGCCTTTATGATAATTTCTCACTTCAATCACACAGGTATCAAATGCACTCTCATAGATAATGGTTTTACCCAATGTGTGTAGTGTGAGTCTCCTTGATCGATTAGATGTTAACAGGTCACAAATAATACCTGATTCTGTCTCTATTCGAGGATTTGATAATACAACAAAGAAACCGCTTGGGATAATTACTTTTCCTATTACAATTGGGGTGGCTACTTTGCAAACTCCTATCCATGTCATTCCTTATGATATTTTGTATAATCTTCTTTTAGGCTGACCATGGATTCATGAGATGACTGCAGTGCCTTCAACCCTTCATCATATCATGAAATATGTCTATAACAATCGCATCTATCAATTTGAAATAGACCCCAAGCTTGAAAGTTGCTTGCACCTTGAAAAATGGGTTACAAGTCCTTTGAAAACATTAATTCCAACGTCCAATATAGACCCCCTTCAAATTGAGCACAATGATAATGAATCGGTATCTAAATTATTTGGTGATGATTGGGGATACTTAGAATTCACACCCTCATTTATGGGCGAATACATATTCACACAAAAGAAAGATGAGAAACAAGATCAACCAACAATCATGTCCACTCAAAATTCTGAACAATCTTATCAAACATTTATCTTGTATAATTTGGATGACAATGTAACATACACAACGAATTTTGATGAGATAGATTATCAATCCTTGCCTACTTCGCATGAAATGGAAAGAATTTATGGAAAAGGCTATAAATTTGTAAAACAATTAGGCTATACTGGAAAAGGGTGTGGAAAACATGAACAAGGTATTCATGTCCCTATTGAACCTAATACGCAAGAAACGAAAACCAGATTGGGATATTCTTTTTCTAAAATGACCAAATCTACTCAATGACCATCCTTGAACATTAATGCTATAACATGTCACCCACAACACAAACTTACAATTAAACATTCTGATTTTCTTGATCTAATCTTACCACCTTCATTGTTGTATGTTGATAGTGATGAGGATTGGAAACAAATGTTAGGAATTTATGATACCCCATCCTGACTTATTTACATGAAAAACATTACTCGTGTCATGAATGTTACCGAGCAAGAAGCAATTGATATCACTAAAGAGCTCTCTAAGTTTGAAAGTCCTAAATCCAATGCACACCCTTTAGGAGATACAATTGATGTGCTAATGGACATTAATGATAAAGATAAATTTATTAAGATTGGGAAGTGCCTTGATGATGAAGAACAAGAAGATACTACCACTTTACTTCATGATTTTCCTAAAAAAATTCTTGGAAATATTCTGATATGCCAGGAATTGACCTGAAAATTGTGATGCATAACATTGTCCTTGGTAAAAATGCTAAACCTGTTCATCAAAAGATCCAAAAAATGCATCCTAAGATAGCCTTACATGTTAAAGAGGAACTCAGAAAACTTCTTGATGCATGCTTTATTAGACCTATTGATTATTCTCCTTGGATCTCAAATATTGTCATAGTTGTAGAGCCCGATAATCATATTAGGATATGTATGGATTTTCGAAACTTGAATAAAGCCTCTTTAAAAGATGATTTTCCACTTCCTAATATAGACATGACCATGGATTCAACTACTGGACATGGTTTGTTGCCATTCATGGATGAATTTTCTGGTTATAATCAAACCCTCAAGATCAATATAAAACTGCCTTCACAACTATTTGGGAACATTTTGTTGGGTTGTGATGCCCTTCAGTCTAAAGAATTCCACACAACTTATCAATGTACAATGCCATTAACATTTCATGATTACATTCACAAAGTTTTGGAATATTATGTCAATGATATCCTAGCTAAATCGTTCACACGACAAGACAATGTAAACGTCCTTCGTAAAATATTCAAATGAATACAACATTACAACATGCGATTGAATCCGAAAAAGTGTGTCTTTGGAATAGATAGTGGTAAACTTTTTGGGTTTGTCATATCCCATAGAGGCATTGAGGTGGACACAAAGAAAACTGATGCAATTATTAACATGCCACCTCCTAGGAATATTTCTCAGTTGCACACATTAGAAGGTTGAATTCAAGCTATCTGTCATTTCATTGCATCTTTAGCCATTCACACATTATGTTTCATATATCTCCTTAAAAAGGATATCCCTTTTGATTGGGATGAGGATTGTAAATAGGATTTTGAGATTCTAAAGGAATATCTAGCTACTCCACCTATTTTACAACCCGCTATGCCACATAGTCCATTTATCTTGTACATCACCGCATCGACCCATGCTCTTGCAACATTGTTAGCTCAAGACGATGATCATGGTAAAGAAAACTTTGTTTATTACATTAGCTACACCTTAATTGGTTATGAGACATGATATTCACCAATTGAAAAAAAATGTTTGGCTCTTGTATTCACTACTAGTAAGTTGCAACATTATTTACTAAATGCTAAAATACAAGTCATCACAAAATTTGATCCTCTTAAATATCTTTTCCAAAAAAAAAACCTCTCCGGATGCTTAGCTAAGTGGGTGATGTTGTTAATTGAGTTTGACCTTAAATTTGTTTCACAAAAATCAATCAAAGGTGAAGCCTTAACCAATCACTTAGTTGATGCTCCTTCTCCTTTTGCTCTCCCTACTCCTGATTCCTTTCCTAATGATCATGTCTTAACTATTGAAATTACACCATGGGAGTTATTTTTTCATGGATCTAAGTGTACAATAGGTTCTGATTGTGGATTGGTACTAATTCCACCTAATAGCAAACCTATTCCCTCATCCTATCTATTAATTTTTTTATGTACGAATAATATAGTTGAGTATGAGGCATTGATCGCAGGTTTACAAGTTGCTTTATCTCTAAATGCTAAACATATAAAGATCTTTGGCGATTCACAATTGGTCATCAAAAAAATCAATGTTACATATCAAAATAAACATGAAAAATTATTAAAATACAAGGATCTTATAATGAGACTATTACAAAAATTTGACTCATTCACCATTGATAACATCCCATGCAAAGATAATTGACATGCAGATGCAATGGTGAGTGCAACTTCTCTTATATCCCCACATGATCCTTCCACAGACTTCACCTTCCTTATCCATCCCATCATGCAACCTTCAATCGATACCTCGTTAGAAGGTATTTTGGTGATAACTCAAGATGCTTTGTGTGAATGGTACAATATAATATACTACTATTTGAAAGATAGTACCATTCCCGAACCTACCACAACGAATACTCAAAATCATTTATGAAAACTCACAGATAAATATGTTATCCTTGAAAATGCATTGTATAGATGATCTTTTAATGGTCTTCTATTATGATATCTTAGATATTCTAAAATCCGTTTAGCACTTGAACAGGCTCATGCTGGTGCCTGTGGAGGTCACTTTGGAGTTCATTTGTTAGTACAAAAACTTATTCGTATGGGTTATTATTGGATACATATGGAGAAGGATTGCTTCACCTACGTTAAATGATGTCATAAATGCCAAAAGCATAGAAATTTGATCCAGACTCCTGCTGATGAGCTTTGCGCCAATGTTCCCATTTTTCCATTTTCAGTATGGGGGTTAGATCTTATTGGAAAAATTTCACCACCTTCTTCTACCATCTAATCCCTCTCTGCTTGTGCCTATACCACCTCTACACGTAGTCTCTCTACCTCTGACGAGGTCTGCACTGACTTTAGTGAACTCTTAGCTCGACAGAGTCACCTCCTCATGCTCTCGTACGCTACCGGTAACCTCGCAAAAGGTTTGAGTGACTTTGGCTCTCCCTCCATGATCGATGGGGGAACATAGTCAAGATCCATCTCCTCCTCATTGATGGATGCATGCACTATCTCTATGGTAGCTTGAAGATAGAACTCTCGCCAGTGTCTCATCTCTCCTGCAAGATAGACAATGTACACAATTAGTAACACATCATCATGATATACATATATAAAAACAAAGCATAAATCACTAAAGGACATGCGTTAAATCAAATATTATCACCTATGTCTCCAAATGCATGAGGAATGTCAACCTCCTCATCTTTGGGGGGCATGAAGGATGTGCTAGCCTCTCTCTGACTCTGAGTACTGATGTCTACTGTAGCTACTACCCATGATTTGGTCTTGTAAGTATGTGAGGACTCTCCATGCTTGTACCAATCCTCAAAAGATACCTCATCACCCTCACTCAGGGGTGGCTCCTCCTCATAGTAATCATCCTCCTCCTCATCCTAGTCCTCATAATCAAGATCAGCCTCAGATTGGTACTCATCATCAATAACATCTATAAATATATCTATTGGCTTATACCGTACCTCCTCTACTCTCTCCTCTAGCTCATCACCCTCATTTGTTGCTAGATCTACATCACCTATAGGGAAATCCATGGGGAAAATAGGAGTTGGTTGTGCATATGACCACCACTCTCATGCTCATCTGTGCTGCCAACATCATCAACATTGGATGCTGGTGGTTGGTCGTGATCTGCATGATAGGAATCACCCTCATGAACATGATGTATAGTCAACCAAACAGTATCACCTAGCCTCCAAGCACTCTACACTGATCATCTAATGAAGTGGCACACCCTTGGTGGTATCTACACCTGTCCAAACTATCGCATGACTCACCTGTAGTAGAATGGTCATACAACATAGTCATGCCTCCCCGGTATATATCTATCCATCTGCATCCTCTGTAACTATCTGGTGGGATCTTGCCACTATAAAGTGAGTAGATAAGGTCTCCATAGGATATCATCCTCCTCCAGTCGGTCAAATCTCACCCTCCAAAAGTGTAAATCCCCATACTACCACAAGCATCACAAAGGATAGTTGAATGCTTATGGATAGCTTGCAGCTATAGTACAAGGGTATCTAATAGGCCTAGTACATGTGATATACTCAAGGCACCACACCTATAGGAGCATACAATGGATCATACTATCAATCTCTTGAAATACAAACTGACCAAGATTGTAATACAAGTGTGCTAGAATGCAGCGACCCCAAGCATAAACTATCATCCACTCATACATCCCTCATATCAAGTGTACCAATCCCCCATCCAAGTGTGTTGCTCATCCATCTAGATTGAGAATCAGTGCCAATGTATGCATCATAATCCATCTAACCATAGGATCTTGTGAATACAACAACATGGGCAACTCAATCCATGCTCTAACCCTCTCATCATGTATTAGCCCACCTAGACAATACTGCATGTCTCTCTTCTTCTCTCAGAATGACCTATCCCCCTAGAAATATACCCGCTCTCCCTGAATGTGAACTTAGAGAATTTGGTGTACATCCTTAAGAGTGATAGCCATTTCCCTGGTGTGAAGATGAAAGGTACAAGTATTAGCATCCTAACACTCGCATAGAGCCATAAGCATGACATCATGGTATCTCACAGGTGGCATAAGATATGCCTAATAAATACCCACTGACTGTAAATGCTCTACCTCTATTGTCAATAGCGCTAGCGTGTGATCTGTTAGAAACATGAGCTATCTTCCCCCTAGCCATTGTCTTGACCAGGTGGGGACCTATCAAAATCATCACAAAATGCTCTAAATTTTATCTAATATCTTCAATTTTCAAAATATTCATCAAGCAATTGTGCTAAAGTTAATCTAGTGTGATTTTCTAATGGTCCTAAATGTTTTAGAACCATTTTTATACATTTCACAAAGAAATGGGGACACTTCGCAAAGAAACGGGACACTTCAAAAAGAAATGGGACACTTCGCGAAGAAATGAGACACTTTGTGAACAAAAGGGACACTCTACGAACAAATGGGACACTTTGCGAAATTTTTTCCAAGGACCCTAAATTAACCTATCCATGCATAAAAATAATTAAATTATTATAAAATTACAAGGATAAATTTGCATAATCGACTCACCTCATGATATAGCTCATTGTGTGCCACCTGCTCATGAAGATCATCCAGCCACGAAGGTATGTAATCCCGTCTGCTTAGCATCTTCTTCTCTCACTTGTCACTCTCAAGCTACATGAAGGTAAAATGAATAGTAAGTGACAATTTACTTTCTTCTCCCTCTTTTAATCACTTTTCATCACTTTTTACTTTTACACATTGACATACAGTTATCATCTTTTTAAGAACTCATAATGTAGCCATTCTTCAAATCAACATAACGAGAGTTAGGGTGATCTATTTTTGGCATTGTTTTATGTATTGCAATCATGATTCCACACTCGACATCATCATCCATCTATCATTATGTGGCATGGTACTTGGAAATTCCCAATGATATGATGTTTCTCATTTGACATGGCTAGATTGCTACCTTGATTCCACCTCCGTAAAGCAAGCAGAATCAAGGGGGGCCATACATCTACCCTTGAATTGGATTCCTAGGAATTAGACCAAAGAATTTTTGGATAATTCACGAATGTGTGTTGTAGGATGCGGTTCCTAATGTTGTGGTTGTATAGATATCTACAATGGGGGCTTCATTGTCCCATCTTTTGAATGAGTAACCTATTATGTAATTAGGTGCATCGTTTAGAGTCCTTTATCTTACATATGCACATAGAGTCATATGGGCGCTAAAGTGGGGGCTAAATGTGCCATAGAAAATTGGACCCTCCTAAGAAAAGAGACAATTTTACATAGTTGGACCCACTTTTGAGTCCCTTTGCATCATTTAACCCTCAAAACAACATTTATAGGCCCCTTAGACCCATTAATTTTGATCTAGAGGCCCGTTTTACCTGAGAAATCACATAAAACCTGACAAACAACATTTAATTATCTCATACCCAAAAAAACCACCTTCAAATAGCAGCAGTGGGACCCATTTGCCACATTGGGTGAATGAGTCCTCTTTGGTGGGACCCATTTGCCAAGGGTGGAAAATGAGTCCCCTTTGGGGGAAAATTCAAATTTAAGCGAGAATTTAATCAATTTAACTTTAATTTCCAGTGAATGTTGGCCTCTTAGGTCTAATTAATGGGAACATAAGGTTTTGTTACTTATAAATACTCATTTCAAGTCATTTCACACATCTTTTTATCATCTTTTCTTATCTTTTATCATTTCTCAAGGTCAACTCATAAAGTCTAATCTTCCACAACAAGTTTCATTAGCAAAATTTGAAGTGTTAGGGCAGCAAACTAGGGTTTTTGCAGGTCTTGAAGCTCACTTCTCTTGTCAAGATCCAACATTGCAAAGGATTGAAGATGGATTCCTATGGTGAATCATGAAGAAATCTGGGGTGAAGAAGTGCAACTAGCCACCAAATCACACCTAAGGACTCGGTTTCCTATTGATTCCATCTTCCATTTTCATTCTATCTTCAGATTAAGGTTTGCATCTTATTTTATTTATCATTTGCATTTCATTGCATTCCTATTTTTCATGTGTTGTAAGGTTTCTAGGGTTGAGATCATGCATCATATAGATCATTCTTGCATGTCTTATTCTAGAGTAATAGGATAGGATCTTTGTCATATCTCAACTTTTCCTAGTCTTTAACACATCTAAGGCTAGGGTTTATGCAGATTTTTCTCCATTCAAGGTTTAATTACCCAACTAGGGGTTTGACCAAGGAAAACCCCCCATTAGACAAAAAAAATTGAGCTATTTTGTAGGAATTTTCCAAAATTTGAAGTTGGGTTTCCGTCAAAAATTATTGTACAAGAGTCAAGGTGTAGGACAAAACTTTGAAATTGCAAAAATTTAAAAGTGGACTGATTCACCATGCATGGTGAATGAGTCCCTCCTAAGGTACAAATTTGAGTCAAATGCAGATCTAGGTCCCCGAATGGACCAGAAAATAGCTTTTATGTAGAAAATTCTCGATTTGGGACTGATTCGCCCAAGGTGGCGAATGAGTCCCAGTCAGCCTAAAGTCAAGTTTCATCAATTTTCTAGATTATTTTCCCAGTCTTCTCCAGTTTTCTAGGTGCACTCACTCTGAGAAACAACCTTTTGTTTAGTTTAATTTGCATTTTGTTCATTATTTAAAGCATTTTTGCAAACAACACTATGTTTTCAAACATAGCATAGATCTTAGTTTTATATTCATAATCTATTACATCGATCACTTGATTGCATTTAGTTTACTTCATTTAGCTTAGACAACATCATACATAACATAAATTTGATATGAACCCTTAGCATTTTGGGGCCCTATCTCTCTCCTTTTAGGTGAAAAACCCTAGAAGAGTTAGAGAAGTCCATAGGAAACCCAAAAATCTATGGCTCACATGCAAGTTGATCAAGTGATTATGGTGGAATCCTTTGTTGCATTGGGATTGTTGTCTCTTTATAACAAGTATTCTTTTTCTTCTTTGTATCTCTATAGTAGTGAGCCCTCCGAGTTGTATCCCTATTGGATAGTGAGTCCTTGTCCTAGACAGGGATTCCTTGTTCTGGACAATGAGTCCTTGTTCTAAACAGTGAGTCCTTATCTCAAGCAGTGAGCCTTTGGCTATTGGTTTTGATATTCTCTATAGTGCTAGTTAATCCTCACCATGGTTTTTCCCCTCATTTGGTTTTCCACGTAAATCTGGTATTATTATGTTTATGCATTGGATATGAATTTCTACATTAGCATTTGATGATTAATCATTTAAGTAGTTTAAGTATTGGTTTCAGCAATTGAATTAAAGATTAAAATTTTTGACAACTAAATCAACCCCCCCTCTCATTTGTCCTATTCAACAATTCACATCAAAGATTAGTTCCTTAGTGAAGAGCTTAACCACTTGAGGAAGGTCCGGTATGGATAGAAAATTGATCTTTGATTATCCGAAGTTTGATGCAAGTAATTATTGTTTCTGGAAAGTATTGATGGAAGGATATCTAAAGTATTGTGGATATTCAATGTGGAGAAAGCTTATAAGAATCCTTACACTACTCCTACTAGTGGTCTGAGTACACCTGAAGAAATAAGAGCACATGAAGTGAATAATAGAGTGAAGTTCATCTTAAAGAATAGTCTGGTACATTCAGAGTTGATTAAGGTTCAAAATTTCAAGATAGCTAAGGAAGTCTAGGATGCCTTAGAAAAAGCACATTATGGTGATGAAAGAGTTAAAGAGGAAAAATTATAGAATTTGGAAACACAATTTAATCTTACACATATGTCTAAAAATGAAAATACCAAAGCTTACGTATAGTGATTGGATGAGGTTGTGGCTAGAATGTGATACTGGTGCTAAAATCTATGGGATAGGTTTAGTAAGATTTCATGGCAAGAATCATACTAACGATGTTTACTATGTTAAGGGTTTAAGGAATAATTTGTTGAGCATTGGATAGATGAGTAGAAAAGGATATGATCTTGTGTTTAAGGATGAGAAATGTGAAATCCGAAAATGATCCAGAACATTTATTGTTGAAGGGAATATTTATCAACTTAAGGGTTTTGATGGAAAATGCTTAATGACTCAAATAAATGGTAGCTGGTTATGGCATAGGAGAATGTGTCACATGAATTTTGATAACTTGGAAAGAATTAATGCTATTCATCCCATGAGAGATTTATCGAGAATTACAAATCATGTCAATGCTATTTGCAGGAATTGTCAGTTTGGGAAACAAGCAAGAAATCATTACAAATCAAGAGAACAATCTACTACTGGATTACTAGATTTAGTTCATATAGATCTCTATGGTCCTATGAGAGTGTGAATTCTACTTGGTGTAAGGTACTTTATTATTTTAATTGATGATTATTCTAGATATACATAGGTTATAGTTCTTAGAGAGAAATCAGATGCATTAGATAGATTCAAGGCATTGAAGGCTATGGTTGAAAATGAAGTGAATTTGAAGCTAAAATTCTTAAGATCTGACAGAGGTGGAGAATTCACCTCCCATGGGTTCAATATGTTTTGTAAAGTTCATGGAATAAAGAGACAGTTATCTACTCTATGAACTCCTCAGCAGAATGGAGTTGTTGAAAGGAAAAATAGAATAGTTCAAGAGGCTGCTAGCTCAATGATCACTGAAGCTAGATTACCACAAGTTTACTGGAAAGAAGCTATTCATACTACTGTATATGTGTTCAATCGATTTCAAGAAAGAGAAAATAGTACAAAGACTCCTTATGAGCTATGGCACAGAATAATACCCACAGTTAAATATTTCAAGGTATTTAGAAGCAAATGCTATATCAGAAGAGATGAAGAAACTTTGGGAAATTTTGATGCAATAAGTGAGGAAGGAATATTTCTTGGATACTCTAGAAAAATAAAGGGATACAGATGTTTCAATAAATGGCTAAAAAATATTGTAGAGAGCTTGAATGTGAAGGTTGATGAGACAATGAAGAATTCTATTGATATTGATTGATATGTGTCTAATGAACATGACTATGCAAGAAAAGAAGAAATTATGGAATAATAGGATAAAGATGAGAAAAAAGAGAAGGATGAACAAAATGAAAGAGAAGAAGATGATTCGATGATGTCCCCAAGGACACCAAAATATGTACAGAGGAATCATTCAGAAGATCAAATTATACAAGATAAAAAGTGTGTTAACTAGAAGCAAAGTTGTTGCTGAAGTAAATTTGTGTTTATTCTTTGAGATTGAGCCGAAGATAGTAAGTGAAGCCTATAAAGATGAACATTGGAAGGAAGCAATGAAAGAAGAACTTTTGTAGATTGAGAAGAATGAAACTTGGGAATTGGTCCCAAGACTGACAAACTAAAATATCATTGGATCACAATGGGTATTCAGAAATAAGTTGAATGAGAATGGAGAAGTTGTCAGAAATAAAGTGAGGATTGTATGTAAAGGCTACTCACAAGTAGAAGGCATTTATTTTTAGGATCACTTTTTCCCTTATAGAAAGAATGGAAGCTACAAGGATGTTATTTTCATTGGATGCTTATAAATATTTCAAAGTCTATCATATGGATGTCAACTCAACATTTTTGAATGGTGAGTTGGAAGAACAAGTCTACATGGAAAAACCAAAAGGATTTCAGTTAACAGATCAACCAAGTATGGTGTGTAGATTGAAGAAATATTTATATGGATTGAAGAAAGATCCTAGATCTTGGTATGTAGGGTTAGAGAATTATTTGATTCAACAACAATTTAACAAAGGCACGATAGACAGTAATTTGTACTTTAAGATTGAAAATGAAAAAATCTTGATAGTTGTTGTATATGTTGATGACATTATCTTTGGAGGAAATGAAAAGATCTACAAGAAGTTTGTAGAAGAAATGCAAAAATAATTTGAGATGTCTCTATTTGGGAAAATGAATTTCTTTCTTGGGCTATAGATTAATCAAATAGAGAAATGAATTTTCATTTCACAGTATAAGTATGTAAGAGAGATGTTGAAGAAGTTTGGGATGGATGGTTCCAAACTGGTAAGTACTCCTATGGTGAATGGTTGTAATTTGGGTAAAGATGATACTTCACCTAAAGCTAATCAAAGCAAGTATAGATCTATGATTGGTGGACTACTATATTTGACTACTACTAGACCAGATATTATGCATGTAGTTTGTCTCATGGCTAGATTTCAAGAAGATCCGAAGGAAACACATGTTGTCGCGGTTAAAAGAATATTCAAATATTTCAATGGAACTCTGGATTAAGGTTTATGGTATCCTAAAGATACTGAATTTACACTTAGTGCATATACAGATGTAGATTGGGCTAGATGTGTAGATGAGAGAAAGAGTACAAGTGGTGGTACATTCTTTCTTAGATGCAGATTGGTGGCATGGTTGAGTAAGAAGCAAGATTCAATCTCTTTGTCTACTGCTAAAGCTGAGTATATTGTTGTTGCATCTTTTTGTACACAAGTTATATGGATGAAATATACATTGAAAGATATCACAGTGCTATATGATGTCATAATACAAGTGCAATTAACATTTTGAAGAATCCTGTGATGCACTCGAGAATGAAGCATATATCTATAAGATATCATTTCTTGAGAGAGAAGGTCATGGAGAATGAAGTCAAGCTTGAGTATGTTATGACAAAGGATCAAATTGCTGGTATATTTCCAAAGGCTCTTCATAAAGATAATTTTGAGTATCTCTTAGATAAGTTAGGGTTTATTTCCCCTCCTTTCACAAACTAAGATTCATTTAGAGATGCATCAGTCTGGTGGATTCATGGTTCTATCTTTTTGGACTGATGTTTTGGTGGCTACCTCTCAGGGGGCGCAGGTAGTTTCAAGTGTTGTCTTTGTGAGTATTTTGTTTTCATGTCAAAGGAATATTCAATGAACATATCTTTTTTCCATTTTCCATTGATGTTGAGAGAAATCATGTGAAAAGGAGAGAAAGCTAATGAGAGAAATCAAGTAATCATGTAGATGATCTTTTGAGGGGGAGAAGCAAAAAGAAAAATCTTGACAAGTTTATTTAGAACTGGTATGGTGTCTTTGATGGTTTTTCACATCATGTGTTACCATTAATGACAAAGGGGGAGATTGTTGCAAGAATGGAAAAAGGAATGAAAGTGTTGTCATTGATGTCAACTGGTCAACTCGTTATCTACTAGTTGTGGTTTGTTGTATATGTTGAGGATATTGAGAAAATTGTATTAAAGGAAGATTATAGGTATTCATTTTTTGCTCAAGATGATGATTTGGTACTTGTCCCTATGTTTGTGTAGTCCAAATATGTTGGTCATGGTTGCTGAAGGTTGCTATATCCTGATTTTTTGCTATTTGTTCATTGCGAAGTTCAAGTTGTGTTCACCAGTTGTGAAATATGTTTTTCTCTATTCTGGTTGAGGTTCAGGAGAAAAGTTGTTGGTCTGAATTTCTCTTTGATGAAGTATTTTGAATTGAGGTTATAAAGTTAATATGCTTTGATTGCAATAAAGATATTTTTGGTTTTGGAAGTTTTGAGCTTAATTGTTCTATATGTTTTATACTGGTTTGGTCGATCGTGTGTTAAGCACTAGCTTCAAAGTTAATGAAGCATGTTGGATCTATTTTGGGTCTCAACAAATCATTTTTTTGGTTTTCCCTCATTATAGTTCCACCCTAGGATGTTCTGGCACCAACCTAATTTGAATTTGAAATTGGATGGCCGAATTTGTATCATTTTCAAGGTTGGAGATAGTATAAATATAGGATGAGCTAGTAATGAAAAACATACCTAAAGAAAGGAGGAAGATAAGTGAAAGAGTAGATGCGAATTTGATTTTATTTAGAAAATGTGTGTGAGTTATGTGTGTGGTAGATCAGTGTGAAGCTTAATGTTGAGTTTCCGAATGTAGTGAGAAGAAGGTGGATTTTATAATTCATGCAAGTTGATCAAGTGATTGTGGTGGAATCCTTTGTTGCATTGGCATTGTTGTCTCTCTATAACAAGTCTTCTTTGTATTCTTTTATCTCTATGGTAGTGAGCCCTCCAAGTTGTAGCCCTATTGGACAGTGAGTCCTTGTTCTGGACAGTGAGTTCTTATCTTAAGCAATGAGCCTTTTTTCAAGCAATGAGTCTTTTGTAATTGTTTTTGATATTCTCTATAGTGTGAATTAATCCTCACCATGGTTTTTCCCTCCATGAGTTTTCCATGTAAACATGGTGTTATTATGTTTATGCATTGGATCTTAGTTTCTGCATTGGCATTTGATGATTAATCATTTAAGAAATTTAAGTATTAGTTTTGGTAATTGAATTGAATAAATTATTTATGTGACAACTGATTCACTCCCCTCTTAGTTGTCTTATTCAATAATTGGTATCAAATCTATGTTCCTTGCTGAAGATTTTAACTGCTTGAGGAAGGTTCGGGATGGATAGAAAATTGATCTTTGATTATCTAAGGTTTGATGGAACTAATTATGGTATCTAGAAAGTATTGGTGGAAGGATATCTAAAGTATTGTGGATATTCAATGTGGAGAAAGCTTATAATAATCCTTACACTACTCCTGTTAATGGTCCAAGTACACTTGAAGAAATCAAAGCACGTGAACTGAATAATAGGGCGAAGTTTATCTTAAAGAATAGTCTGGTACATTCAAAGTTGATTAAGGTTCAGAATTTCAAGACAACTAAGTTTGGGATGCCTTAGAAAAAGCACATTATGGTGATGAAAGAGTTAGAGGAAAAATTATAGACTTTGGTGACACAATTTGATCTTACACATATGTCTAAAAATGAAAACATCAAAGCTTATGTATAGTGATTGGATGAGGTCGTGGCTAGAATGCAATCTCTTAGTGCTACTATAGATGAAATCGGGATTGTAAAGAAGATTCTAGAACTCTTTCTAATGCTTACAGTAAGGAGGTGAGCACTATTAAGAAAACTATAGATTATAAGACTTTTAATAAGGATCTATTATTAGGATTTTTGACATATTATGAGATGAGGAAGCCGATTCTAAGAAATGGAGGCAAGAAAAAGACTATTTTTAAAGCTACAAAAACTGAAGATCCGGATGAAGAAAACTTTGATGAAATAAAAGCTAACTCTAAGAAAAAAGAGAAAATTCTTTCGTAAGTATGAAGGTAACTTCCCCTTTAAGTTATTTAGTTGTGCAGAAATAGGTCATTATGCTGCAAAGTGTCTGGAAAGAGCTAAAAGGAATAAACAAAGATATGATAAAGAAAGGAAAGGAAAGAAGATTAATAGAGCTTACTAGGTGAATGAGAATTTGACTATTTTAGATGAAGATTTAGAATATGAAGATCTAGATGACAATGAATGCTTGTTCTTGGTGATTAATGATGAACCTGCTTCTACTAATTCAGAAAAATAGGTAAAGCAAAGTCCTCCAAAGAAGGAAAGGGATAAAAATGAAGGTACGGTTATCTCTTCCCTACATGCTAAACAATAAAATAATTTTTCGGTAGGGGCATGTGTAGGATCATCATGGAAAAAATAGGCCCTTGAGTGACAATGAAAATTTAGAAAAATTAGACTTAGGCAACTTAACATAAAATTTTGAATAAGTTATCTATATTATTTCAAAAATATGTAAGAATAGAATTTGTGGAAAATTGAATGTAGTTTCTAAACTACTAGGTTTATTTATTTTTTAAAAATCTATTTGGTGAAAATTTGAAATTTCAATGCAGTAGTACTTAAATTTCAGGGAAAAAATAAGAAGTAGGTGTTTGTCTGACCACCCTAACCATGATAAAATGATAATATTTTTTTATAATATTTTAGATATAAGTAGAGGACTCATGTCTAGATGTGATGCATTTTTTTTTGTAATTTTTTTCCAAGTAAATAATTAATTATGATTTTTTTATTACAAATTTTAAAAAATATGAAAACTCGTATGTTTGACCACCTTAACTTGGTAAAAACTTCATGAAATTCATTTCTTTTTTTAATCCTATAGTATGCGAAGCATAGAATGTGACACAAGTTTTGGAATAAAAAAATGTGGTACCGTTTGAAAGCTATAGATGTTTTTCAATCATCCTATCAATCAGGACTTTAGTCGTAATTCTAATAGAAAATGAATAATAATTATTTATTAGATTCAATGTAAAGTATAATTTATATTGGTGGAAATCTGAGAAGATTCTTTACACACCCTTTTCGTTTTATCAATTTTGGGTAAAAAAAAGTCATCAGCCACATGGGCAAAGTCTAGAAAAGCAAGGTAAGCTATTAAACACATTTTTTGTGTTAACTTCTTAGGATTGGCAGGTCTAAACCAAATTACAAAGCAAGCTCGAGGCTAATCCCTAGGCATTAAATTTTGTGTTAGACACATTGGATATCCGAAATGTTTTAGATATGATTTTAAAAAATGTTATACAATTTATAATATATGATTTAAAAAATGCAATAAAGTTTATAATTTAATATATAATATTCAATATAGTTTATAATTTAATATAAAATATACAATTTATGATAATCTCTTACTGAATTATGTATTTAATATATAATATATTATATTATTATGTGTAATATTTAAATATATATATATTACTAATATATAAAATATTTAAATATTATCTCTTTCCCCCTCTCTCTCTCTCTCCCAAGTCTCTCACTCAATCACTCCTATCTCTCTCCCACTCCCTCCCCCCATCTCTTTCACTGAGTCCCTCTATCTCTCTCCAACCTATCCTTAACTCTAAACCCTAAACCCTTAACCCTTAAACCCTCTACCCTCTACTCTCTCTCTCTCAAGTCTCTCTCTCCTAACCCCCTCTCCCTCTCTTAGGTCTCTCTCTCTCTCACTCACTCCCTCTATATCTCCCTCTACCCTTAACCCTAAACCCTAAACCCTTAAAATTTAAACCCTAAACCCTTAAACCCTACACCATTAACTATATATACCCTTTTATCTCTCTCCCACTCCCTCTCTCTCAAGTCTCCCTCCTACCCCTCCCTCTCTTAGGTCTCTCTCTCTCAAAGTCATTCCCTCTACCCTTTCCTCTACCCCTAAACCTCTCTCTCCCTTAACCCTCTCTCAGGTCTCTCTCTATCACTCCTCTCCCTCTATATCTCTCCCTCTACCATTAACCCTAAACCCTTAACCCTTAACCCTTAAACCTTCTACCCTCTACCATTAACCCTATATACCCTCTATCTATATACCCTATATCTCTATCCCACTCCCTCTCTCTCTCAAGTCTCTCCATCCTATCCCATCTCCCTCTCTCAAGTCTCTATCTTAGAGTCACTCCCTCTATCTCTTTCCCCTGTACCCTTTAACCCTTAAACTCTCTCTCTCTCTCTCTCTCTCCCTCTCTCTCTCTCTCTCTCTCTCTCCCCCTCTCCCTCTCTCAACTCTCTCTCTCTCACTCACTCCGTCTATATCTCTCCCTCCACTTAACCTAAACCCTTAACCCTTAAACCCTATATACCCTCTATATCTCTCCCACTCCCTCTCTCTCTCTCTCAAGTATCTCCCTCCTACCCCCTCCCTCTCTCAAGTCTCTCTCTAAGAGTCACTCCCTTTATCTCTTTCCCCTCTACTCTTAACCCTTAAACCCTAAGCCCTTAAACCCTCTACCCTCTACCCTTAACCCTCTATCCTCTCTCTCCCTCCTATAGGCCCTCTCCCTCTCTCAGGTCTCTCTCTCTTTCACTCCCTCTATCTCTCTACCCTCTACCATTAACCCTACACCCTAAACCCTTAACCATTAAACACTAAACAATTATAACCCTCTACACTCTACCATCAACCCTATACCCTCTATCTCTCTCCCACTCCCTCTCTCTCTCTCTCAAGTATCTCACTCAATCACTCTTATCTCTCTCCCACTCCCTCCCTCCCTCTCTTTCACTAAATCCCTCTATCTCTCTCCCATCTATAACCCTTAACCCTAAACCCTAAACCCTTAACCCTTAAACCCTCTATCCTCTACTCTCTCTCAAGTCTCTCGCTCAATCACTCCTTCTATCTCTCTCCCCTCTACCCTTAACCCTCTATCTCTCCCTCCTACCCTAAACCCTCTACCCTCTACCTCTACCCTTAACCTTCTACTCTCTCTCTCTCTCTCTCTCTCTCTCTCTCTCTCTCTCTCTCAGGTCTCTCTTACTCACTCCTCTATATCTCTCCCTATACCCTTAAATCTAAACCCTTAACCCTTAAACCCTAAAACCTTATAACCCTCTACCCTCTACCATCAATTGGACTATACCCTCTATCTCTCCCCCACTACCTCTCTCTCTCTCTCAAGTCTCTCTATCTCTCTCACTCACTCCCTTTATCTCTCTCCCCTCTACCCTTAACCCTAAACCCTTAACCCTTAACAACTTTTACCCTTATAACTTTCTACCCTCTACCATCAACCCTATACCCTCTATCTCTCTCCCACTCCCTCTCTCTCTCTCAAGTATCTCTCTCTCTCACTCACTCCCTCTATCCCTCTCCCCTTTACCCTTAACCCTCTACAATCTATCTCTCTCCTACTCCCTCCCTCCCTCTCTTTCACTGACTCCCTCTATCTCTCCCCTCTACCCTAAACCCTCTACCCTCTACTCTCTCTCTCTCAAGTCTCTCCCTCTTACCCCCTCTCCCTCTCTCAGGTCTCTCTCTCACTCACTCACTCACTCCATCTATCTCTCTCCCTTATACCCTTAACCCTACACTCTTAACCCTTAAACCCTAAACCCTTATAACCCTCTACCCTCTACCCTAAACCCTATACCCTTTACCCTCTACCATTAACCCTCCCTTCCTTATCTCTCTCCCACTCCATCCCTCCCTCTCTTTCATTGAGTCCCTTTATATCTCTCCCCTCTACCCTTAACCCTAAACCCTAAACACTTAACCATTAAACCCTCTACCCTCTACTCTCTCTCTCTCTCAAGTATCTCCCTCCTACCCCCTCTCCCTCTCTCAGGTCTCTCTCTCTCTCACTCACCCTTTATATCTCTCCCTCTACCCTTAACCCTTAAACCCTATACCCTCTACCCTCAATCTAAAACTATCAACCCTCTACCCTCAATTCTCTCTCTCTCCCCCTCTTCCCCTTTTACCCTCTCCCTTCCCCCTCCAATTTCTCTCTCCCCCTCTTTCTATCTCTCTCTCTCTCTATGTATCTCCCTTTCCCTCTCTCTTTATCTCTATCTCTCCCTTTCCATCTCTCCCTTCCCCCTTCTAATTCTCCCCCCACTCTATCTCTCTCTCTCCCTTCCCCCCTCTCTCTCTCCCTTTCCCTCTACCCTTTACTCTCTCTTTGTCTCTTGCCCACCCTCTGCCTCCTAATTTCTCTTAGGTCTATGTGTGCACAAATTGGTTATCTAATTCAAATCAGTTATCTTATTCAAATCGGATATCAGATTTGTAGCACTAAAATCCTACCATTACAAAACATTTTAAAAT
This sequence comes from Sequoia sempervirens, assembly GCA_007258455.2. Lineage (NCBI taxonomy): Eukaryota > Viridiplantae > Streptophyta > Pinopsida > Cupressales > Cupressaceae > Sequoia > Sequoia sempervirens. The sequence continues at coordinate 215,291,140 of VDFB02193867.1, read as the reverse complement.
GTTTTTCAAATCAGTTATCATATTTTATTCGAGATCAGATTTGTGGGCCATAGAAAAACCCCATGTGGGTCTTTTTTTGCATCCCAATGGACCCTACATTTTTTTTGCAAACTTTGCAGGTGACAAATGTGTGGTTTCAGAAAGGAAGAGACAAAGATCAACTTTTTGGAGCATCTTCTACTCAAATTTGTCATAAACAATGATTTTTTAGCATCTTTTATGAGGTATAATGGGGAGCAGTAGTCGTTAAAAGAAAAAATGTAAGAGAAAGCTTACAAAGGAACAAATTGAAGCATATAGACAAAGAGATAGAGAAGGTCATAGGAAGAGAAGGCAATGTATGTTAAATATTGGTGAACCTGAGCCCTATGGTCTTTCAAGTGAAGAGGAAATTGAAAATTTTCAAGATGAAAATGTTGGAATTGAAGATATTGAACATGATATTCAAATTGGGAATGAAAATATTGAAATTGATAATGAAAATGTTCAAGGTGAAAATGTTGGAATTGAAGATGTTGAACATGATATTGAAAATGTTCAAGGTGAAAATGTTGGAATTGAAGATGTTGAACATAATATTCAACCAAGTGTAAATTATGTTTCACCATATTACATGAGAAATGAAGAACCTTGTGTGGAAGAAAGACATGTTCCAAATTCAAGACCTTCAAGAACCCCTAAATGGTTACTTGAAATTGATGAGAACATTATAAACAATTTTGAAGGAAAGAGGTCAACACGAGCAGTTAAGTTGTGGGCCAAGAATTTTCAACCAATATTTTAGCAATAAGGCATTGACCGTAAAATGCCAAATTTTTGTACAATTGCTAAAGATGCAAAAGATGAGACCTTTGCTAGCCAAATTGAAGATTCATGTGAACAAGAAGACTGAAAAAAATTCTATTATTGTTAAAAATATTTTTAATGCTCTCAAGTCTATTGGAAAAAATAACAAGGAAAAAGATAAGAGAGTTGCTCAAAGAGTCATTACAACCACCCTAGTAAGCCATCAATTGAAAAAGGCTTGCTTTATGAGAAAAATATGTATTGATTTTGACATAAATCATAAAACTTTGGATATAGCACTTGCAAGAAGAGAAAGAATAGATGATCCTCTTCAAAATGATAGATGGGCTTTTTTCAGGAGGCTTCCACTTGTTGATAAGAAGCTAACAATTAATGTAAAGTAGGTAATTCAGCAATTTTGGCATGATAACTCTAGAGTATCACCCAATGCAAAGGATGTTTTAAAGTTAAGAATTAGCAATCGATACTGTACACCACACCCTAAACATTTCTTGGAATCAAGCCAAACAATGTTGTTCAAAAAATTTATTGAAACACATCCAAATATGAAAATATCGCAAAGGACTTTTGAAGGTTTGAAGCCATTTTATTGTGTGCCTCTTAAAATTCATAATACTTGTTGCAAATACCATGTGGATTTTTTAATGTGCCATGAACTATTATGCTATATCCATTTTACTTTGCATACTAATGAAATGTTGTAGGAGTGTGGTGCAATGCATCTTCCGAAATCATCAAGGGACTTTCTAGATCTATTTTTATGTTCTAGAGATGATGGTTGATTTTTCTATAGAAATGATTGTTTAAATGCGAAGTGCTCACAATGTGGTGGCTTGTAAAAATTTGTTCAACATTTTCATGAGGGTTCCAAACATGAATTTGGAAAGAAGCTTGTTGAGAAAAAGAAATATGAGATAGTCAAATATACTTTGCAGAGTGGAGTTGAAGGTTCTAGATGCGAGTTGGTTACAAAAGAATGTAGTGTTGATGATTTTATTTAAGATTTTAAGGACAATATTTTCTACAAGTATGCAAGGCATAGTCATAGGTCTCAGTGGTTGGATCAACAATTCAAGATGTGTAAGGACTTTTTTCCGATTGGCACTATTATATCAGTGGTTGATTTTGTAGAAAACTACACATTGCAACCACAAAATGAGGTACCTTCTTAGTATTACAATTCCATTAAGATTGCTATTTTTGTCCACATAACATTTAGACATGCACCTGATAGTACAGAGGAGGATTGAAAGATAATCAGAGAGTATCATTTTTATATGAGTGATGATAGATCTCCCTCGTCCGAGTATGTCCAACATTGTTTCAAGAATTTTTTTGAGTTCTTGTATGAGCATGATATAGCACTAGACTGACATCTCATTTGGTTAAATAATTGCATAGGTCAATTCAAGAATGCTCGTATGTTTTATTGGTTGAGTAGAATTCATGTAGAGAGGGGCGTACCTCATATTTGGAGGTTTTTTGAAGTTGGGCATGGGAAAGAGGAGCATGATGGAGTAGGTTCATGTGTAAAGAGAGCTCTAGTTAAGGAGAAATTGAATATTTTAGGAGAAAAATTCAGTGATGCACGTTCTATTGTTGATTGTTGTAGTTCAACATTGTCACAAGGAGGGACACTTGATTCAAAAGTGTGTAGATTCTTTTGGCTGGTTGAGGAGGGTACAATGGGAGGAAGATTGGATTGTCATACAATCAAAGATTCTTCAAAGATGCATTCATTTTGAAGCTCAAATCCAAGCACATGGACCATTTGGACACGAAGTTGGCTTGTTTTTGTTAGAGTTGTGTTCAGTGTGAGTGGGATAAATGTGAGTCAAGTGAGTGGGTGGATACATGGGCTCCATAGTATCTAACTCCTTTATCTCAAACAATATCCATGACAAATGACACAATGGAAAGTTCAGTTGATTACAACCGGCTTTCATATCTACTATAGCCAAGACATGTTTTTGCAGTTGTTACACCACAAGGGAATGAAGAGAGATTAGACTATTGGTTGGCTCGATGTGTGCAGGTAAAGCATAAGCTAACACAATCGATGGAAGATTATGATGGGTTCATGTATCCTACAGGTTCAGTTGTGGATACAGGAACTTGGTTGCGAACATACATGATTAGAAAGAATGGCATACCTACATTTGAAGACTACAAGAAACACAAAACCATTCTCATGTATTCACACCTTGTTATAGAAATAAATGTTAAGTTGTTGAATCATCATGCCAAACCAAAGACAAAAAAAATATGGACACTTAGTAATGTTGATCATGAAGCAATATTGGATACTCTTAAGCAAAGAGTTGACCCTTCAAGCACACTTGAATAGCATATTCAAGAATGGAAGGTACAATGCTTAGATTCATTATGCTTAAGTTCATTAGTGCTCTTTATTTAATACCAATATTTTGTATACTATTGCAATGCAGGTGTCTTTAATAGTGATATTTTGTATGTACTTTTACGATATTTTTGGCACGATTGATCATGGACCTACTACAACAATAGCTAGCTTTGATCCTTTTGGAGAGGTATGCGGCAGATTACAATAATATAGATTGGTTATTCTAAGCATCTTTTATAGTTTGCATTACCATCTCATCATCAATTAGGTCATTTAGAATAATATAGATTGGTTATTTTAAGCATCTTTTATAGTTTGCATTACCAATTCATCATCATTAAAGTTGTTTAGATTAATATAGATTTGTTAGTCTAAGCATCTTTTCTATTGTGATGATATAGATTTATCATTTGATAAATTTTGCAATATTTTTGGCACGATTGATCATGGACCTGCTACAACATTAGCCAGCTTTGATCCTTTTAGAGAGGTATGTGATAGATTACAATAATATAGATTGGTTATTCTAAGCGTCTTTTATAGTTTGCATTACCATCTCATCATCAATTAGGTCATTTAGAATAATATAGATTGGTTATTCTAAGCATCTTTTATAGTTTTCATTACCAATTCATCATCATTTAGGTTGTTTAGATTAATATAGATTTGTTAGTCTAAGCATCTTTTCTATTGTGATGATATAGATTTATCATTTGATAACTTTTGTGATATTTTTGGCACAAGTAATCATGGACCTGCTGCAACAATAGCCAAATCTAATCCTTTCGGAGAGGTATGTGACAGATTACAATAATATATATTGGTTATTCTAAATGTCTTTTATAGTTTTCATTACCATCTCATCATCAATTAGGTCATTTAGAATAATATAGATTGGTTATTCTAAGCATCTTTTATAGTTTTCATTACCAATTCATCATCATTCAGGTTGTTTAGAGTAATACAGTTTTTCTAGTCTAAGTATCTTTTCTAATGTGATGATATAGATTTATCATTTGACAACTTTTGCAATATTTTTGGCACAATTGATCATGGACCTATTGCAAAAATAGCTAGCTTTGATCCTTTCGGAGAGGTATGCGATAGATTACAATAATATAGATTGGCTATTCTAAGCATTTTTATAGTTTGCATTACCATCTCATCATCAATTAGGTCATTTAGAATAATATAGACTACTTATTCTAAGCATCTTTTATAGTTTGCATGACCAATTCATCATCATTTAGGTTGTTTAGATTAATATAGATTTGTTAGTCTAAGCATCTTTTCTATTGTGACAATATGGATTTATCATTTGACAATTTTTGTGATATTTTTGGCACAATTGATCATGGACCTATTGCAACAATAGCCAGCTTTGATCCTTTTAGAGAGGTATGCAACAAATTACAATAATATAGATTGGTTACTATAAGCATCTTTTATAGTTTTCATTACCAATTCATCATCATTTAGGTTGTTTAGATTAATATAGATTTGTTAGTCTAAGCATCTTTTCTATTGTGACAATATAGATTTCTCATTTGACAAATTTTGTGATATTCCTGGCATGACTGATCATGGACCTATTGCAATAATAGGCAACTCTGATCCTTTTGGAGAGGTATGCGATAAATTACAAAAATATAGATTTGTTATTCTAAGCATCTTTTATACTGTATGTAGTTTAACTGCTACCATGATGGTTTGTATAGGTACTTGTCACTCCAGAATGTCAACATACTACTCTTGTGGAAGATTGTGCCCTGAATGCCTCCAATAGGAAAATTTTGTAAAATTTGAATTTTCAAATGTGAAACAATGTAAAAAGGTCATAATTGTGTATGGGCATAATCTATATTTAGTGATGTTTTTTTAAATATGGGTCAAATGTCTGGTATTGTATAAAGGGTATGTTTGAAATGTAAAGGGGTTTGTATTTTGGAAACTCATAGGTTGAAATAGTCATACAGGTGTATGCTTTGTTACTATTATTGGGACAATTCTGTAAGAGCTTTTTGTACTTAATTGAGCTACAATTGGAGGTTTTCTTCCTAGTTCTTTCTTATCGGTATGCTCATTTGAACCAGGTTTTGTAATATCTCCTATTTATATATAATAAATTACAGTGGCTTGCCACTTTTTCCAAAAAAAATGTAAAAAGGTCACGTGAAGGTAATTTCCAATGTAATTGAGTCTTTGATCTAGCAAAGTGGAAACAAGGTGGGTGTGCATGATGTTCAAGTTGATTGGGTAAGAGTTTTCTTATGCAAGAGATCGGTGGCTTTAAACAACACAATTACAATTAAAGATTATTCAAACTCCAATTTAATCCTCAAACCCAAACTTGGGTGCAACTACACTAAAATAGGCCCATTTTACAAAGAGACTCATATTTAAACACTTCCCAAACCTAAAATTTTGATGGGACAACATTAAATAGCCTACCAAACTACCAAAACCATAATTTTTTTGGTGAGATACACTTTCTAAAGCTCTATTTCAACAAACCCTCATTTTTAGCAACTTTCATGAGGTTTTTAAGGAAATCAATGTTTCCAACCTTGCCACACCCTATAAACTCATCAAAAACATCTATTAGGACCTACACAAGGTTGATCCAACCTTAAATCTTGCTACCCCCATGTTTCATTGACATTAGCATGTTGTAACCACCATTTTCACCTAATTTCACTCATTTTTTCCATCCATGGCAACTCACCAACTCAACTATAGACCTTTCTAGCTCTTTAAACCCACATAGTCACCTTATAAAATCCTAATAACATCTACCATGGCCATACCATTGAGCTACAGACTGTACAATAGATGGTATGACCTTTTAGCACTTTGGACTCTTAAGAAAAATCACCGATTCAATGTAGCTCAGAGTGATTCAGTGTATTTGGGTGCAAAAGAGGACCATCCCTAGCATAAATGTACCCATAAGGATGTTTTGGAATAGTTTTTTTGGTTGTATGAGTTATAGAATGAAAGTTGCACCACTTTGCAACTTTACACTGCTTGCATTTGACAACTTTTCCCTCAACTGAAAACTCATCACCACGGGAAAATGCCTCCAAGATAGAAAAAACTAAGATAGGTTATTTTAGATGGTCCCAACATGATCCCATAGCCATAGATGGAGAGTTTTTAAGTGTCATAGTTTCTGAGAAATATCCCTTCAAAGATTGTTGCCTTTTAGCACTTTGGACTCTTAAGGGAAATCGTTGGTCCAATGTAGCTCAGAGTGATTTGGCATATTTGGGTGCAAAAGAGGACCATCCTTAGCATAAACATACCCATCCAGACATGTTGGAACAGTTTTTTTAGTCATACAAGTTGTAGAATGAAAGTTGCACCACTTTGCAACTTTACACTACTTGCATTTGGAAACTTTTCCCTCAACTGAAAACTCGTCACCACGGGAAAATGCCTCTAGGATAACAAAAACTGAAAGAGCTTATTTTATATGGTCCGAACATGATCTCATAGCCTCAAATGGAGAGTCTATAAGTGTAGACATGCAAAATATACTAATTGACAATGCATATCTGATCTTGACCACTAACACTATTTCATCCTAAATCATCCCTCGGTCTAAACCATTTAATCAAATACCTTCATTTGATTAAATTCATCAATATTCCTCTCTTAATTAAATAAATCATTTACCTAATTAAGTCATCCTTTCTTGTTAATTAAATCATTTAGTAAGATCTAATTCTCCCTATTTAATTAAATAATCAGTTCTATTTGATTAAATCTTTAAAGTCCATCCATTAAATGAAATAAATTAAAACCTTATTTATTTTAATCTAACTTGATCTCCTTGGTTAAACAAAAAAAAAATCTTTATTTAATTAATCTTGAAATCATATTCTTCTCATATTTTGATTTAAATCAAATCCATAAATCTAAATTAATATGTCACATCATTTTGATCTCTCATTAAATTAATTAACCTTGATTAATTTAATCTCTTCTCATGTCCCATCCTCTAGCTTTTGTAACTTGCACATGAAAATGGATTTAATTCATTTATTAAATCTCTATTTTCTCTCAAAAGGCATAATAAAAGAATATTCCTCAAATTTGAATTCAAAAATCCAAGTGGACTTTGTCCTTCCAACAAGGAATTTACTCCAGCTAGAAAGTCCTTTTGCCTTAAGCCAAGTGGCATTCAATGGATGTTCTTCCCCTCTTACATGTCATTTCAACAATTTCAAAATTCAAATATATGTGTTTATTGACAAATTCTTTAAAACTTGCACATCCTCCATCCATTCACATGTTGACAAGTGGCACCTTGCCATTGGTTGATGTTTAGTCCCACATTGCTCCATTTTGGACATATCCTCAACTTTATTTTCTATAAATAAGAGGCTTTATTCCTCATTTGATCATTCACAACTTGAGTAAACTTACTCTACTCAAATTCATAGCAATCTTCATCCATCTTACTGAGTTTTATAGCTAGGTTATGTAGATTTTGTTTTGGAGCATTCATCAATCTTCAACAAAGTGGATCACAATCTTCATCTAATCATCTTCATCACATCATTGGAGTTTGGAAAGGGCCAATTTTCACATCAAATTGGCACCAACTCCCTCAAGAGATTAAGAGTTTGCTTTGTCTTAGAATAGGATTTGATATCTTTGTTTTAAGTTTGCTATGTTCTTCATTTCATTCCTTTTCTCTTACATTCAAATGGATTTCTTGAGGAATTTATATTCTAACTTGCATTCGACCTTATTAATGTGTTTATTTGTTGTGTTCTTGCAGGTATAAGATCTAGGTTCACATTTTGGCACTAGAGGGAGGGTTGACCAGAAGATCAAATCGCATTTTTTGAGAAAATTCCATGTTTTTTGTGTTTTTTGGGTGTTTACAGAAAACTCCACCACTAGAAGCTTAGTGTCGCTATTTAGCACCGCTGAGAACCCAACGTTGCCATATAGAACCACTACAAAGTTCAAACTGTGACGCTCCATTCTTCCCTCCCAGAATTAAAATTTTCAAACAAAACCACTAAATCTTTCTGGCTCGCTAGAATATTTTCAAAATCCAAACTACACCACTGATCAAAATAGTGATGCCTTCATGCTCATTGGTCTGGTTGCAGAGTGACGCTGACTGGTAAGCAGTGCTATACATCACTATTGGTGACTTCAAACTACGATGCCTTCGTGGATTGCACCACTGGAGGGAAGTAAAATGTGGAAATTTATTTCTAACACGTGCTTTTTATCAAATTTTGGTTATTTGGTATTTTTTCTACTTTCTTGACCTCTATTTTTGTAGAATCTAACTAATTTTCTTGTAGGTTGGATTGATCAAAGGTGAAGAGGAAAAGAAGCATGATAACCTCATCTCATGATACCAAGTGTTTTTAAACACTCTAGTGTTTGTTCAACACTCTTAGAGGATTCACTATTCCTCTTAAGGAAAAATTTTCTATCCTTTACACTTCGGACTTACTAGTTTCATTTTGGGCTCTAAAAAGAACTTTTTAAATTCTTGTTACAAAAGGAGCCTAAAATGAAATTTAGGACACAAACTCACTAGATTTTGTTTGGGGATAATAATTGAACAAGGAAAATTCTCACACTTCATTTGGTGCTATAAACAGAAATCATTATTTCTTTTATTGGAATAAAAAGAACATATGCAACTTTTTTTTGTGATTACTTACTCAAACTAACACCATTGAAAAGACGTATGCACTTCTCTCATGCCTCACGACTATCTTGAGAATAAAAAGGATTTTTGATGGTCTTAGGGTGGGATAAAGTGATCACCTCCACATTTCATTTTGGAACTAAAATTGAACAAAACATTGTGCGAGTGTGATTAAACCTATTGCATGTGTTCTCCCTTTGTTTCTAAACAAAGGTGGATCAAACTATGAATACATTTACTCACTATTTTTTATCATAGAGGGCCTACCTTGGGGAAAAGTACTCACCCAGGGGAACGACTCAACCGGTAACACTCTAAAACCAAGAGTATTTCCAACTGGGATATAAATGTGGGTATTGGAATAAACGCCAGTATCACGCAATTGGCTCTGATGAGAAGGGAAGCAATGGTCTCTTGCCATGTTGGGTCAACTCCTATGAATGGAAAGTATGAATTAAAACCCTTGTTGTAGAAAGGCCAAAATACCTATCTATTTGTTGGTGCAAGAACGGTCGTTCTAAAGCTGCCCCACACTTTTACGGTCTTTAGTAGAAATGGAAAGCATGCCATGGGAGTTTCATGGGTGTTGATGTTTGGCTACCTTGTATAAGTGAGTTTCATGGAGGGGAGCCAGTGGGGTCAAGCATTTAACCATTCACTAAAGATAAGCATAGCTGGACTTGTCCAAGTGGGTACTCAAAAAATATAGTCTTTCATATCCATAAGGTTGTGCTTGTTCTTAGTTACAAAACTCTTTGCTTGTTCGAAAACATTCAGAAACAAACATTTAACATCATCATCAAAATTTCAAACCCTTTAGGAGGAAAATATAATTGACCAAATTCATGTGTTATTGCTTGCCCTTGGGATTTTATCCTTAGAGGTTTCTAAACACTTGGATTTACATCTCAATTTGCCTACTAAAGTTAAACAATAGGTAACCCTTGCCCCGATTTCATCAAAATTCCACATAACATACTTTGTGGGACTCAAAGAAATTGGAACATTGGACATCTAGTTTGAAAATCTAATCAAAGATTTGTTTGTGGTAAAACAAAATCACTAAGCAAAGATAACAAAATTTTCTCAAACATGTGTTAGTTCCTCATGATTTCCAAGAAAGTCAAAGTCCCAAAACAAAAGTCCTTGAGTAAAGGTTCAAGATTTAGGAGTCAAACTCAAAAGGTCATCAAGAAATACATTAGGAAGTTCAATCAAAAGCAACATATCAAAATAAGCAAAAAATTCATGAGGCTCTATAGACTCATTCCTTTGAACAATCCATAAATGTATGCTCAATTTGAACCACTTCTTAGTTATAGAGGTCCTTAGAAGTATTGTATGTTCTTCAATACTGAGGGCTAATAAACAAGTGTCTTTTTAGGTACATCCTAGGATCAAAAATCAAAAAAATTCATCCATCCTTGAACATCAAACCAAAATCGCCTCACCATCATCTTTTGAAAAAATCTTGAAATTATCCTCCATGCTAGGCTTTTTGGCAAAACATAAAATCATCAAGCAAAATCCTTGAAATCTTTGAATCAAAACATTAAATCATCTTTGGCTAGGTATGTGTAGATACATTCTTTTGCATATGCTTATTCAAATTATCAAACCATCTTGTTTAGCTAGGTACATGTAGATGCATCCTTCTTCATATGCTTGGTTAAATTATCATCTTGTTTGAAAAGGTGTGGGTAGATGCATCCTTCTCCGTACACATATTCAAATTATCATCCTTTGAGAAAATCTACCTCTTAGATAATCATCCAACATCTTAGGGTCTATTTTTTCATAAATCCAAAAGCAAAGCAAACCAAAAATCAAATCAAGGTCAATCCAAAATCCAAAACATATCCAAAAGGTCCTAAAAAGTCTATCATCCCCTCAATATTTCTCAAAAGTTCAAACATCCACATCATCCATCTTTTACATCATCCCCATCATATCAACTTTGATCCTTGGAAAACATCCTAAATTTTCTCTTTGTAACTAAGATTAGATCAATCCAAAGAATTACAGATTCATCTCTCATATTCTTCAAAATTGATCCCTATTTTATGGTGCAAACTAGATCTCAACACAAGAGGAACATGGAAGCCAACAAAGAAACATCCACTACATGTGACCTAAGTCAAAAAAATTCTAAAACAAATCCTATTGAATCAAGTAACCCTCTAATCAACTTTCCTACATCATCACAAAACCCTCAAGAGGAAGTAGAGGATCTTACCAATAATCCCTTTGGAATGTCACACAAGGAAATAATTGAAATGATTCAAAATCCAGAGAACCATAAGATTATCAATATCATGATGAGACTCAACCCTTCACTATACATGCTTGAATTAGCAAAGCAAGGGGCTAAACTACCTTCTGATTTTGATCTGAGCTCTATAGTGGAACCATCCTTAGAGATCATGCCTCCAATTTCATCCACACCCCCATCCCAAAGTATCACTCAAAACATTCTACAAATCACATCATCCATTGCTCCAACTCAACCTAGTGTTAACAAGGGAAGTGCATTTCTCAATGCCATACAAACACACCCCCTTGTCAACAATTAGGATTTAGATGCAAACACCATTTTGGGGAAAAACGTACACCAAAATCCATTACATACATATGTCCCTCTCACCTTTCATGATCCAAATGACCCATCATCATCATCATTTCATGCAACACCCCAAACCTCTCTCCCAATAACCACACAAGGAGAGCGTGACATGTTCGGACCAGGGGGCATTTTTGACACTACACCATTTCCTCAAGAGATCACATCACTCACATTTTCACCACTTCCACCATTTCCATTATCATCCACACCACTTCTTGTCTTAGGGCTTCCACCTTTACCAAATATCAATCAAAATCAAACCAACATCCTGAAAATCAATCAAAGCATCATGCCAAACTCTCAAAACTTGTCATCGACATCACAACAATAGATGGAAACCACCCTAATAACACATACCACCACCATCACATCATCAACCACCCCTCCAACATCTCAAAACATGGTCTCTCAAGGACCAACCACATCGATCACAACATCTACAACTCAAACCGTAAACATCAATGCAACGCCTCTCATCACCACACCAAGCACCATCCTGAATCCACCACCACTGCCACCACCGCCAAGCTCCAACACATCAAGAAAATACTGTATGGCATTACAAGCCGCTCAACAAGCTTCCTATCAAAAGGCATTCCTACAAATACAAAAACAACAAGTCGCACAACTAGTTGCTCAACAAGCCACACAACTAGCTACCTAGCAAGCCGCTCAAGTTGCACAAGCTGCTCAAGTTGCCCAAGCTACATTACAAGCAAAATAGACTTCCCAAGCCCAAATCTTATTGCAACAACAACAAGCTACACAAGCTCAGGCTAAGGCTCAAGCACAAACTGAAGCCATACAAGCACAAGCTCAAGCTCGAGCTCAAGCTTAGGTTCAAGCTCAGGCATGAGCTGAAGTGCACACTCAATCTCAAGCCCAATATCAAGCACAACAAGCACAAGCACAAGTGAAATATCTTGCACAACAACAAGCAATGCAATATCAAGCACATCATCAAGCACTGAAACAATATCAAGAACAGTAGGAAACAACCCAAATAGCAGTTCAACAACAAACATTGTTGGCACAAAAACAATAGCAGACTCAACAACAGGCAATCTTGGCACAACAACAAAAAGACCAACAATAAGCATTGTCGATACAATAGCAAGTACAAGTATACATGGCTCAACAGAATGTATAAATACCACCAATAAACACATCAACTAATCCACCCATCCCATCAACAAGTGAAACACCCCATAACACTTTCATCCCACCCCCTGACCCACAAAATGATGTCGCAGCACAAATCAAATTACTCTCACAACAAGTGCTAGATCTTTAATCAAGGTGAACCATGAAAACATCTAGCATCTTGTGTCCTTATTCATTTGACAGGAGCCTTATGATGAAACCATTCACAAAGGGATTTGAGATCCCCAAATTCGATAAATACCATGTGACGGGAAACCCTGAAGATCACATTAGGGAATTCCAGGTTCATTGCATGGAAGTCATGTATGATGATACCTATCTGATGCGGCTATTTCCTAGGATTTTGGCTAGCCATGCCATGGAATGGTTCTCTCACTTACCTAAAGGCATCAAGACATTCCAAGAAATCATAGACGCATTTATCAAAAACTACGCATACAATATCACCATGGATGTTAGTCTAGAGGAACTATCAACTTTGAAACAAGGTAAGAATGAATCACTTGCTTCCTTCCTACAATGATGGCGATCCAATGCCAGTCAAAGAAAATGGGTCATACCCGAGGAACAATAAGTGTGCACTATCATATCCAACCTTGACGGCCTCTTAGCGTTCCACCTCAAAGTCCAAGGGATCACCACGTACGATCAGTTGATTTCCAAAGTGCTTAGCATCGAACGAGCCCTTATGACACAACCTAGAGGATCAACTTTATATCCTGAACAACAAAACAATCGCCCACCCACCAATTACAATGACAAACTTCACACATGGGCAAGAAAAAAAATATTACCAACGATGGTGTCATTGATGCCAAAGTTGTCATCAGTGCCCCTTGGCAAAACAAACCTGCACCACAACAACAAATCCAAAACCATCATCAAAAAAACCATCGAGTGAACACAACAACACAACAACCAAACAATCAAGCGATCAATAACATCAATGATCAAAGGGGACCGCCCTAGCGAAACAAGAATTTCACCAAGCGGAAATACACCACCCTTGGGGAACCACTTGAATTCATCATGAAGAAACTAATAAATGAAAACCTCATCAAGATTCCCACCCATGAGAACTACCAAGAACCAGATGAAAAACCTCCTTGGTACAATGAAAATCAGCTCTGCAACTTCCATAAAATCAAAGGACACACCACTAATAATTGCATGAGGTTAAATAACATAGTACAAGACCTCATTGATCAAAGAATCATAAATGTGGAACAACCAACAGGAAATTAGAATCTCAAAATATACACTAATTTGATGCCTAACCATAACAATAAGGGGAACAATAACACTGATAAGGGGAAAGGAACCTTCAAGAATGTGAATCATGTGTATGACCATGTCATCACATCCCTGGATGACTATTGAACTACCATCACCATCAAAGGAGCCCATACCAATTGTGGAGTCACCACAAGAGGTAGAAAAGTTACCATCGTAGGATCATCCCAACCAAACAAAGTCCCTGCACCCAGATCTATTACCAATGGTTACAATGTCCTTGATTAGCTAAAAAGAACCCCAACACAAATCTCCATCATGGAGTTATTAAAAATCTTATCTGCCCACAAGAAAATCCTTGAGGAAGCATTGGCTTCATCCATTATCCCCAGAGATCTTGATGCAAAACAATTCCAAGCTATGGTCAAAAACATCATCACTCCAAACCTCCTTACATTCTCTGATCAGGACTTTCCTGTTCAACCATCTCACAACCGTGCACTCCATTTAGAGGTCCTAGTGCAGAAAAATAAAGCTAAGCGAGTCTTGGTGGATGGAGGTGCAGGCTTGAACATTTGTTCCCTCAAGCTCATTAAAAACCTAAAAAATCTCAAAGGATTCCATTGACAAAGGAAAAGGCATTACAATTGGAGCATATGATGATCAAGAAAGAGTGTCCCAAGGCACAATTCAAATCCCTATTCAAGTGGGGCCAAGTATCATGGAAACTACCTGTCAGGTCCTAGATCTCGACTTGCCTTATAACATTCTCCTAGGACATCCATGGATCCATGCAATGCAAGCAGTAGCATCAACCTTCCATCAATGTGTCAAATTCACATATGAAGTACAAGAGGTCACCATCCATGGAGATCCTGAACCATTCTCCTATTGCAAAAGCCTTGAGGAAAAATACTACAAAATACCTCAAGTACCTAAAATTATGAAGGCCCATCGACATCGTACATTGATCCAGCCACTCTCACCTCCACTTCCGCGACAGAGACAACCACCATTCCCACCATCCCCACCATATCTAATATCAAATTTATCATCTAGGGCAACGGTTGTGAAAAATATATGATTCCCAAAAATGCCTTTATGGTAGGAGAGTTGCCACAATCTCCTAGATCACGAGGACGTCCGCAATCAAATCAAGCCTCCACTTCCCAAACATCCCCTGAATATCCCAACTTCAAGAGTTGGGGAGATCTCAACCGAGAAGTCATAGAGGAGGACCCATCTCATCTCCAATATCAAGATGATAGACCAGCAGCTAATCTACCAATGGATGACATAAGTAAAGGCTTGCAAATGATGCTCGCAATGGGCTATGACAAAAACTAGAAACTAGGGAAAAACAACAATGGGCTTATAATACCCCTCATTCTTGAGACACGAATGAGAAATATTGGCCTCAAATGTACCCCTATGAGTATAACTATATGTGGACGAGGTCCCACAGTTAAAGAAATCAAGACTCCTCGTGAACCAACACCAACTGAACTTTGCTTACCTGTATCCACTAGCCATGTCCTAGATAATTTCACTTTTGACATAACTAATGTCTGTAGTAGCAGTGATGATGAGGATATCATAACCAATGTACCCAGGCTCTTTGAGGATACCACCCTTCTCATGATTAGCACCCTATCTTATGAGTCTGAAAACCAAAACCATGAAATCTGTATAATCAACCCACAACTCATTGATTATGACCAATGAGGACCACCAATTCTTGACACATTCAAAAATGATGAGGCACTCTCACAATTCATGGGACTACAGGATAATATTCCATGTGGGGATCACAAAGAAAGATTCATCGTTGAGCTAGATACAAAGGCCTATTATGGGGAAATGATTGAATCCCTTAGTCGCAAAAGTGATAAATTAAGAATAATATCTAAGTCCTTGAGTGAAAACCACACTGTGGCACTCTCTGACCCAAAAAAAGTAAAAAAAAAGTATGCATCCAATGGTGAAAACCTCTCTGAGGTGCCTGAGGATGGGAGATTCAATATTCCTTTCAGAGCTCTCCATCAGGAAAAATCAATGGTCCTTGCAAAAAATTGCAATCCAGTTAATCTAGGAACAGAGGAGACCCCACACATCTCATTCTATGTGGAGTCATTACTGTCAGAAGAACAAGAACTCCTAGTAGCCTTCTTGAGAGAGAGATAGGTAAAATGTGCATGGAGCTATGTAGACATTCTAGGGCTCAATCTAGAAATTGTGGTTCATCACCTAGCAATATACTCTGAAGCAAAGCCCATTAGAGAAAAGCTCATGAAAATGCACCCTCAGATCACCCTGCTAGTCAAAATGGAACTAAAGAAGCTATTGAACCTAGGATTCATTTGACCAATAGACTATCCAAAATGGATGTCAAACCTGGTGCCTGTCTCAAAACCTGATGGGGGCATCAGAATCTGCACAAATTTCAGGGACTTGAACAAAGCATGTCCAAAAGATGATTTCTTGTTTCCCAACATTCACATGATCGTAGACATGATGACAGGACATGAAATGCTTTCCCTAATGGATAGTTTCTCAACATACAACCAGATAATGATTGCTAAAGAAGACCAACACAAAATGACCTTCACTTGTCCATGGGGGACTTACTCCTGGAATATGATGCCGTTCGGCTTGAAGAATGCAAGAGCAACATACCAAAGAGCCATGACATTAATCTTCCATGACATGATTCATAAAACTATTGAAGATTATGTCGATGAAATACTAGCCAAATCCAGAAAGAGGAAGGATCACATAGAAACCTTGAGTACTATTTTTGACAGGCTGGAGGAATACAAGGTCCAATTAAATCCAAAGAAGTGCATCTTCGGCGTACAATCAAGAAAGTTGCTAGGATACATAGTGTCAATTAGAGGTATTGAGTTAGACCCTACTAAGGTAAAAGAAATCCTTGAGAAGGAGGCTCCCAAAACATTAAAACAATTGAGAGGTCTCCAAGGTAAGCTTTAGTCTATCCGAAGGTTCATAGCACAATAGGCAGATAAACATAATCCATACTCTCACCTATTTCACAAGGGAGTAGTGTACAAGTGGGATAACAAGTGTGAAGAAGCCTTCAATAAGATCAAAGAATATTTGCTTACACCACCAGTCCTCATGCCATCGATCCCAAGAAATCCATTAATTCTCTATGTGTCAGCAATAATAGTAGCCCTTGGAGCCCTCCTAGCACAACACAATGAAAATGGGACAGAAAGGGCCATCTATTATATCAGCAGAACAATGGTTGGGAATGAGTTAAATTAATCATTCATTGAGAAAGCATGTCTAGCAGTAGTGTTTGCTTCACAAAAATTCAAACATTACATGTTGGCACACAAAATAAAACTCATCGCCAAAATTGATCCCCTCAAGAACTTATTGTCAAAGGTAATACTCACTAGAAGAATGGATAAATGGGTCATGATATTATCAGAGTATCACATTGAATATGTAGAGCGGAAAGAAATCAAAGGTCAAGTCATAGCATATTAGCTTGCAGAAGCACTAATCTATTCATAGAATCCACTTATATTAGAGTTTCTAGACGAATCCATCTTCGATCTCAACATAGTCGACCACTGGCAACTTTATTTTGATGGCTCATACACGCAACATGGATCAGGAGCTAGTGTCTTCTTTATCACCCCACAGGGGGACTGCATACCTAGATCATATAAATTGGCATTCCCCTACACCAACAATATTGCAGAATATAAGGCTTTAACCATAGGCCTCAGAATAGTAGTGTAGTGGTAGATCATGACCCTTAGAGTATACGAAGACTCCCAGCTAATAATAAATCAAGTGAATGGTGAATACCAGACTAAGGATGATAATCTCACTCCATACAAGAAATTGGTGGAGACTCTCAAAGAATCCTTCATCGAGATCACATTTGAGCAAACAACAAAGTTGCAGACACCATGGCAACAATTGGATCCTTACTAGAAATCCCTTGCAATGTCCTAAAACATGAATTTTTGGTAGAGTAGCTTCTTGTGCCTGCATTCGAGCTACCAGAGTCAGAATTTGTGTGTGAAATAATTGGTCCTAGAGATCTCTGGTACCATGACATTTATACCTACCTATGAATAGGTTTCTTACCTGTTGACTTACCCTCAAGTTCAAAAAAAACTTTTATTAAAAAATCCTCTAGATTTGTCATCCTAGGAAATACCTTATAATAGAAACATAGACCAAACCTTATTACGCTACCTTAATACTAACAAAACCTTGATTGCTTTAACATAGGTGCATAATGACATTTGTGGTTCACACTCGAGTGGAATGACCTTGGCCAAGAAACTGCTGAGGATGGGGTATTATTGACCTAAAATGGAAAGAGAGGCACACAACTACATCAAGAGGTGCCTACAATGTCAATAGCATGGGGATCTCATCCATGCTCCAGCTCAATATCTCCATCCTATTGTTACACCATGGCCCTTCTCATAGTGGGGGCTTGATCTCATCAGAAAAATCACTCCCACTTCATCTAATGGCCATAATATCATCATAACCACCACTGAGTACTTTACCAAGTGGGTCGAAGCCATACCAATGACCTACATAATAGAGAAGTAAATATCAAAATTCATCCTGAACTATCTCATATGTTGATATAGTGTTCCCCAAGCTATTATCTCTGATAATGGAACAACATTCAAAAATTAGGATGTTCGCCATCTTTGCAAAAAATTCAAAATCCAACATCGCTTCTCCACCCCATACTATCCCCAAGGCAATAGCCAAGCAGAAGCCACAAATAAAACCATTTTAAAAATCCTCAAGAAAATAGTCAATGACGTAGGTCATGACTGGCATCTATAGCTCAATCCTACCCTCTAGGCCTATTGAACTAGCATCTGCACACCCACTGGTGCCACCCCCTTATCGCTAGTCTACGGATCAGAAGTAGTATTGCCCATTGAGATCGAGCTCCCGTCACAAAGAATATCATTGCAAAACCTCATCATGGATGAAGAATATCGAGTATTAAAACTGAATGAGCAGGAGCTACTAGATGAGTGATGTATAGAAGCTTTAAATCATTTGCAAGTCTATTAGAACAGACTCAAGAGGAGCCATAACAAGAAAATCAGAAGTAGAACATTCCAAGTCAAAGAACTGGTGCTAAAAGAGAATCATAAGAACATCCTAAATCCAAATAGCAAAAAAAAATTTGAACACAATTGGTTAGGACCATTTGTTATCACAGAAAGCTATAAGTTAGGGGCATATCAGTTATCAACACTCGAAGTGGAACCTCTGCAGAAGCCCATGAATAAATCCCATCTCAAAAAGTTTTCTGCCTAAATCTTTCAACGTATAGAACAAAAAAAAATCAAAAAATGCCCTGAAAAAATGGTTACCCTAATGAAAACCTAGCAAACAAGCATCTTGGTGACAACAAAAAAATCAAAAAAGCAAAAAATCAAAAAAAAACATCAAAAAAAGCATCGAAAATAGTAAATAGAAAAATTGTCCTCTAGTGAAAACCACTTCGGTGGCACTTTGGGCAAGTACCTTGGTGAAAACCTGGTAAACAGGCACCTTGTGTAAATAAGCACATTCCATCCACAAAGATCTTTGTGACTCATTCTGCATCATCCATCCATTACGCTTTCATCATCCATTGCATTCAAATCTCCATCCATCACCCATCCGTTTGACATCTGCATCATAGCTCGGTCTTGTGTTTGTATCATGATCCCTCCTAGTACTACTCAGCCCATTCCCAAGGTTATTTTGTCCTGCCTTTATTGGATTATTCTATTGCATCATGTTGGGGGCATGTTCTCATTGGATCGTATTTTTGTATATTCTTGAAGTTCTAAAATCACAAAATCCAAAACTTTCAGAAAATCACAAAATCCAAAAACATCCAAATCATATCAAAATCCAAAACAAGTCAAAAAGTTAGGCAAAAAGTCAAAAACAAAGTCATCTTGTCGAAGTATAGGTCTCTGAGCCTTGAACGTAGGCAAGGTTGATCTTTGATTATCCCTCGAGACACTTAGGTCAGTCCTTTAGGAGTCCATCATAATAAGCTAGCATTTCATCATGTATATCTTCATCTGTAAATCGGTCAAGTCATTAGTCGAACTACGTGGTCTCTGCGTGTATAATATAGGTAAGGCTAATCTGTTGATGAGCCCATGAGGCCCTTAGGATAGGTCCTTAGGTTAGTCTCTTGGTCAAAATATCATAAAACCCTATGAAAATTGAAAATCAAAACACTTATCAAATCTCAAAAAATACCAAAAATAGCCTCAAAACATTTCAAAACTCTAAAAACATCCAAATATTTGAAAAAATCTATCTGTCCCATTTCTCTTACACCCATAATAAACATCACTCATAATAAACAATCGTCATCCTAAACCTTTGGTAAAACAGTCAGAAACAAGTCTAGCAGGTTAAAAAGTGAAAACTCAAAACGTCAAAATCTCAAAATCTAGGTTAGTATGTAAACAAGTTGGTCAACTCTTTGTGTCAATAGCCTATCATCCAATTAGACCCATATCAAATCATCTGATATTGTCATGTCCTAGGATGCATCCTTCCTACAATGGACATCAACATTAGGCATCACTGTAGTTTCATCTTGGCTAGCAGTATTGAAGAACATCAACTCGTTTGTTTACTGCATCTTTGTCTTTTGATTTATCTTTTTATGCTCATTCCAAAGACCTCTCAATGATGTCCCCAATGAAGGGATTTAGAGAGATAGGAATGGGGAAATGATCATTATCTTTTTATCTGTTGCACTTGTTGGACATTCTTGTAATATAACCTCAGCAAATACTTGCTTTATTAGGTGTTTATGGAAGGTGTTTTAGATATTTTGTTGACCACATAGGAAGGCTTACCTTTCTATGTTTTGGTCCAAGATGTTTGAAGTACTTGAAGTGCATCCTAGTAAGGTTTTCATATGTCAAGTGTGAACAAGGATACTCCTATCTAATTGTCGAGTCAAATTCCATCACACTAAATATGTCATTTTGGTTCTTAATACCTTGATGTATCGTATTTATGTGTGTTATCAAACATAAGATAATTGGCCCTTTGAAAATCCCAACTCCACGACAGATGTTCATCATCATCATCTTTTGTCTTGTTGAAATCTCTTCTTTCTTCCATTTCTTCTTGCTTTTCACACTAACAAAGTACTATGATAGTTAATCACCACCATCATTAATCCTGCATCCACAAATTGTCAACACAATGCATATCATATAGAAAAATTGATCATCTCATATGCATATAATATAGATTTGTTATTCTAAGAATCTCATAATCATAACATTACATACACATTTGCATATAACCATCTCGTACGTAATTATAGAAAACATAAATAATTCATCACATCATCCATGGAATAATCATAAAACCACCATCTCATCACATAAATAGGTCAGTTATCTGCATCCATTTGCATAAAGCATACATCATCATAAACATGCATATCATCCATCATCCATCTGTATCATATAGAACATCTCATAAATCACCACATTGCAATCATTTTGCATAAACATTTCATAAATCATCACATATCATTAAAAACATCCAATGCATAATTAAACAAAGCATAACAGGCATAAAAGAATTATAAACAATCCATTGCATTAAGTGCATACATCCATCCATAATCATATAAAACATCTCATAAGAGCATTCATTATACCACCACATATACATCATAAGGTCATTTCTCACATATCATTTTTCATATACATCATAAATCATCATCTCCATATGATTTTGCATAACATATCACATCATATATAACATCACATCATAACATTGTCACAAGTGCATAGTATACAGGAAAAATCACATACATTCATCAATGCATAGCCGCATATCATGATCACTGCATTCACAACATCATCACCATCATAATAGAAAAAGAGATTGAAAAATAAATCATTTCATAAATCATCACATTTGCATCAAATCATCATATAGATTGCATCATCATATAAACATACATATCATCTATCATCCATCCATATTGCATATCATATAAATCCATTTGCATATCATATGTCATCATTCATTAGATGCATAATATAGATATGTTAGTCACATAAGCATCACATAACACATACACTATCAAAAAGAAATGCATCCATATATAGTATATCCATCACATAATACCATAACATTATTGCATAGCATATAGAAATAGAACCATCCATAAATGCATAATAAATAAATAGTACACGACACGTCACATCAATGTCATCATCTCAAATATATCATTAGGTAATTGTCATAGTACAAAATAATAATCAAATCACTATACATGTATGTATGTCAATAAGTACAAAAAGGCCCAACGGGCTATCAAAAATGAGCCCATATGGCATGAAAGAATAATATCTCGATCAAAATGAGGTCTAACCCTCATGCTTGTTGCTCTCACCTTTGTCAACATGAACCTCTGTCAGTCTATGGATGGTCTACTATGAATAATCTAGGGCCCAAGCTGCTCTAGGTATGGCCTAATGGTAAAGAAATTGATAGTAATCCGCCTCCTGGATAGCCTCCCTATATCATTGAAGAGGAACTATGTTGTGAGAGGAGGAGGTTGCCATAATCTCTAGCTACTTTCTGCAGCCCATCTTTGTAGCTACCTATAACTCTACGGCCTGCCTCTTTAGAATCATCTGATCTCTCTCTGCACGGGTCTGGTCCCTCTCTATTTTCAAGGCCTGGATCTTGGCCTGCAGCTGTACTATCAACCCATCCCTTGGATTCGACTGACCCACTGGCTATCCTAGCAGAGGCTGCACGTGAGGTTGGTCCTCACCCCTGGCTTGTGGTGGTAGGCCGGCCTGATCCTAGTGCCCATCATGTCCACCCTCTGACCCTTAATCTCAGTCCTGCATATGTACATCAACATGAGGCTAATCCATCTGAACCTATGTCGGCTAGACCTATGTCAGTTGGTCCTGTGCTGGCCATCCTACTGGGGGAGTGCCACCTCCTCGTCCTCGACCTACCCCCCTACCCTTGGCTCTCCATTGAATGGAAGGTGCACCTAGAATTTTCAAACATAGAGGTGGTCAGAACCAATCTCTATACGCCTGAGTCACTCTGAGATTTGTGACCTCCTGATCATATGCCCATGGCCTGGCCACCAACTACCTGAAACTATCCACTACCTCAAAGGCAGGAATGTATCACCCCTAGGCACCCAACGATACTATGTGAGCAAAAATGTCCATGTATTCACCATTTGGCCTATCCTGTACCTCCCCAAACTGATGTTGAACTCGTCCTGGAAGTTCTCTCGATCATAGTGTGCTCCCACCCCTACATAAACTGATCCTGGGAGGCAAAGAATAGTTTTTGTACATCATCGGCCCATCTGGGCTGACCAAGGTAGGGACACCATGTAAACACTTTCATCTCATCAATGACCCTCCTCCAGTGAGGGATCCCATGCTCACCTATGTGTGTAAAGGACACACTTCCCCTGTAATGCCAAACCACTGGATCATTAGGTCCAACTGGCACTAGAACAATCTGCGGCCAAAAAATTGAGATATGCTCCCATGCCCACACATGAAGAAGTGTGACACTTCCACCAAGTGCCTTGTTGTCCAAGTATGCATACTCATGTAAATCCCTATAAAGGGAGGCAAGAAGAACCAAACCCCATGCAAAACGGATTGGCCTGTCATGAACCATCTACTCCCAGGAAAGCCCCCAGCCAGGACTGAAGTACCGACCTCATTGATCTGGAGCAACAAGACCTAAAATGATGGCAACAATTACTAGACAAAATGGTGATGTGAGCATCTTGTGGCGCTCCAGCTCTATCTAGCCCTCACAAAAAATAATTTCCTCTGTAGCCAGGACTGCATGGAAAGCATATCATCCGACATCCATATCATAAATAACTCACTGACCATGTATCGACAATCTAAGGATGCGCCACATGTCCTCAAAGGTAATGATGGCCTCGCCAATGGGAAGATGAAAGGACAATGTCTCACTATGCCATCTCTTGGAAAGCACATACATCATGCCAAGATGGGTCCGCACAGGTGCTATATAGGCCATGTACCATAGCCCCATCTCTCGGAGTCGGTCCTGCTCCCTGTCAGTCAGATCTCACAAATAACTGAATATCTCCTGTGATCTGTGCTCACGAGAATAGAGCTCCCTCACCCCCTCCTACATCAAGAAAGATCACTGTGTTAAACCATCAAATTAATTTATCCTGAGTGTTAAAAAAATTAGCCCAACGTTGTAAACTATGAAGGCATCACAGTTTGAAATTTGCAAATAGCGACGCTGACATCTTCAAATCCCAAATTGCACCACGGCGGTGCACTTTGCTTAAGCATCCCAAACCCTAATTCTAAAGTCCACCACGACATTGGAGTTTGCAAATCCAGCGCTCCATTTCATGAAGGCATCGAAGTTTGAGGTATTTTCTCAAACTCCACTGTGGAAATCTATCTTGTGACGACGGTTCAGTTTGAAGAACCAAGCGGTCTAGTTTGAAATTTGAGTGGCTCTATATAGCACCACTGCAAATAACCTAGTTCCAAATGCAATAAATGAACACGTAAAATGAAAAATGAAGCTCAGGTAAGGATCACATACCAATGCCCCGGTGTTGGGAGGTCGATGGTATGTCCGTACTCGGTCGGAGATATGCAACAGGAGTTGTTGTTGTGCCATCTCGTTAGTGTATCAAGGCTCAAATCGTGAAATTTCTTAAAGGCTGAATGTGAAAATGAATTGGAAGTGGCCCCTTGAGGCCTATTTAAACCTAAAAATTAGGGTTTTTTGACCCTGTTCGGCCATCCCGCTAGGGTTTTGGACCCTCGATCCCATTTTTGTCTGTCTAGAGGTCATTTCACATAGTTTTTTGCCATTTTATCTCATTTTTTGACCTCCTAAAGCCTTTCTGGACTTGTCGGGCACCTTGTCCTCTTTTTTTGCGAGATCACCCAAAGAATCAGAATTTTCGTCTGATCTCTTGAGGGAGCAGTATATTACCATAGTTTCCTTCGCTGAGGGAATAGTGAGGCAATTTGTTAAAAAAATAAAAAAATTAGCTTTTGATCGAAACCATTTATTCTTTGAACCAATGAAATGAGTACACTGCTTCAAAGAGGGGAAAAATGTAGACACATAAAATATACTAATTGACATTACACATCTAATTTTGACCACTATCACCATTTCATCCTAAATCATCCCTCGGTCTAACCATTTAATCGAATACCTTCATTTGATTAAATTCATCAATATTCCTCTCTTAATTAAATAAATCATTTACCTAATTAAGTCATCCTTTCTTGTTAATTAATTCAATCAGTCTGATCTAATTCTCCCTATTTAATTAAATAATCAATTTTATTTGATTAAATCTTTAAAGTCCATCCATTAAATGAAATAAATTAAAACCTTATTTAGTTTAATCTAACTTCATCTCCTGGTTAAATAAAACAAAAATCTTTATTTAATTAATCTTGAAATCATATTCTTCTCATATTTTGATTTAAATCAAATCCATAAATCTAAATCAATATGTCACATCATTTTGATCTCTCATTAAATTAATTAACCTTGATTAATTTAATCTCTTCTCATGTCCCATCCTCTAGCTTTTGCAACTTGCACATGAAAATGGATTTAATTCATTTATTAAATCTCTATTTTCTCTCAAAAGGCATTATAAAGGAATATTCCTCAAATTTGAATTCAAAAATCCAAGTGGACTTTGTCCTTCCAACAAGGAATTTACTCCACCTAGAAAGTCCTTTTTCCTTGGGCCAAGTGGCATTCAATGCATATTCTTTCCCTCTTACATGTCATTTCAACAATTTCAAAATTCAAATATATGCATTTATTGACACATTTTTTAAAACTTGCACATCCTCCATCCATTCACATGTTGACAAGTGGCACCTTGCCATTGGTTTATCTTTAGTCCCACATTGCTCCATTTTGGACATCTCCTCAACTTTATTTTCTTTGAATAATAGGCTTTATTCCTCATTTGATCATCCACAACTTGAGTAAACATACTCTACTCAAATTCATAGCAATCTTCATCCATCTTATTGAGTTTTATAGCTAGGTTATGCAAATTTTGTTTTGGAGCATTCATCAATCTTCAACAAAGTGGATCACAATCTTCATCTAATCATCTTTATCACATCATTGGATTTGGGAAAGGGCCAATTTTCACATCAAATTGGCACCAACTCCCTCAAGAGATTAAGAGTTTTCTTTGTGTTAGAATAGGATTTGATATCTTTGTTTTAAGTTTTCTATGCTCTTCATTTCATTCCTTTTCTCTTACATTCAAATGGATTTCTTGAGGAATCTCTATTCTAACTTGCATTTGACCTTATTAATGTGTTTATTTGTTGTGTTCTTGCAGGTATAGGATCTAGGTTCATAGTAAATGTCATGGTTTCCAAGAAATAGCCCTTCAAAGATTATTTCCTTTTAGCACTTAGGACTCTTAAGGGAAATCGTCAATCCAATGTAGCTAAGAGTGATTTGGAATATTTGGATTCAAAAGAGTACCATCCCTAGTGTAAACGTACCCGTCCAGATGTATTGGAACAATACGTTTGGTCATACGAGTTGCAAAATGAAAGTTGCACCACTTTGTAACTTTACACTACTTGCATCTAACAACTTTTCCCTTAACTGAAAACTCATCACCATGGGAAAATTCCTTCAAGATAGCAAAAACTGAGAGATGTTATTGTAGATGGTCCCAATACGATCCCATAGCCTTAGATGGAGAGTCTGTACATGTCATGATTTCTGAGAAATAGCCCTTCAAATATTGCTTCCTTTTAGAACTTTGGACTCTTAAGGGAAATTGCCAGTCCAATATAGCTCAGAGTGATTTGGTGTATTTGGGTGCAAAAGTGGACCATCCCTAGCATAAAATTACCTATTCAGATGTGTTGGAATGGTCCATTTAGTCGTAAAAATTGCATAATGAAAGTTGCACCACTTTGCAACTTTACACTACTTGCATTTGGCAACTTTTCCCTCAACTAAAAACTCGTCACCACGAGAAAACTCCTCTGAGATAGAAAAAAATGAGAGAGGCTATTATAGATGGTCCCAACACAATATTGTAGCCTTAGATGGAGAGTTTTTAAGTGTCATGGTTTCTGAGAAATAGCCCTTCAAAGATTGTTGTCTTTTAGCACTTCAGACTCTTAAGGGAAATCGTCGGTCCAATGTAACTCAGAGTGATTCAACATATTTGGGTGCAAAAGAGGACTATCCCTAGCGTAAACGTACCCATTTGGATGTGTTGGAATAGTCTATTTGGTCGTATGAGTTACAAAATGAAAGTTGCACCACTTTGCAACTTTACACTGCTTGCATCTAACAACTTTTCCCTCAACTGAAAACTCATCACCATGGGAAAACGCCTCTAAGATAGAAAAAACCGAGAGAGGTTATTGTAGAGGGTCTCAACATGATCTCATAGACTCAGAAAAAATGTTTTTAGGCATCATGGTTTTCGAGTAACAGTCTATCAAAGATTGCTGCCCTTTTGCACTTTGGACTCTTAAGGGATTTCACTAATTGAACGTAGCTCAGACTGCTTCAGCCTATTTGGGTGTGAAAGGAGACCATACCTAACCTAAACATACCCATCCATACATGATGGAATAGTTAGTTTGGTCATACAAGTTGTAGAACAGGATTTATTTATGCCCTTACAAGTAGTTTTCAGCCTCCAATTGAACTCAACGCTGATTTTTGTGCGAAAGAAAGCCAAGAGACCATAGCTTGTTTCTTTCTTTCTAATGGAAACTAGTGGGTAGGAGAGTTAACTTCTTCACAAACTTGGTTTGAAGTAATTTCACTCATTTTTTTGCATTTAAGAGGCATTTTACTGGAGGTTTTTCTTTGAGCCCTGTTCCAAGGGTTTGAGTGCATTTAAAATGGAGTTTTAAGCCTTCCACCCACTGTATAATGCTATAACAAATTGGATAGGCTTATTTAGGATAGATAAACATTTTTGCATTGTTTCTTATGCAGGAGAGGTTATCATTATGATTTTTGGTGATTCCTTAGATGGCATTTAGAGTGTTTTTGCATGAAAAAGTGAGGTTGGAGAGGGTAAAAGTGGGAATTGTTTGAGGGCAGTCACTTTTCTTGTTATTTTAAGCTTGTGCAAGGTTTTTCAAGGGTTTTGGAGTTGGTGGTAAAGTCTGGGGAAGTCTACAAGTAGGTTTTTCAATAAACCCTTGCCAAATTTGAGCAATTTGAGGGTTTTGTGGAATAGGGTCTTAGATGGTGAGTTCTAGAGGATAAATGGAAAATTTTGAGGTTTTGTCATTTGTTGAGTGTTTCTCCAACAATTTTTAGGGTCTGTGAAGTGTTCCAAGGGTGGTTTCTTTGGAAATTTGGCCTATTTAGCTAGGTTGAGCAGCGTAGTTTGCATGATTTGTGAAAGTTGTTCCAAAGGAGTCCTATGTGATTTGGAAGTATGTTGAAGGGGACTAAAATGGGTGTCTAGAATGATTATTAGTTGGAGTTGTTAAAGAGATATGAGAGTTAATTTGAGAAAGGTGTTTAGGAATCCCTTGCATTGTGAAAGTGAGTGGTTTTCCATCCTTGGTTGCATCAACTAACCATCAACTAGTCCTCTATTTCCAAGGTGCTCCTACACCATTTTCCAAGCATCCATATAGCTGGTTTGAAAGCACCTATTTTATGCTTTTAGCCATAGCAGCAAGGCAGTGAACTATTTGATAAAATGCTTTGGTAGACATAGAAAAAATAAGGTAGCATATACAAGGCAGTGAACTGTTTGAAAAAATGCCTCAAAAAAATGTGGCCTCATGGTGATGGAATTCCATGAAAATCTATAGCAATTTTCTTGTCATGCCATTCCATCACCATGAGACCACATTTCTTTGAGGCATTTTTTTAAAACAGTTCATTTCCTTGTCTATGTTATTGCTTACTATTATGCTTTGTTAGATTCTTTCCAAGCATTCATAGCTTGTTTGAAAAAAACTTGTCTTAGGATTTTAGCCATAGCAGCAAGGCAATTAAATTTTTTATAGAATGCTTTGATAGACATGTATGAAAAATGTGGTAGCATAGACAAGGCAGTGAACTATTTGAAAAAATGCCTCAATGAAATGAGGTCTCATGGTGATGGAATGCCATGACAATCAACAAGGAAGTCAACTATTTTGAAAAAATTCCTCAAAGAAATGAGGTCTCTTGGTGATGGAATGCCATGAGAATCAAAATTTCTTTTGATTGTCATGGAATTTCATCACCATGAGACCTCATTTCCTTGAGGCATTTTTTCAAATAGTTCATTGCCTTGTCTATGCTATTGCTTACTATTATGTTTTGATAGAATTTTTCCAAGAATCCATAGCTTGTTTGAAAGCACTTGTTTTAGGCTTTTAGCCATATCAACAAGCCAATGAACTGTTTGATAAAAAGCTTTGGTAGACATGTATGAAAAATGTGGTAGCATAGACAAAGCAGTGAACTATTTGAAAAAATGCCTCAAAGAAATCCATGACAAGCAAATGTAATTGACAACTGCTCTTAGTTATTAATTATGCAATGTGAAGTAATTGCATAACTGCTTAGGTTGACTTTGTAAAAACTATATTGTAATTGAAATTTTTTCATCTATCAGCATCTAGTTGTTAGTTATGCAATGTGAAGTATTGCTTTGAGTTCGAAAGATGTGCAATGCAATGTAATCAGCGATATGAATATAAACTACATAATGTAACCATTCTTTTTTATGCTATTGTACATCGATATTTAGCCATTGCTCAAGATTAAATTTTCAAAGAGTTTAATCATGCACATGAGGAACAAATTAAATTTTGATTGTCAACTTCTATATATCAAATTATCCAATAATCAAGTGTATGTCCATATACAAAAATGGCATCAACGCCAACTCAAACAAAGTTTTACAAAATGTGCCATATGTCATCTCAATATCTATTCAAAATTTACATGCCAAAATGTCTATCTCATCCTAAACTACTAGTGGATCATCAAAATGGAGTCTCTTTGAAGCACTCTTTGGCTCCAAAGGTAGCTGCACAAGAAAAGTTCAAACCACAATTGAGATTAGTTATACTATATAATTTAAAATTGAATAATTAACATTAAAATCAATATACATTGAATCATAATTGAACTCTAAAATTAAAATCTTGATTACCTGAAATATACGTCTCTTCAAAGGGTCAGGAGTCCTAGAATATGCCCCTCTCAAAGAACCAACCAAACCAACTTTTGAAATTCCAACCTATATATGTGAACAAAAACATTAAATTGATCCAAATTAGCATACAATTGTCGGTAATAGGAACATATTTACCAAACAAAAAATAAAATAAACACATACCTCTTTAGGCTGATCTTTTTCTTTATCTCCTTCAGGTGTTTCGACACCTCCTCCTTGAGGTGTTCCAATACCTACTCCTTCAAGTGTTGTGACACTTGTCAATAATGATGTATTGCTCATAACCGCCTGTACATAAAAATGACAAGTACATATGAAACTACCAATCTATGTCAATGTATGTATAATCCATATAAGATCTTAAAAATTTTATTTCAATCGAATTTGAGTTCAATTACCTTTCCCTTATCTAAAACTGCACCTCCATAGTTCAGACAGTGTTGCACCTCGCTCGCACTAGGTATTTCCTACAAGAGGAAAATAAGATAAACATATAAGTTAATATATAACTTCATGAATGATAATTCAAATGACAAGAACGTATATAATAAAAAAATGTAAATGAGTGAGTGTGAAAATATATACTGTGTGCATGTTGAGGCGAAATGGCCCTAAGGGTTCTATCAGACACCTATGTGAGCTCCTCCTCAAACATCAATTGTTAAATAGACCATATAAATAAATATTAGTACTTGATACTATCTCTTGTTAATATTCATTTTTAAAAAATGCAAGTTATGAATTTACAACTTAAATCTTACTTGTGTAACTATTTCAATGTCCCCCTCTCTAGCAGGAGAGGACTCTATAGGGTGCACTCCACTCCCCTGCATCCGATCTCCTATAATGTCCACATCATGGAGGTCATAATCAATAGTGTCCAAGGGATGCTCAGTGGGTTGTACAAGAGGACCCAAGAATATCTAGTGGCACATAGTGCAAGTATGTGGACCTGAGGAGGATTATGTAGCAGCACTCGATCCATCACCAACATCACCAGAATGTGGTTGAGCTACTGTAGAAGTATGGGAAACCAAAAGACCACTCAAAGAGTGAATAGCCTAAACAGTCTGTGTGGTTGCATCCTCAATAATATCTAGATGATGAACTAGAGGTGGTGGAGGAAGGGGAGGAGGAGGAAGATATGGGCCCTAGACTACTCTAACTACCTCTAGTCTATCCTAGGGCATACCTCCACTAACACCCTAGAAGGGTTTAATGTCAAAGTAATTGACATGATGCCCTAGCCCAAACTCAGCGTATAATTTTTCAATAAATTAAAATGGTATATCACTATTGTTGTTGGGTGGTTTACCAAAAACCATACACCAACAATCCCAAAAGTTATCTATAATGCCTTATTCATGCACCATTTTATAGAAAGTTTTGGTATATTAACATTAACTGGCAAATCGGTGTGGGGGTTAACAAATAAAGAGGCTATTTGGGCTTTTTTTATTTGGAGATCTTTCACATCATTGTAAGACAATCCATAAGAGTAATATTCCATAATGGTTTCTCGCCATGATAGAAAGGCATTATGTTGGGTGGAGAGGGTTTCTATATTTTTAATTATTTCCTTCAATGTGTTTGTCATCTAGGATAATCGAGGGATTGTCTTATAAACATCACAAATGCCCCTCATTTGCTCAAAATTTTCACCAATTAAGTCTTCAATTGATGGGCGTGGAGGTGGTGGAGCATTTGGAATTTGTGCATTTTCATTCTCAACTATAATACCTGATTAAAGTTAAAAACTAATTAATCTAATTGAAATTACACAATATAAATGAAATTATTGTAAAAAAACCCTAGTTTTTAATAAAAATCCAAAAAGAACCCTACTTTTTAACAAAAATCCATAACAAACTCTAGTTTTTAATAAAAATCCATAAACAACAATAGTTTTTAATAAAAATCCATAAAAAACATTAGTTTTTAAAAAAATAATTATTGTAAACTCTAGTTTTTAATAAAAATCAATAAAAAACCCTACTTTTTAATAAAAATCCATTAAAAACTACTTAAAATTATACAAAACTAATAGAAAAATTGATTAAAATAAAAAAACCAAAAACTTACCTTGGAAATTGGATATCTGATATCCAAACGTCACTCTCACTGCACACTCTCAGCTCTTTAAAATACTTCAAATGATTTTAAAAGGCCACTGATATCTATTTATACCCAATTCAAATTAGATATCCGATTTGGATCAGATATTCGATATGTAATTCTTGCCTTGGGCATTGCTTTGGAGCAATGTACTGACACCCAAACTAGAAAAAAGTCAACTCAGGATTTTTGCATTTTTTGGTCGATGCAAAACACAACTTTATTCACATCGTAACTTTTTAGCCCATCATGATCCTATGCATACCCATAGTTGATAGTGGTTGTTCACATCACATGACTAGTGAAAAGAGTAAATTTGTTAAGCTTGAAAAATATGATGGAGGTATGGTTATGTTTGGAGATGATACTTTTGCTAAAATATGTGGGATAGGTTCAGTAAGTTTTGATGGCAAGCATCATAATGAAGATGTTTACTATGTTAATGGTTTAAGGCATAATTTGTTGAGTGTTGGTCAGATGTGAAAAAAAGGATATGATCTTGTGTTTAAGGATGTGAAATAGATTTTAGGACCCAATGGACTCTAGCTCTTATAGGGTTTTTCACCCAAAAGGAGAGAGATTATATCGTAAAATGCTTATGTTTCATTCAAATTAGGATGTATGCAATTTAATATGATATAAATGAACTAATATAAGTGCAATTTATTGATTAAGATGATCTAAAATGAATGCAAAAGTGCAATTTAAGCTATGTTTGAAAACACACTATGATATGCAAACTACTATGAAAGATGAAGAAATTGAAAGAAATGTGCAGAAAAGAAGGTACAGGGTCAAATTTGAGTGCACCTGGATGATGTGTGAGCTTTCTAGAATGTATGGAATGCTAATGATTTTTTTTTTATTTTTCACAGCGGGACACATTCGCCAAGGGTGGCGAATCAGTCCTCCGACTAGTGAAAAAGTGTCGGGAGCTAATTTCTGACAGACGGGAGTTGATTTCTGACAAATTGTAGATTTTAAGATTTTAGGTGGGACTCATTCACCAAGGATGGTGAATCAGTCCTCCCCAAGATTTCTAGAAAATCATAAGACAATACTACTACTCCAGATCCTGCAAAGTCTGAATATTAGGTTGTTGGGGTCAACTCTACAGAAAACAAACTAAAAGTCACTCAAATTGTTTGAATAGATGATGGATTGATTTGAAGATCCTAGTTGACATGAAATCCACTTTTCAACACCTTTAAACCTGTTAGTGAATAGGGGTTTGCCTTGGTCAAACCCCACTTTGGTAATCAAACCCAATAGAAATGAATGAAATGTAAAGGAAATGATAAATGAATAACATGAGATTATTACAAACTTACCACATCCTTGAATATGAAAATCTGAAGTGATGTCAATGGCTGCTCCAAAGTGCTTGAAAGTGCTTGAATTGATGATGCAAGATGCTTGAGTGCTTGGAAATTACTTGAATTATGAATGCTTGAATGAATGAGTGAATGGGAGATGTAAAATTGGGTTAAAATCACATATTTATACAAATCTTGTGCCTTACTATCCATTCATACCTCATCACAAGTAAAATCTTGAAAGAAATTTTGACAATTTTTGAATTTAGGGCCAAGGGGGACTCATTCACCACCCTTGGCGAATGAGTCCCACCTGGGACCCAAAACCAATTGTCAGAAATTAAGTCATGTTTAATGTTGTTTGTCAGGATAAGACCCAAAAATACACTTAATATAAGCATATGAGAAATTAAAAAGACAAAATAAAGCATGAGAAAGTTGTAAATAGTGAAAATATGCCTAGAAAAAGTGTGAAATTTTGTTACAAGACTTTACAACACTTCAAAATAGGACTTGTTGATGTGTAAAAAAGTGGTTTTTAGGTGAATTGTATTAAATAGAGTCTAGAAGAACGTAGAAATGTCTTACAACACTTCACAACACCTTCACAAGATGCCGTTCTTTGAATTTTAGCACCAAAATAAGCATGTTCAAGCCAAAATACATCATAAAATCAAAGCAACATACCTCCAACACTATGAAACAAGACCTAAAAGACCATGAAAATGGGAAAGGTCCATTTTTCAATGGTACAGGATGAGAAATGTGAGATCCAGAAAGGATCTAGAACATTGATTGTTATAGGAAAGAAATTTGAAGGGAATATTTATCAACTTAAGGGTGTTGATGGATGATGCTTTATGAATTTTGATAACTTGGAAAGGATAACTTGGCAAGGATAAATGACAATTGGTTATGGCATAGGAGAATGCCACATGAATTTTGATAACTTGGCAAGGATTAGTACTATTCAGGCCATGAGACATTTACCAAGAATTACAAATCTTGTCAATGCCATTTGTAGGAATTGTCAATTTCGGAAGCAAGCAAGAAATTATTACAGATCAAGAGAACAATCTACTAATGGATTACTGGATTTAGTTCATATAGATCTTTGTGGTCCTATGAGAGTGCAAAGTCTACTTGGTGAAATGTATTTTATGTTTTTAATTTATGATTATTCTATATATACATGGGTTACATTTCTTAGAGAGAAATCAAATGCATTAGAAAGATTCAAGGTATTCAAGGCAATAGTTGAAAATGAAGTGAATTTGAAGATAAAATGCTTAAGATCTAACAAAGGTGGATAATTCACCTCCCATGAGTTCAATATGTTTTGTGAAGTGCATGGAATAAAGAAATAGTTATCTGCTCTGAGAACTCCTCAGCAAAATGGAGTCATTGAGAGGAAAAATAGAACAATTCAAGAGGTTGTTAGGTCAATGATCATTGAAGCCGAATTACCATAATTTTACTAGAAAGAATCTATTCATACTACTGTATATGTGTTCAATTTAGTTAAAGCAAGATAAAACATTACAAAGACTCCTTATGAGGTATGGTACAGAAGAATTCCTACAATTAAATATTTCAAGGTATTTAGAAGCAAATGTTATATCTGAAGAGATGAAGAAACTTCAAAATGGGAAATTTTGATGCAATAAGTGATGAAGGAATATTTCTTGGATACTCTACCAAAAGCAAGGCATATAAATGTTTCAATGAAATACTGAGAAAGATTGTAGAGAGCTTGAATGTGAAGGTTAATGAGACAGTGAAGAATTCTATTGATATTGATGGATATGTGTCTGATGAACATGACTTTGCATGAATAAAAGAAATTGTGGGAGAACAGGATAAAGATGAGTAGAAAGAGCAGGATGAATACAATGTGTGTCACCAAAAAATGTATAGTTGGAAATTTTTATGCTCACTTGAGTCTTTCTTATGGACTTTGGTTTGATTTTGCCTAGATTTAATGTTGTAATATAGTCAACACATTCACATTAGGTCTTGGACCCTTGTGAATCATTAAGAATTCTAGGATGTCATGTAAAAGTGTTGTGAAGTGTTGTAATCCACTTTCACACTTTTCTAGAACCCTTTTATTACAACTCACTTAATAAACCCCTTTTTATCACTTACAAAGTCTTATTTCGAAGTGTTGTAACTAGAAGCAAAGCTGTTGCTGAAATAAATTTGTGTTTATTCTCTAATATTGAGCCAAAGACAGTAAGTCAAGCCTATAAATATGAACATTGGAAGGAAGCAATGACAAAAAAACCTTTTTTAGATTAAGAATAATTAGACTTGGGAATTTTTCCCAAGACCGAAAGACAAAAATATCATTGGATCAAAATGGGTATTCAAAAATAAGTTGAATGAGAATGGAGAAGTTGTCAAAAAAAAAGTGAGGCTTGTGTGTAAAGGCTACTCACAACTAGAAGGCATAGATTTTTCAGGAGACTTTTTCCTTGATAGCAAGAATGGAAGCTACAAGGATGTTCTTGCCATTGGCTACTTATAAAGATTTCAAAGTCTATCAGATGGATGTCAAGTCAGCATTTCTGAATGGTGAGCTAGAAGAAGAAGTCTACATGGAACAACCAGAAGGATTTCAGTTAACAGATCAACTAGATATAGTGTGCAGATTGAAGAAAGCTTTATATGGATTGAAGCAAGCTCCTAGAGCTTGGTATGAAAGGTTAGATAAGTATTCGATTTAGCAACGATTTAACAAAGGCACGACAGACAGTAATTTGTACTCTAAGATTGAAAATGATAAAATCTTGATTGTAGTTGTATATGTTGATGACATTATCTTTGGAGGAAATGAAAATGTGTGCAAGATGTTTCCAGAAGAAATGTAGAAATAATTTGAGATGTCTATGTTTGGGTAGATTAATTTCTTTCCTGGGCTACAAATTAGTCAAATAGAGAAAGGAATTTTCACTTCATAGTCTAAGTATGTAAGAGAGATGCTGAATAAGTTTGGGATGGATGGTTCGAAACCGGTAAGTACTCCTATGGTGACTAGTTACAAATTGGGTAAAGATGATAATTCACCTAAGGCTAATAAGAGCAAGTATAGATCTACAATTGGTGGACTACTATATTTCACTGCTACTAGACTAGATATTATACATTCATTCTATCTCATGCCTAGATTTCAATAAGATTTGAAGGAAACGCATGTTGTTGTAGTTAAAAGAATATTTACATATTTCAATGGAACTCTAGATTATGGTTTATGTTATCCTAAAGATACTGACTTTACACTTAGTGCATATACAAATGCAGATTGGGCTAGATGTGTAGATGAAAGAAAGAGTACAAGTGGTGGTGCATTGTTTCTTGGATACAGATTGGTTGCATGGTTGAGTAAGAAGTAAGATTCAATCTCTTTGTCTACTACTAAAACTAAATATATTGATGCCGCATCTTGTTGTACACAAGTTCTATGGATGAAACAAACATTGAAAGATATCACAATACTATATAATCATCTCATTTCTATCTTCTGTGATAATACAAGTGCAATTTACATTTCAATGAATCTTGTGATTCACTTGAGAACAAAGTATATATCTATTAGATATCATTTCTTGAGAGAGAAGGTCATAGAGAATGAAGTCAGGCTTGAGTATATTTCGACAAAGGATTAGATTGTTGATATATTTACAAAGGCTCTTCCTAAAGATACGTTTGAGTATCTCATGGAGAATTTAGGGGTTATTGCCCATCCTTTCATAAACTAAGATGCATTTAGAGATGAATCATTCTAGTGGATTCAAGGTTCTATCTTTTTGGATTGATGTTTTGGTGGTTACCTCTCAAGGGGTGCAAGTAGTTTCAAGTGTTGTCATTGTGAGTAATTTGATTTCATGTCAAAGGAAGATTTAATCAACACATTTTTTTCCTTTTCCATTGATTTCAAAGGGGGAGAGTAAGTATGTGGAAAGGAGAGAAAGCTAATGAGAGAAAGTAGGTAATGAGGTAGATGATCTTCTCAGGGGGGAAGCAAAAAGGAAAATCTTGACAAGTTTATTCAGAACCGGTGTGGTTTCTTTGATATTTCTTCACATCACAATGTTTCCATCAATGACAAAGGGGGAGATTGTTGCAAGAACGGAAAAAGGAATGTAAGTGTTGTCATATATGTGAACTGGTCAAATAGTTACCTACTAAATGTTGTTGGTTGTATATTGTGGGATATTGAGAAAATTATATTAAAGGAAGATTACAGGTATTCAGTTGTTGCTCAAGATGATGATCTAGTACTTGTTCCTATGTGTGTGCAATTCAAATATGTTCATCATGGTTGCTAAAGGTTTCTATATCCAAATTTTTGGCTATTGGTTCATTGTGAAGTTTGAGTTGTATTCACCAATTGTGAACTATGATTTTCTGTGTTCTGGCTGAGATCTAGGAGAAAAGTTGTTGGTCTAGATTTCTCTTTGATGAAGTCTTTTGATTTGTGGTTCTAAATTTAAGATGCTTTGATTGCAATGAAGATATTTTTGGTTTTGGATGTTTCGAGCTTAATTCTTCTATATGCTTTACACTAGTTTGTCTAACCTTGTGTTAAGCACTATATTCGAAGTTAATGAAGTGTGTTGGATCTATTTTGGGTCCTGGTGAAGCATGTGTTTGGGTCATCCTCATTCTCATTCCACCCTAGGATGTTCTAGTGTTGACCTAATTTGAATTTGAAATTGGATGGCTAACTTTGAATATTTTTCAAGGTTAGAAATAGTATAAATATGGGATGAGCTAGTAATGAAAAACATACATAAGAAAATAAGGAAGATAAGTGAAAGAGCATACATGAATTTGATGCTATTCAGAAAGTGTGTGTGAGTTATGTGTGTGGTATATCGGTGCAAAGCTTAATATTGAGTTTTCGGATGCAGAAAGTAGAAGGTGAACTCTATCATTCATACAAGTTGATCAAGTGATTGTGGTGGAATCCTTTATTGCATTGGGATTGTTGTCTCTCTATAACAAGTCTTCTTTCTCTTATTTATATCTCTATGGCAGTGAGCCCTCTAATTTGTAGCCTAATTAGATAGTGAGTCCTTAGATCTCAGAATCTAGAACCACTCGTAGAACTCCAAACACCTATCAGGTACAGACCCCAAGCTCATAGAGTCTTGATCCCGCCATTGTAACCACCACTTACTCCACCCAACTTTCCACCCAATCAACCAGTTCCACCACCATGACCCATGGATTTCTTTGTCAATAACCCCTCTCCACTAGGGACTATCCCTATGGGTATTCATGATTTTCCTAAGAATCCATAGAGATTCTATCCTAAGTATATGCATGGAGAATCAAGAAGTGTTGAAGAGCATATACAGGAATTTAAGGATGCCTGTACTTGTGCTCAGGTGGCCCATCATGATGTTGTGTGCATGTTGTTCCCCTATTCATTGGGTGACATGGCATACAACTGGTATCTAAACCTACCCCAAAGGGTCTATTCTAAGTTGGACAGACTTGGAAAATGCTTTTATTAATCAGTTTTGGGTCTATGTAGACCCTGCTATTCTATATCACCAATTTGCTACAATAAGGAAGGAACCTCATGAACCATTGTCATTATTCAATACAAGGTTCCAGAGAATGTACCAAAGGTTACAAGATCCTTACCTGGTTGTTGAGAATATTGTCATTTTGGCATATTTAAGGGTTGTGGATCCTTTGATTGGCTTGTTCTTGAAGAGGACATATGAGGCCACTAAAATTGATTCTTTGTCCAAATTTTATCACCTAGCCATCCAATTGCAATAACAGATAAGCCTACAATTAGGGATTTTGGGAGGAGTTCTTCCCATAGGATATCAGATGCCTAACCCAACTCCTCTGTTCAACACAATCCCAAGGATGTCTTATTCCCAATATGGATCCATGTCTAAGTTTCAAGTCCCACCTCCCTTACCATTTTTAACTAATGGTACTCAAGACTCCTCCCAACAAACACAAAATTACCAAAATCAAGCCGGGAGATCAAATCTTGTTAGTCAGCCATCTGTAGTAAAAACTACAGAAAATGAAAGAACTCTCCAACTAACTAATGAGATGGAAACTCTCAAGAATACTCTATCTCAAATGTGTAATGGCATGGCCCAACTTAGACATAACCCCCCTAAGAACTAAGGCCAAGGTTCTCAAAATTAGGGAGGGTATTCCAATCAAAATTATAGCCAGAATCAGAAACACCAATAGGAACCCTCAGAGCCAAAATTCCTCTAACAAGAATTATCAAAATCAGAATAGGGGATATAATCAGAGGTCTAA
This sequence comes from Sequoia sempervirens, assembly GCA_007258455.2. NCBI lineage: Eukaryota > Viridiplantae > Streptophyta > Pinopsida > Cupressales > Cupressaceae > Sequoia > Sequoia sempervirens. Next base: position 215,251,246 of record VDFB02193867.1, on the reverse strand, counting down.
CAACAATAGACCATGGAATACTGGGCCTAATAATGGGGGATTTTCCCATAATTATCAGGTAGGTGATGAAAATCCACACACTGCAAATGTGGCAGATCTTAACTTTATGATGAATTAGTGTAGGTTGCACAATACTGCAACTCATTTTGAGGTTAACTATCGAGAAATGGAGAAGGTTGTCAAAATTGCACAGGTTGATGCTCCATTTCAATGTGCACCCAACAAGTCTAGTGGATCAATGGATATGACCATGGCCTATGGCATATTTTATGAAGAACTTCCATTTCCCAACTAGGAAGACAACGAAATAATAGAGATGTATATGATGCCCAAGTTTTCCAAACCAAGGGAGGCCATTTCCTCAGGAATCAGAATAAGGGGCCATTCACCACATCTTCTTCTCCTAATAACATGATCCCGCCAAATCAGAATGCGGATAATAACCCACCACCACCAAAGGGGCCATCAGGTTTTTAGAACAAAGGTAATCCAACTTATTTTCCTAAGTATCAGGTAAAGAATGATTCATAATTTGATTTCATTGCAGAGATGTAGAGGCAAAAAACTTCATTGTCATTCTTTGACATTATGAAGTGGTTCCCTGCTCAAAAGGAAATTTTGTTGAAATCCTTGGAGGAAGTAAACAAGTCAAAAGGGAAATGAAAGGTGACTCCCACTAATGAGGTGAATGCAACCCTCTATAAAGGTAAGACTGGTACCCCACCTTTCCTTCCGAGTTTAAGAATTTTTGGAAAGAATCTACACAACTGTCTACTAGATTTTGGGGCGTCAAGAAATGTCATGCTATTTTCAATTTGTAGGAAGTTAGGTCTAAGTCCACTCCAAAACAACAAAAAATTCATTCAATTGGATAAAATAGAAGTTAATGTGGTAGAACTTAAGAACATTCATGTATAGATTGGATTTGATCCAAGGATCCAAACTGACATGGATATCCAAGTTGTTGATATCCCAGAAACCAATGGTATGCTCTTAAGTAGAGACTTAATGAAGAGTATTGGGGGGTTATTTGTCCTTGGATTTCTCACACATGTGGTTGCCCTAGAAGGGGTTAGCAACATAGATCAGAATTGAGAGTGAGCCTAGGCTCAAACACATGATCAAAGAGTATGATTCCCCTAATGAGGTAGCCTATTTTAAAACTGAGATAGGATTTTACAAGCAAAAAGAAATCATGACTTTCTCTATGCTTCATTCTGATGATCTATTTCCTCTAGAAATAACTAACCCGATGACTACAATCAACCACAAGTTCTAATTCAAAAATTGCAATAGGATAGGTTGGTACTAGGAGAAGAGGTTGACTTGTGGAGCCTATTGCTTCCCAATTGGTGTAGGGTCCATTATCAAAATCATTCTAAGTTAACTTTCCAACCCTATGTAGATGTCTTAAATCACATCTCCCAGGTTGAAGAAACTTGTGAATGTCTACCTCAAACCCCCACCAATAAATTTCCATTTGAAGCAAAAGATGCAACCATCCTTATGAGAGCTAGTCTTGCTCAAGAGGAAGATTCTTCCCAACTTGAGCAGACTCGAGATCTCTGCTCTAAACTACAAAGAGAGATTGAGGAATTTCAGTCTTTGCTTATTACACCTACTCCGGACACCTTTCCAATTCCCAAGGAATCGATGAAAAATATATTGAATTGTCATCTAACCCAAGAGGAGATTTTTCCTAAACCGATTCTGAATCCAAATGAACCTTCGGGTAAACCTTGTCCCCAACTACCTTCAAATCTTGATGGCCAGCACTAGTTCAAGCTGCTACATACTTCTAGCAAACAAATACATGTAACCCCAAAGAATAAAGAGATCCCAGCTCTAGATCAATTATGGAGTCTTAAATTTGATGGCTCCAAGTCCAAATTAGGAAGTGGGGCAGGGATTAAATTAATCAACCCAAATTGGAAGACTTACTTTGCTTCTTACAGGTTATAGTTTGGTTGCACAAACAACATGATAGAGTATGAAGAACTTGCTCGAGGTTTGATGTTTACTCATCAGAAGGTCACATCTCTCATGGTTATGGGGGATTCTGAAGTAATTGTCAAACAAGTCCACAACCAATATACTTGTCATAACAAAAGATTGGAAAGGACTTGAGAACATTCCTCTGAAGTGGAAACAAATTTGATCTTCCCCTCATGTGGGGGCATCTTCTTCCTTTTGAATTCCTTGATGAAGTGAACATCTTTCAAAAGGATCCCTTGATGATGAATCAATTCAAGAAAGAAAACACCTACTTTCAGACAGCGCGTCCCTTGAGTGGACCCCTTTCTTCACACCAGGTTCCCAGGGGACCCCTTTGAAAGTTTTCTAGCTTGTTGATAGTTTGCACGACTACCCACTTACTTGCGTGGCCACTTTTTGACATGTTCTATCTACAGGTAAACATGTCAATTTATAGATGCACCTATGAAGCTACTTTTTGACTCTACAAAGTTCAGTTTCTTGGGTTTCCTCCATGTCAAAGATCTTGGAGGACACCTACCTATAGGTCTATGGGCTGTAGGGTGCTTCCTCCATGTGAGAGATTTTGGGGGTGGCTCTCCTACAGGTCTGTGGGTCTGTAGGGCACTTTTTCCTAGGTTTCCTTCATGTGAGAGATCTTGAAGAACACCTTCCTTATAGGTCTACAGGTCTATAGGGCACTTTTTATTGGGTTTCCTTCATGTGAGAGATCTTGAAGGACACCTTCCCTGCAAGTCTGTGGTTTTGTAGGGAACTTTCCTGACCTCCTCCATGTGAGAGATCTTGGGGGACGCTTCCTTGCAGGTCTATGGGCCTGTAAGGTTCTTTTTTGGGTATCCTCGATGCGAGAGATCTTAGGGGACACCTTCCTTGCAGGTCTGTGGACTTGTGAGGTACTTACTTCTCAAGGATTCCTTCATGTGAGAGATCTTGGGGTTTGCCTCCTTGCAGGTCGTGGGCCTGTAAGATGCTTTCATTCTTTAGCTTCATATTTTTGTGGGGCTATGAAGTCCTTTGTTTGTCTTGCACTCTTGAGTTCACTAGATCGTGGTCTTCTTCCTCGACGATTCAGGTATAAATCTCTAACTCTACTACTTTTTTGATCTACTTTACCAAAGCACTCATCAGTATTTGTGCTCACTAAAGTGGGGGTAAAATGTATAGGAGCGAATTTGCACCCCTTATGCAAATTCCCCTTTTACCCCTCCTCACTTTAGAAAACCAAATTCGAAGGCTAAATTCCACGTAAGCCCGCTACTATTGTTCCACTTGGCACCTATTTTGTGCATTGGCTGAGGAATAATTGTCGAGGACACCAACACAATGCGCATATGTCCGCGCAATGGGCTTATGTCCCTAGAAAATTCCTACATTTGGAGCTTGCAAAGGCATTACACTTCCCATTGGAGGTCAAATTGTAACATACCCTTCAACTAACTAACCCAAATATGGCCATTTTCTTCATTCTCTTCAAATTCACTCCATGCATTTCATCTTCTTCACAAGTCTACACAATTTATTCAAGCATTCTTCAAGCATTCTAGCATTCACTTTTAGCCTTCAATCAACACTTTGCACTCCATAGTAGCAACAACAACACTCCAACTCTGTAGAGCAAGTGTGGAGCCAACACCATTGTAGTAGAGGCTTGAGTCCTCTCATTTTCTCTCCCATTAGCTAGTGGGCTCTTGGTGGAGGTGGTAAGCTTTCTACTCCTCTCCTCTACGATTTGGTTGAGTAGCTAACAATGTTTTTTAGTGGTTTTTTTTTCTTTACTTCATTTCCTTCTTTATCATATATTTCTCTACAGTTGCTATCTTGGTTGTTCATGGAGGTGGAAACACCAAAAAAAGGGTCTGACTAAGGTAGATCCCTATATAGCCACCCAACAATTTTCCTCTCTCTTCTGTGTAGGTGGAAGTGTTCTTGGAGCTAGCTGGTGAACGAGTACCTTTGTGAGATCATTCTTGGCACCCTAACTCATATATTTACTTTTTCATATTCATGCATATCTTTCCTATTTCATAGCTTTGTTTTGGCCATTTGGAAGTAATTAGCTAGGCTGCTAGTCTATTTTCTAGTGTTCAACCTTGTCTTTTTAGTCCTTTGTTAGCCATGCTATCGTCCCAGAACCGCACTTTCATCCTTGGGTAGAGAGCTTCCTGAGACATAGTGTTGAACCTGAAAACTAGCTTTCCTAGCCCCATCTCAAATCTTAGATTTGCAGAGTGGTTGAAGGACCTTATAGTCCTCATAATTCTCGTCATGCATCCCTAACACCCCTTTAAGCTGAGGTAAGTTAGGGCAGCCTTCTGCTCTTGGCTCTTTGTGACCTGGGGCCTTGAATGTGGCCGATCCCCCTCTCTTACAAGCTTACACCTTGAAAAAAATGAAAACTTACTTATAGAAATATTCAACAGTGATTCGACAATGCGACAAGCAAAAAAAAAAGGCTTTGATCTAACACCAGAGGATTGTGAAATCATATATGGGATCCTCCTATACATAGTCACCCAACATGATTTGGTCCTCAAAAATCAGTGAAAGGAAATATTCATCCACTCAAGATAATTTCCACATAACCCAAATAGAGAAATCTACACAAACAAGTAATTAGAATTCATATGTAAAATAATAGACAACATACCATCAAATATGAGACAAGATATACCCTAGGAAAACCCTCAAGAGGGAAAAATATAGCCTCCAAAAGCATCCATCACTCATGTATTATTTAGCAATAAATATTATAATACATCTTCAGAGCTCTTTTTGAACACCTTTGAAGCATCAAGCCCTCTACAAGCACTCCATATGAACAAGCATGTAACCACACATCCCATGCCATGCTTCAACCCTCACAAATACTAACAAGAGTCAACCTACCAATTATCCAACCTTAGACAACTACCAATGTGTTTTTTTTTTATAGAAGAAAAGCTCACACAAAACCACCAAGTGTTGTTACATAAAACCATGTGACTAATAGAATGAGCTTACAAAACCATTAACCCCTCATTTGATATCGGTACTAATCTTTCCCACTATTAAATATTATTTCCATGTGTAACCCCACATTAAATATTTAAACCAATGTTACATACAACACATAAAGTTCCCCCAAGAATGTTAGATCCTTGTGCATGCCCCTAGATTTCCTAGGCACACCACATAATAAAAAATAAAAAATTACATTAATTAAATTATGCAAGGTGGACAACATACCTTTTCCTAAAATTCTCCCACTTGTTGTATACATTGCATAAGGGGTGAACAAGTAATCTCAAACATGAACAAGAGAACAATCCCTCTAGCCACATATTCTATGAAGATACCTATAACAAGAAACAAGGTGACCACCATCCCAAACATTAATGCTCTCATCCTCCATCATGCCAATGTACAAAGATAAGAATCCATCCAAAGAGAAGCCACACAATCTGTCACAATGAAGCATAAGTCCTGCCTCAATTGATATCTCAAACAAAAACACTCAATCCAAAGGTATCAATATGCACTAGTAGTTGTCAAGATATAATCACCATAGCTAAAAATAACACCCATAGCAAATGATAACACATATAACTATCCATACCTCAAAGGTATACAACTTGTAACAAGTGAACCTCATGCCATCAACATATACAAACCATAACATGCAATCACAAGCTCCAAGTGCCAAACCTATCATATGATGAACACACACATCTAGGAAATCCCACTACATAAAGTAATTTCAAATCTAAAAATGATCAAGGAATCCATAGATCCACCAATAGAAACACATAGAAGTGTAACAAACTTCATGTAGTACCAAGGAACATCCACAAAGATATGAAAATCCTACAAACCAATATGTTGCAATCTAACTCTCATCAGAAGTATCCATAGCCCTCCCAAGTTCTCCACACTCAACAAAGGAAAGAGATAAAGTAACCTCCATGTTGTCATCAAAGAACAATGAACAACACATTACCACAAACATAGTGATCACCACAACTCCACACAAGATCTCAAACCCAATGTCATGTGAATACAAACATCCAGGAAGAAGAACAAGACCAAAGAGAGAATATGTAAATCAAAACCTATAACATGTCCTTCTACACACACCTCTAAATGCAAAGTTGTGATCTAAGTATGATCTCCTCCATAAAAACCTAAAGAGAATATCACCATTCACATCTAACCATAACCAAGATGTTTACATATCAAACCAAAAGAAGATCAAACCAAATCCATTCCTAATGAAGGAAATACACCCAATAACATTGCCTAAACTCAACATCAATGAATAATCTCATGATGCATAAGAAGATAAACATGCCAACATCGCTCAAATGAACCATCTATAACTAACTATCCATACCTCAAGATCCATATACATGAGAAGATAAAGCATAAACATAATGCATCTAAAAGTAACAATTGGAAATACCTCTCGAATGATAAACCATCGAATAGACCAAGAGTGGGGAATGAGAATGCTCCTCCAAGATTCCCAAGTCATTATGAATCATCTAAAATATCCTTATAGGTCCATGTTTAACTCATGTCCAACCAAGGTGTTTTCTCTTAGAATTTCAGTTAAAACCTCATCAACGAGTAACCATCTCAACAAATGTCTCTAAAACCTAAGGGGTCTCCTAGCCTCACCTATGTCTCCAAGTATCCATGTGTACCTATAACCAATCAATCCATGCCAAACTCCAAATTCAACATAGCACCATCATGAAGTTCTCAAGAAAATGACCAATGTACTCAATACCAAGAGAACCAACAAAGATCAATGTCAAAGTCCCAAATGCATGTCTGCAAAATAAAAAAACCCACCATGACATCATGATCTCACATCTCCTCAGAAGAAAATCATGTGCTCCAATGAACATATCATGCACCTATATTATTCCAACACTCTAATGGCCAATCACGAGTACATCATGACATAATACAATAATATCAAACAAGGATCACATGTCAAATGAAAAATCATGACACCTCAACCATAGACTAATGAAGCCATCCATAGAAAATCAAGATGTCAACATCTTTGAATGACATAAAGATAACCATATCCTATCAATGAAACTCAAGATGCCAATGAACCCTCACTATATAGAAGGGGGATCCAAGAGTCCATCCATGACACCAACAATCACTATAGAAGATCATCCACGACCAAGTGATGAATCCACATCATCACCACAAGCTCCCACTGAACCTTGATACTGAGCTCTCCAAGGCAACATGATAACCATCTCCTAAATGAATATCCTCCATGTCCCAAACACAATCAAAGAACTCAACACCAAGATCCAAGAGGGAAGAGTACAAACCATGATCTTTAAACAAAGAAGATATAACACTTCCAAACCATCATTTTCACAAGATCTCACTGAATTGTGTAACCAAGCTATACATGACATCATGATAACAAAATACTCAATGAAGAGAAATCATAACCATGGTCCTCAAGCCAAGAAGATATACCTCCACAAACCAAAACATGAACCAATCCAACACTACCAACAAAGCACCTTCATAAATAATCATGTCATGCCAAAGTCCCAAAGCACAAGGAACACCCATGATACCATGATCACCACCAAAAGTACTAGCATTAGAATCCAATCATGTCACACATGTCTATGTCACATTGTCAAATACATAGGTCTCACATCATGACTGCACCTGGTAATACCATCTCTCCTCCTCAAAATGAAAACCAAACCAATAAAACAAGTGACTAAATAAAGCCACAAATATGAATTTATAACAAAATTGAAGCATCTATGAGCATAGACAACCCATATCCAAGTCATAAATGCAACTTGTAAGCATATACAACCTACAACACTACACAACTCATAGATGCAACAATGAAACATACATATCTAATAACATAAATATAACCATGTCAAACGAGAGTAATTAAAGATGTACATGTGAGTATACAATGTTGGCAATAAGTGTTGTCATTGATGTCAACGCTATTTGGGATGACATTGATGTCAGATGTGTTATTGATGTATGCATATTATTTGGAGTTAGTTGCTACATTTAATTGATATGTGTTGAGGCAAGTCTGTATGACAATATAAGTAAGAATAGTGATCTAAATATGGTGTGGAGGATAATACTCATGTCCTAATATGTATACAATATATCTACCTTAAAATATAATTTTGGGTTCATGTACCGCATGATGAGACAATTTGGAGAAGATTGGCTAAGGAAAAAACTAAGTATATCCTAAGGAAGTATCATGTATTTTTGGTCTGTGTCCATCCGCTATGCAAGATTTTTTCTTGCAGTTCAAATTAAATGATGGCCATACTATGAATATACTATATCCATGAAATCAAGTCTTCACACTTTTTGCAATCAAATTTATAGTTGATAGTGTTCTTCCTGTGCCCTAATAGTGCAATGCAATAATAAAGGCTAGTTGGAACACTCTACATTCCCATAGAGACACATGTTTGGTCTTGTGGATTTGAGGACATAATCGGTAGTGATCAATTATCTAATAGTATCAAGTGTGATAAAGATATACATGCTTAATCTTCAATTATTAGTGTGTTATAATTGTTTTAGAATACTTTGTTTCTATATTTTTAGGAAGCTTCTTCAACTATGCTAGCATTTAATGATCAAATATTTCTAGAAGAGGTTGTAGGGATATTTCAAATTACCTACATTGTTCATATCTTGATCCATATGGTGTTTTGGTATCTCCCTGGTGGAGTGAATTCAAGTAGTAATTGTGTTGATGGTACTTGTCTAATTGGGCTGACATGACTTGTTCTCTTCATTTATAGTTGATCCTGATCAGTCAATATTAATTTGTAGGATGTGTGGTAATACTCTGAAGCCTTAATAGGGAATGTTCTGATCCACAACCAAAGTTCTTTCATTTTGAATACATTTTGGTGCTGATCTATGCAATATCATTTGTTACATCTAAGGGTCATCTTGGAGTCAACTTAATTAGAAGTTTTCTATTGTTGTAGAGGATATTTATAGAAAGATAAATCATTTGTGAACTAAGTAGAGTGTGTGAGTGATGTGAATCAAGTAGAATGATAAATATGAAGTGTCTAAAATTTGTATGATGGTGTAAATGTGCGAAACAGGAACTGGAATATCAACATAAGTCAGATGTCTCATCTACACCAGTTAAGTCTTAGTTTATTATCATAATTCTAATGTATCCTGTTCTATGAAAATGAGTCTCATCATGTCCTTTGTATCTTGCTCCTGAAGTTGTATTTACTTTAGTGTGTACAAGTCTATAGGAAGTGAGCCTTAAAATACATTATAAAACCTTTTAAGTAGTGGGATTTTATATTGCGAGTTAACTCTCACCTTGGTTTTTCCCTCATTGGGTTTTCCACATAAAAATCTTGGTGTTATTGTGTGGTACATGTTTTTCCTTTATGTTTTTCTTTTAGTTCATGTGATGTGATGTTTTATTTGAAAATGGGAATGATTTACTTTTAATGCATGTTGATTCACCCCCTCTTAGCATTGCTTTGTGTTCAAAAATTGGTATAAGAGCCAAGTGCCTTGAATAAGCCTAACAACTAAGGTAGATTCTACACTTAAACACATGGGGTCTATGGAAAAGATCAATGATATGTTCATCACAAAACCAGACTTAGAATCAATGGAACCTAAAGGCTAGGATATCATTCTGGAAGAATGTGAAGTTGATTTTGAAGGTGAAATAAGTCTACTCTTGAGGATTTAGGTGAAGCAAGGTTACAAAGTGTCAAATATGAATGCATGCTAGAAAAATAAAAAGAGACAATTGATAAATTGATGAAAGAGGGGGTTCTCAAAAACCCTTTTTTTTTAAATAAACACTCAAGGGTGATCCCACAATACTGGTTTACAATTTTTGGCCAAACTAGACATTGAACTAATTTTTTCTAATTAAATCTTCACTTTCGGGCACCTATAGCGGCTAAACCATGAGAAATTTGAAGATGATGCAAACTAGTAATTTGTGACATTTTTTCTGTAGATTCTAAATATATTTTCTTCAAAAAATTTAGAATCAGATTGCTCTTCTTTTTCTATCTCCTTCAAAAACTAGTTTTTTTCAGTAAACACCATTTAAAAGGAGTGATGCTCATCATATACAATGTAACTTTTTTTCCATGAAGGATAAAATTCTATTTTTTTTAATTTAGATTTGTAACTATGATACCTAGTACATGGAATTGGTTTCATAGCATTTTATTGAATATTTTTTCCTTAATCAAGTTTTGAAGTCAAACCAATTACAATTTAGACACAGGAAGACTGTATACAACATAACATTTTTGTATGTATCGAAATTATATTTTTTTTTGTTGGATCAAGGAGATCGATATCTAGTGTACTGATATTTTTCAATTTTTTTTGATAATCTACTATTTTTCTACATGTGCAGAACAAAGAGCTTTATTTTCGGTGAAAAACCTATGTTTAATCAAACTAAAAAAACAAATACATAATAAAACCAAAACATAGTAAAATTATATTTGTTGGATAGCTCATTTCGAGGACTACTGTCATACAGTTGGGTCTATGAAGTCTCCTCCATTTTCATCCTCAACTAAAGCTTCAAAGTGAACATTTTTAGAGATTTTTGGTGCCGGAGGGGGAGAAGGGGGGAGAAGGGGGGTTTGAGTGAACCCAGGTTCAAGAGAACCCCCCTTTGAGGTTCGCTCGAACCAGGGTTCGAGTGAACCCCCTTTCCACAAAGTTTTCTTTTGCTTTTTTTCCTGGGAAATGTGGGGCCCAACATTTAATGGGTTCACTCGAAGGGGGGTTCTAACGAACCCCCTTTTGGTTCACTCAAACCAAATGTTTGTTTGAACCCCCAAAAACCAATTTTTTTCCATGGGGGAATTTTTTGCAATTTTCCTTTTTCACTAGAATTGGAAATGAGTTTTGTGGGTTTTCCCTCAATCAATCTCAACAATGCATACAAATTTGCAACATAGTCTCATGGAATTCTTTGAAATTTGCAACAAAAGATATTCATATTAAATAAATATGATTACAAAATCATTTTCATTCATCAAATGACTGATGGGAAGAAACATATGCCCCATACATAATCTAAAAATGAACACAAAACAAACTACAACAAAAAAATAACAACTATGTGCTTCACAAGCATCTCCAAATATGCATCTTTCTCTTGCAATCAATCACCCAAAACCTTCAATCTTCAACCATGGAGCCTTTAATATTTTATAGCCACCTTAATCCTCTCAAAACCCCAGGATGCTCTTGCATCACAAATTAAAAGAAAAGGAAAAAGAAATGAAGAAATTAGCAAACTGAAAGCCCAAATAGAAGAAGGAAATGGACTCAAGTTAGCATAAGGTGTGATCTTTGATTTAAAAGTTAAGATTGAGGAAGGCAGGAGGATTGAAGACTATTTGAACACCAAGCTTCAAGATAAAACTACTAAATTTTCAAAGCTTGAGGAAGAAATTGCTACTCTAAGAAAAGAACTTGAAAAGGCAAAGGAGAAAGTTGATAAAGGTCTAAAAATGAAAAGAGGTTCTGAAATTCTTGAAGAACTGATTAATTCTCAAAATCCCTCTAAAGAGAAATTTGGGAAAAAATTAGTCCATCGCATATGTCAGACATTGAACCACATCTATTGAAAAATGAATAGCATTTGTCAGATATAACACTACATTTTTCAAAAAACCCTAGAAAAGCCAAAAATCTAAATCTGTATGTGCACTATAATTGATCACTTTTGCATTGCAATTGTCTGATCCTAAACCACATTTGTGCATTTCAGCACCACATCTATTGAGTTGTCCGCCACATATGTCAAAATTCAAAATTTTGGGTCAATTCCTGAGCCTCCACCTTTTCAATCCCATTTTAGATAGTGATCGTACATTCAGACCTGAGACTCGTTTAGTTTTCCTTTTTTTTTCTGCACATTTACCATTTCCCTAGCTTAGCTTGCATATCCTAGTTTGCATTTTCCATCTTAGATCATTCATAGTCACCTTTGAGTCTTAAAATTAGGAATCTTATTAGCCCATTGATCAGATCATAGTCACATATTTTGGGCATCTTGACCTTTCCATCTTTCATCTATCTTATCCCCAAGTTGAGCCTTAAACTCATGAGTCTAGTTTAGGTTTGCTTTTATCCAATCATCATCATCTTGGTTCATCCCAAAAATCTCAAAATAAAATAAAATTAGAAAACCCCCAAAATCCTAAAAAAATTCACAAGTCTTATATGGTCCTCACTAGGTCACAAAGGAAACGAAAATGAATGAATCCTTCAAATGACCCCAACTTTAATCCTACTAGCACCATGAATTTTGGGTCATCTTCAAACAAACCACCAAATTCACAACCTCAAATGGCATCACCATTTGATAATCTTACTTTACATGATATGGAACGAGGCCTAACCCAAGAAGAAATTGACAATGCTTCCCAAGATCCTAGGATATTGTGTATTATAGAAGAGCTTGTAGCAACAAACCCTCATAGGTAATTTTTGGAATTTACTCAAAATGTGGCCAAAATTCTCACTGGTTTTGATATTTTCACAATCATCGGGTAACCATAAAATGACACAACACAAAATCAAGGTCATGTCCATACTACACTTCCACCAAACCATCCCACTTCACAACAAATACACACTAGTATGTAACTTGGGGAAACTATACATAACATGATGATTGTTAATATCCCCCTACTCTAGTATTTGGGTTGAAAGGCACAAATCCAACATCCCATGCACCAAGTCCCTCATAAAAAAATCCATTTTCCATGACATCTCACACCATGGGTACCTCATTCCCTAATCCATTTACCACATCATCATCTCAAACCACTGCACCATCAACCAACACCATCTCTACAAGTCAAAGCATCACAAATCCAAACCCACCAAATAAGACATGAAGGATCCATCTTTCCACACCAAAAACACAACCCTAATGACCAACACTACGCCAAACATGAACATGTCTTTTGGGTCAAATCCAAACATCAATCCACCTCTATCTCAACAACAAATCAATCAAAATCCCAACTTCATACCACAATACCAAAAAATGAATCCGAATTCATCTCAATATCATACCAATTTGAATACCATGTTCACATCCCACTTGCAACAAACCAATCCAAATCCATCTCAAAAAAACATCAATCCAAATTCCACATTTACATCAAAATTTGAAAATCAAAATCCATCTTCATCATACAATAACCCCAACACATTCAACACAAACACCAATCCTTCCATCTCGAATATGGTTCATCAAAATGCATTGCTATTTAAACATCCTAGTATATTAAATCCCACAATACTAATTTACAATTTTTGGCCAAATTGGACATTGAACTTAATTTTTTTAACTAAATCTTCACTTTTTGGCACCTATAGCAGCTAAACCATGAGGAATTTGAATATGATACAAACTAGTGATTTGTGAAATTTTTTCTGTAGATTCTAAATACATTTTTTTCAAATTTTTTGGAATCAGATTGCACTTCTTTTTCCATCTCCTTCGAAAACTAGTTTTTAACAGTGAACACCATTTTTAAAGAGCGATGTTACACAACTTTAAGGAAAAAATTCTATTTTTTTCGAATTTAGATTCATAACTACAATATCTAGTGCATGGAATTGGTTTCATAGCATTTCATTGAATATTTTTTCTTAATTAAGTTTCAAAGTCAAACCGGTTATAACTTAGACATGATTTACTTGCTAAAACATAGTTTTTTTGTATGTATCGAAATTCAATTTTATTTTTTTGTTGGATCAAGGACATCAATATCTAGTGCATAGATATTTTTTAGATATTTTTTTGATAATCTGGTATTTTTCCACACGTGAAGAATAAAGAGCTTGATTTTCAATGAAAAAACCTACAATCACAAGAAATAAAAAATAAATATAATAATCAAATTAAATTTATTTAAAATTATACTTTTTGGGAAGCTTATAATAAGAACTACATACTTACAAAAAATGAATTTTAAATGAATTCATTTGACCCCATAAAAGGTAAATCAAAAGTGGTTTTTTATCAACATTTTGATAGGTGTAAAGGATACTCTGTTATAGGTACGATTTAAAACTAGCAGGGTTCTATCTAAGAGGGTTTGATCTAAGGTGGTTTGAACAAACCCTCTTAAATTGGAATCCTTTAAATGGAATTTTTCAAGGCTTAAATCATTATATTTTCTAAAAATATGTGATTTCAACAAAAATCAGGATCTCTGAGAAAGTGTAAACCATCAAAATCCATCTTCATATACAATAACCCCAACCCATTCAACACAAACACCAATCCCTCCATCTCAAATATGGTTCATCAGAATGCATTGCTATTTATACATCCTACAAAGATTCAACCAAACATGTCACAATCACCCATGGATACTCTAGCACAACAAATTCAAACATTGCAACAGTTCAAATCTCCAATATGCAAGTAACCAACACAAAGAAAACATATTCCATTGAGGAACTATGTCCATATCCTTTTTATCTGAGTATATAAATTCCTCCTTTCCCCCAACATTTTAATGTACCATACTTTAAAAAATACAAGGGAAAAAAAGATCCAGTAGAGCATGTGCGAGAGTTTGATATCGCTTGCATGGATGTCACATTTGAACATACATAATTGATGAGATTGTTCACACGAAGCCTTGTGGGAAAATCACTTGAGTGGTTTGAAAATCTACCTCTCAGGACAAGGACATGAAGTGAACTAGTTGATAAGTTCATCACATATTTCTCCCACAACATCGAAAGTGACACAACCCTTGCAAAATTGTGGCAAATAAAACAAAAAAAAAGAGAATCATTTACATCTTTCTTCTGGAAATGGAGAAGTATGGCTAGTAAATGCCCATGTCACATACCTGAGAAATAGTTGGTACATATCTTTGTCAAAAATATCAATACTTGAGAAACAGTTGGTGCATATCTTTGTCAAAAAACTCAATGCAAAACTAATGCACCAACTTCAAATCCATTGTTGTAATACATTTGAGGATATTTTTGAAAAAGGGGTTTCCATTAAGAAGACACTTGTTGCAAAATGTTTGGTCAAAGTATTCAAAGAGAATCAAAACACTTATAATGACAAAAAAAAATTTGGTCTAGAAACAAGAATGTCACAAATGATGGGGTAGTGGATGCTAAAGTGGTAAACAATGCTCATCCCACCGTTAGTTTCAAAGGTCCATCTATATCAAACAATCAACCACCTAGTCATGAATAATCCAAAAATGTAGTTCAAAACAATCCACAATGATGGGGTCCTCCAAGAATTAACACACAAAGACAAACATATACACCCCTAGGGGAATCCATTGAGTTAGTTTTGAAGAAACTATTGCAATAAAATGTCATTCAACTCCCATAAATTAGACACTATGAACCAAGACCTCTTAAACCATCTTGGTGGAATGAAAATGACTTTTTTGAGTACCATCAAACAAAATGGCATAAGACATCCTCATGTTATAAACTTAAGAACATCATTCAAGATCTCATTGACCAAGGTGACATATCTATAGACAACTCACAAGGATCATCAGACACAAACCATACCATTTTAAAAGATCCCTTACAAAATCATGGGTCAGGAAAAGCTTCCAGTTCATGTACTAATACAAAGAACCAATCCACTTATACCCATGTTGCATATGAGTATACTGTTAATAGTATCTAGCCATCTGATAGTATTCCCTTCACAATCACCATCAAGAAAAATCTAGAATGTGCACTTACAACTTGGAGATCCAAAGTGACCTTGCAAGGGGGCACTTCTAATTTGTAGCCAAAAACTTAGTACAATCTCTTAGATCACTTAGGGAAAACTCCCCCAAATATATCCATTCTTGAGTTTCACTACATATCTCCTAAATATAAAGCCATTTTGGACAAAGCTTTGTAGGAGTCTTTTGTCCCTATAGACCTTAATTCTAGTCAATTTCAAGCCATGGTAGGGTACTTAGCTACCACCCATCATGTTACATTTATCGAACAAGGTCTTCCTACACAAAGACCTAACCATAATGATCCATTACACCTTGAAGTATTCATTAAAAAACACAAGATCAGACGATTCTTGGTAGATGGTGGAGCAGGTCTAAACATATGCACTTTAAAATTGGATACTGTGAAGACTAAAATCTACATTGATGAAATATTAAAAAATATGAGTTAGATTAGTCAATATTGAAGAAATGAGATAAAAGCATTCCCCATGAAATTGTTAAGCAACGTAAAGGAAATGACAACATTATCAAACTAACATGAAACTACAAGCAAGATGAACATGAAATCTATTCCTAAACTACTTAAAGCATCATCCCATAGGGGGATTGGTGCTGCTTTGATGTGGAAAGTAGCCCTTCCCAATCCCTTATGATAAGCTCTTGATCTTGATGAGAAGATGCAAAGATGACTTTGATGCAAAATGATAATAACAACAAGCTAAGATGGGATGAAAATGCAAGTGATCCTTTAGTGAAAATGCATAATATTGTAGATCGATTGTGGAGTAGAAGTGCCTTGTATTTATAGGTTGAAGGGTTGAAGAATGGAGAGATGGGAGGAATGCGGGACTAAAGAAGAACCAATGATATTGTGACACTTGTCACATGGCTAGTGGAGGAAGGTGGAAATTTTTTTGGAGAACGTGCATGGTTAATGCATGTGGTTGACGATTTGAGAGGTGTAAGAGAGATTAATGCATGTGTAAGAGGCATTAAATGCATATGGTTGAGATGTTTTGCAGGGAAATGGTTTGGGCAAGAAATTCAAATAAGTGGAGTAAATCAAGGAATATTCTCAAAAAATATGCCTTGGTGAGGGAAAATAAGGTAATTAGATAATTAAAGAAATTGATTTTCATGTGCAACTAGGGTAGTTGACCATGGGTTTGCTTTGACCAAGGTTGAATCAAAAGCTAGAGAAATGAGGGATTAGTATTAGGAGTTAATTAATTTCGGATTAATTAACTTGGATGAAATTAACTGATTTATGACATTTAATTTAAATGTTTGGGTTTATTTAAATCAAATGAGAGGATGTTAAAACATTAGGATTTTATTTAAATATATTGATTTATTTGATTAAAAGAGATGACACTAGTTAGTAGAAAGTGAATTAATCAAATAAACTTAGTTACTTAATTAATATAAGTAATGTTAATTTGATCATTTATATTTTGCCCCTTTTTGAAGCAACATACTTCCTGCGTTGGTTCAAAGAATGACGTCGCCAAGATCAAAATTCAAAAAAAATCTAATTTTTTCGGATGCCCCAATGTTGCCCTAGCGAAAAGAAGTACATTGGTAAATTGCCCCCTTGAGAGATTGGGCAAAAAAAATTATTTTAGGGTCGATCTCGCGACAAAGAGGTTCAAGATGAATGTATGGATGTTAGACTAATATATCTATATGATAATGATGATGCAAATGAGATGAATGATGTTTCCTATTATGATGATATGTATGAGTTTGCAGGATGGGTATGCTGATGTTTTATGAATACATGATGGATGCATGTCATGATAGCATGTTAGCATGAAAGGGGATAGAAGAATGAGACGGATCAACCCTTGATTCTGAGAAGATTCAAAATTCCAACAAGTCTATGAGTCATCGAGACTTTATTAAATATGATGATGCATTTCTTATCTAGGGATTGGGGATGTAAAGAGCATACATCTCCTTATGTTTGATAACACACGTAGACACGATGCATCAAGGTACAAACAACCAAGATGGAATTGTATCTAGTGAGATGGAATTTGAATCAAAAAATAGATAGGAGTATTCTTTTTCACACCTGACATGCAAAAACCTCACTAGGATCTATTTCAGAAGTTTCAAACATCTCAGACCAAAACACAGAAAGGCATAACCTATCAATGAAATAGTCAACAAGCTATCAAAAACTCCCTCCATACACACCTACCAAAGAAAGTATCGCCAAGTTATATTACAAGAACGTCCAACAAGAACAACAAACAAAATATAATGATCAATGCCCCATTCCTTTCTCTCTAAATCATTTTGATTAGATATCATCAAGAGGTCATTGGAATGAGCACAATAAGATAAATCAAAAGAAAATATCAAGCAAACAAACAAGCCAATTTTCTTCATACCTCTAGCCAAGGGGATGTGTTTTTTTTAGGATAAGTATCCAAAGTGGTTTCCAAAGATAATGCCCATTGTAGGAAGGATGCATCCTAGGACATGTTAGTGGATGGTGACAAGTTGTTTTGTTTAGGATAAGTTTCCAAAGTGTTTTTCCAATAGATAATGCCCATTGTAGGAAGGATGCATCCTAGGACATGTTAGTGGATGGTGGAAATTTGATAGGTTGTCTGAAAGGCTATTGATATAAGGTTTGATTGACATCTTTGCTAAAAAGATCAAGTGTTTTATTTTGCATTTAAAAGTTTGTTGTTTTGATTTTGATTTTGCGTTTGAAAGTTTCTTGTTTCGATTTTGATTTTGCATTTGAAGCTTGCTTTTATTGATTGTTGTGGGTGTTTTTGTTTGTTTTACCAAAGGATGAAGGTGATGATTGCTTTATTATGGATGATTGATTATCATGGGTGAAGCAAAAATGAGATGAATGTATTTTTTCAAATATTTGGATGTTTTTGATGTTTTTGCAATGTTTTGAGGCTGTTTTTGGGTTTTTCTAAGATTTATGAATGTTTTTGTGTTTTTATGTCTCAGGGGCTGATCAAAGATTAGCCTTGCCTATGTTTAAGCTCGGAGATGACGTAGTTCAAATAACCATGTGTTTTGACTTTTTCAGACTTTTTGACCTATTTTTGGATTTTTTGATATGTTTTTATTTTTTTTGGATTTTCTTGGTTTTTTTGAATGTTTTTGGATTTTTTCGCATGATTTTGATGATTTAGATATGGATATGTGTGACAATATCAGTGATCTATTTTGGGATTTTGTTGAAAACCAAGCTAAGGTTGATTGATCTGATTGATGGATTGATGATGATAACATTGTTGAGGATACACAACAATGCAAGGATAGTGTTAAGCAACATAAGGATTGGGGAGGATATCCTGAGATGATGATGGATTGATTAGATTTGATTGATGAAGATTTTGAAGCTTGGTTTGGGACAAAATTTGTTTGGATGATTTGATGTGATGCTAAAGTACAAATTAGATACAACTGATATTGATTGTTTGGATTGATGTTCGATGAAAGATAATGCTTGATAAGGAAAATCTTCTTGTCAAAATATTCCATGGGCTAGTGATTTGGATTTTAGCTCACAAATTCTTAGACCAATTTGACTTCATGTTTTCCAATGTTTGGATCACAACATAAGTTGGAAGATATAGATCAAGATTTATTCCTGAAGCAAGATGTAAATATTTGCCCCCAGTGTCTAGCAATGTATGGAATGCCATGGGTGGATGCTTGGATAGATGTATGGATGGAGGGATATGGATTATCTTGTGATAAGATAAGTTGTTTGAATAGAGGATGCTCATTTGGATAGTGCTTCATGGCTTAGGTAATGTTGGATAGGATAGGATCAATGACAATGACCCATGTCAAGATGTTTACCATAAGTAAGTATAAAGTGTGCACCAAAGTTTTATCAAGATCAAGATAATGTGGAAGATGGATGTAGATGGATGAAAATGGATTGGATAAATGGTTCATGGATGAATGGATTTATTATGGATGAGATAGATATAATGTTGGATTTATTATGGATGGGATGAGATCCTTCCACCTGAAATAGCATACGTAGATGCTTGATTCTACACATGATGTCTATTTGCCAAGTTTTCATCATGGTACCTATCCAAAGTGCCACCATAGTGGTTTTCACTAGAGGATGCTTTTTTATCTTTACTATTTTTAAGATTTTTTTATTTTTTTGGTTTTATGTGAAAGATTTTAAGCTCATGTTGAACCACCTGGTGGTGTTGATGTAGATGCTTCTATCATAATGTGCCATCGATATCCTGCTTGAAGAAGATGCTTTACCAAGATATGTGCACTTGAATACAAATTTTGAGATTGTTGATCTACTTTATGGATACCGAAGTTAACTCTATATTTGTGCTCACATCATAATAAGATTCCTTCTGAATCCTTATGATGAAGGGTTGTTTCCAATACATGGTAAATATGAGAATTGGATACCATGCATGTAGGAGTGGATAGTGGAGTGTGTTTAGGAATAGGAGATGGATTGGTTAACAACTTGGAACCTTTGACTCTCCAAACTTGGGAAGATGAGCAACGATGGGTGGATACAGAAGTGTGCATGGAATTAGGACCAACTGCTTGATATACTTTGTACATCACTTGGGAATCTTGCTTTTGCATTTGTGGACGTCTTTGATGGATATATTTCCCCTTTTTATTTTTCCCCATAGTTTCTTTTCCTAATGGAGTTTGATAGGGATACTATTTCTTTGTATTTTTTGGTATCCATGTGTATTTGATTTTTCCATTATACTTCCCAACTTCTTTTTCTTTGAAACGTTCTTCGTCCTTTGATTCAAATATTTCTTTTGATGTTGGTACCAATTCATGGATGGGGTAATGGGTGGATGAAGATTCATGATGTGGCTAGTTGTAGTACTGGGATTGGTTTCATCATAAGGATTCTTTGTGCTCCCTATGTTGATGTTTGCACTAGATAAAATTTCCCCTAGTATTATAGAGGTATCACTGATATTTTTAGATCCCTTAATTTTTGAATAACCAAGACCTTGATGCTTAGGATTTCCAATAATATGCACTAGCTCTAGGATACCCTACTCATGTAGGCCTAATCCTTTGCCTTGATAATTCATTTGTTGAAATATTTTATTTGCAATAGGATATGATTTACCTTGGAAACAAGGTGCTAATCCTTCTCTGCTCTGTTGTGAATCTTCAAATATGATAGCTTCTTGATTGATAAGATAGCTTGCCATAAAAAAGGTAAGTGATCCAAGTTTATAAGTGATAGGATCCTCCATAAGTGGGATAAATTCCCGATTCATATATTTGTCTTGATCTTGTGAAATATCATATTTTAATGCTTCTTCAAGAGGTGTTGATGATTGACTGTCAACGTAAGTCTTCCTCATGATTCATTTTTTATATGCCTTCACAAGATGTTTCTAATTCACAACTTCTGTAGAAGCCTTCTTCATGACCCATTTCTGATATGTCTCTAGATTTTTCTATATCTTGATCATGTGTATAAATATTAAGAGTAGGAGACTCTTGTTCCTTGGTAATGATATCAAGAGTATGAGACTCTTGTGTTAAATGAAGATCATCTACATGTCCATCCAAAGAAATCATCTCATGGGTAGATGGAGGAGTATGTGCTATATGGATATGATAATTATTTGTGACATCTTGTATAGATAGGAGAGTTCCCATTAGATCATTGTAGTATCGTGGAGATACAAATTCTTGATCTTGGTTAATGTTGGAATTGCTTCCGATGTACTTTGGATCGAGTTCTTGACATGGGTCAATTTCAAAGGATGGATTACTTATAAAGGGTTCTTGGATATCTTCATTAGGCATGGGAAGTGGCTCAATATCCTCTTGATCTTTGAGTGGACTAGGATCAAATGTTGAGTTGAGGATCCCTTTATTATCTATAACCATGAGGTCAAAGGATGTAAATATGTCTTTGAAAGGACCATTGCTAGACTTTGGTGAAAGATGTTGATCATGCTTTGGAATAAATTATTGAGATATGCCCTCTAGCTCATTAGGTGATGTAGAGACATTTTCAACATGATCATTGGTTGATGGATCATGGATTATGTCAATAGGATCAAATAATTTTAACACTCCTTTAAATATATTATTGTCCAATATTGTTGAGGGGTTTTGATCATGACTAAAAAGTGACTCTTGATGTATGTTGAGTTGATCATTAGATGAGGTAGAAACATCTTCAAGGTGCTCATTGATGGATAGATCTCAATCATTGTTTTCAATAATTGTGGTCGAGATATTGTCAATGTTTTCAACCATAGGATCAAATGATGTTAACATTTCTTGAATTGGATCATTGTTGGGTATTGTTGGTGGATTTTGATCATGATTGAAAAGTGACTCTTGATATATAATGATTTGATCGTTGGATGAGGTAGAAAAATGTTCAAGGTGCTCATTGATGGATAGATCTTGATCATTGTTTTCAACAATTGTGGTGGAGAGATTTTCACTACTATCACTAGTGGTTGAAAATTGATCATTGTCCTCAACAATTTTTTTTTTTTTATCAATAATGCCTTGGATGATATTTTTGAGTTGAATACAATTTGATGTTTTATGAAGATTTTCTCTATGATACTCACAATAAGATCTACCCCTATTCCAAGGGAAGTCTAGGACAGAGTTGAAAGCACTTAATTTTGGAAGAGTGGTGAGTTTTGCATTAACTAGCTTTCTTAGCACTGATTTGATTGGTACTCCAAAAGGAGTGTATTCATGTTTCTAATCTTGTGAGATTTGTGCTTGTTGAGGTGATTCTTGTTGTGATTGATCTTGGAGATGTGGTGATTTATCTTCAAGATGTGTCGATTGGGCTTGTTGTTGATGTTGTTGATCTTGATATCCAACCTCTTGACATTGGAGATATTGTTCTTGATGCAGTTGTGGATACAACTCAATGCTTTGATCACATGGTTTAACCAATGGAAGAGTGTATTGATTTTGGGGTGGAGATGTCTGTTGGCACAATGAATCAACTATTTTGGTAAGTGTAGCAATTTGATCTCGCTAAATTTGATCTTTATTTTGATCTTGACACCCTTGATATAGTTGATTTGGTTTTTGTTCAAGCAGATTTGGAATGTATACTTGTGGTGTTTTTACGAGATTATGGAAAAATTGATTTTGGAAAATGTTCTGATATGGGATGATGTTTAGATGTGGCATTATAGGTTGAAATTGAACATTGTTGTGGTTGGGAATCACATTGCCTTGATTTAGGTAACTTTGATTTTGCATGGTGTTACCTTGACTTGGATCAATACATGGAGTTGTTAACATACTATTTGGACTTTGAACAACATTGGTGTGATTCGAAAACATATCTATCGCAAAGTTCACCAAGTGTAGATTTGATATGTTCATGTTTGGTAAATTTGTACTTGGTATATTCACATTTGGCATGTATGGATTTGGTGCGATAATGTTGTTTTGTTGAAGACTCATGTATTGATTGTTTGGTTGATAGATTTGTAGGTTTTGAATTTGATTTAAATCTACCATAGGGAAAGGTGTTACAAAATATAGATTGGGCATACTCACATTTGTTGTACCATTGAGGTTTGTAGGAGATAATTATCTCGTGTATGGATTGTATAAATGTGAGTTTTGAAAATCAATTGGCATTGTAAGGCTTTGATAGTTTGGTTGATTTAGATTACTCATGATGTATGAATCAAGTTTATATTCCATGTTCTTCTTGTGTTTTTACCTTGTTGACCTCTAAGGGATTTAGGACCAATGATGAGATGAAGGATGAAAGGGGTGAATGATATGGGTGTTGAATTTTTAGGAAATTGCATCAATGCTAGACTTTAGAATTTGATTTTGATTGGTTTGATTTGGATAATGAACTTGTAGATCCCAAGATGTTAGATGTTATCTTAGGATGAAGTTGTTCAAAAGGGTGATAATTTAAAACTCATTCAAAAGGGTGATAGTTTAACTAAGTGTGTGAGGAAGGATTCATCCGCACACACCTAAATAAACATATGATTTTGATTTGGTTTAAGGATGTACCCAAGTCTAGAATGATGTTTCCAAAGCTCTAAAGTTGTTTGTGGGATGGGATGATAAATGTTTGGGATGAATGAAGTGTTTGATTTGATCCTAAATGAACCTAAGAGGGAATTTGTTTACAAGACCAAGATAGTGAAAAACATTCTTTTCCCTATGAGTAGTTAAAACCAAAAGATCAATGTTTTGCTTGGAAGACCATAAGACAAAAGATAACAAGAACTTGTGTGGGGTTTAATTGATTTAATCTTGGTTAAATGGATTCTTTTTACCACATCAACACTTCTTGCTTTAGCTTTCAAACTGAATGTCTATGTCTCAATTCCTTTTCATTCCACAAGGTCCATTATGTGAAAATCAAGGAATCAAAGGCAGAATTTTCCTATGTTGACTTTAGAGAGAGAAAATTAAGATATAGGCCTAAATATTTAGAAGTCTCTAAGGATAGAATCCCTAGGGACAAGTAGTACTATGTAGACTTTTTCAAAGATATTTGTTCTTCCAAAGGGTTTGAAATTTGATGACTTCATGGAATGTTTGTTTCCAAGTTTTGATATTTCAAGAAATGTATTTAATTAACTCACATATTGCACAATGCTAGGATAGAAAAGATAATATTTTTTGCATTCCCACTTGGATTTCTCTTGTTGTGCTTATTCAAAGAAAATGATTAGAAGCTTGACCACACTGGCTCTCCTCCACAACACTCACTTCTATGGGTCAGCCAAGCTTCAATTTCTCATGAATCTCCCATGACAAACTCTTCATCTTTACTAAGAACCGCAAGTATGTGGGACGAATTCAGAGGTCTAACCTCCTGACACCAACAAATAGTTAGGGATTTTGGCTTTTATACAAATTGGTTCATAATCAAGACACCCGTTCAGACGACCACATGAGAGGCAAGATTAAACCATATAAAGAGTATCACCTGCTTGTCTGAAGGAGCACATGTAATGACGAGTTTCCTCAACATTCAAATTTATATACTAGTTGTGAGTAGCTTGGCGTTTAGCTTGTTACTAGTTTGAGTCGTTCCCTTAGGGTGAGTACTTTTTCCCACCAAGGAAGGATCTCTAAAGGTAAACAAAAGTGAATGACTACATTTTTAGTTTGACCATCTAACACACTTAGGAGGGAACACACACAATGCCTTTTCTTCATGCTCACATGATTTTTTCAATTTTAAACCCAAGTTTGAAATGTGGAGGCAAAATTTTAGACAACCTAATGTCACTAAAATGATTTTGATTCTCAAGATTGCTGTGAAGCGCGAGAGAGAAGTGCATGCACATTTGAATGACATGAGTTTGTAAAGAAGAATACAAAACAAAGCAAACGTACAAATTATTTTTAGTCCTCAAAGGCAGTAATGAGTTATTTTTATAGCACCAAAACCAAATGTGAAGTTGTTTGTTCAATTTTAGCCCAAAATTAAAGTCTAATAAGTTTCTAAGTTCACTTTTAGTCCAACTTTGAAAAGATCAAATCAATGATTTATTTTAAACCCAAATCGATCTAGTTGGCCTAAAACAAAAAATAAAAGGAGCAAATGGATGCTCTAGACTATTACAATAAGCATTTAAAAATGATTTTTTCAAGTTCCAAGTCCCTCTTCTTCAACTCAGATATGTATTTTCTCCATCTTTCTACTACGTTATATTCAAGAAATCTACAAATCAATTGTTGACATATTCAAATCTACAAATCAAATAACGATATATTCAAGAAATGTATCCAAAAACATATCACTTTAAAAAAAAAAATAGATGTTAAGAAGTGATAGTTTGCTAATTCACTAGGTTGCTAATCTTGCACTCAAAGTTCAAATAGATGTTAAGTCTCCATAATTTCACAACAAATTCAATTTGGGAATAATGCCCAATGTGGATAAAAATTCAAGAGAAGTATCCATCATGCTGTCACTTCTGTCAATTTTTGGACTCACTGGCGTGACTAAAGCTTTCTTTTCACTTAAAGGAAGTTTCTTTTTTATGCCAGATATTGAACTGGTATAAAGAAACATACAATCAAGTAGTTGGTACAGATGGTTGAAAAAGAATTCCCTTTACTCCTCACTGTTCAGTAGTTAAAAAGATAGACTTTAAGAACTATTAAATTTGTTCTGGACTGTTTAAGATTATGTTATATAAATCGACAAATGTAAACCACTTTAGATTTATTGTAGGTAATATATTTGTCATGCGCATGTCATAGACCAATTTCCTTGGAAACAGATGAGACAAGTTTCTCTTTGAAGTTGACTCATGCACGATGATATGATGAACTCGACAACACTACACACTTTTACCTTCACCACTATTTTATTTTACAAGATATTCAATAGAAAAATGATGGTGATGCCCCAAAAATACATGAAGATAACCTACATGCATTTTTCACTTGGACACACCCACTTGTACACACAAAATACACCAAGATTAATGGTCACGAGAGTGATAGAAAATAATTTTTTAAAAGATAAAAAATTTCTAACTCAATGCGATATCTGAACAATAGATTTTTGGGTAAGGGATACTAGGTCTCTTTTACTTAATTAGGGTCTTTCACCTAATGGAAAGAGATAGATCCCACACTTAAAATCTAGGTGGTTCACTGAAATAGAAGATTGTATGATGTTATATGAGCTAAATGGAATGATATGAATGTAGCTAAGCTATGAAATTGATCAAACATGAATGCAAAATCTAAGAATCATGACTTGTTTGAAAACACATTGTGTAATGCAAAATAACCTAAGAATGAATAGTAAACTACAACAAAAATGATTCAGATTGAAAGTGTGCACCTGGAACTTTGATGAGGACTGGAAATGGATGTTGGAATGGTGTTGATGATTTTTTTCAAGCCTACTAGGACTCATTCACCATCTAGGGCGAATCAGTCCCTGTTCTGGTGAAAACTTCTGGAGACTAGTTTTTAACTGCTGAGAGATGAATTCTGAGAAAAAAAAATTCAAGCCTACAGATGTGACTAATTTTCCATGCTTGGAAAATCAATCCTCCTGGAAGAATTTTCAAATTTAGGATTTGAATTTGTAGCTTTAGATCTTCCTTTCTGTCTTCTACAGGTGTTGCTTCAGAAATTGTCATAATCGGGTCTGAAAATGACTTTTCCTTAATATTTTGACTTGAATGATAAGGAGATGACTTGAATAACTTTGAAATGCAATCTTCAGTGATTTCCAAGCTTACAAGAGATCTAAATCTGCAAACAAACAAGACAAGAGAGAGATATGTTGAATGTTAGGGCATGGGGGTTTGCCTAAGTCAAACCTCGTTTAGGTAATTAAACCAAAATGGTGAAATAAAGCATGCAACAATGGAGTAGATTACCTTTCCATGATGATTTATCTTGAAATTCTGCAACAATACATGAAGATTCAGCCCTTGAATGCTTTAGAAAGCTACTTTGATGAATTCTAATGAAGAAACCCTAGCTTGCTTGACTTGGATGAGAAAATAGATGATGAATTAATGATAAGAGGTGTAAAAATGAGTTGTTGTTGTTAAAATGAGGATAAAAATACTTATTTATAAACAACTGTACCTTAGTACCCGATAATACCTCATCACAGCCTGACATGTAGTGAAAATTAACTTTAAATTTCACTTTTTCTCGCTCAAAGGTCAAAATAGGGGCCCAGATAGGACTCATTCATCACACATGGTGAATGGGTCCCAATTGGAGGGGACTAATTCACCATGCATGGCGAATGGGTCCCACAGGGGCCATTCCGACACCTAAGAAGCCAAGGAATTAGGAAATAAGGTCTAAAATGTCACTTTGTCAGGTATTTGATCAATTAAAGCCTTGTGATGCACAATATGGATTAATATGGGACTATTATTGATGATGTGAATGTAAAATAGGGATTACGACAGCTAAATCAATGTGAAAGTGTCATTAAATAGATTTTTCAACACTAAAATGGGGCCCACATAGCCTAGGAAGGCACATGAACCAATGTGAATGTACAAGACACATTACAACACTAGTTTATCATTAAATTTAAGTTATAAACCTTCTAGATTGATGTGATGATGTATTTAAATAAATTTTATAATGTTGAATTAGGGAGAAATAGGTTAATTAAGTCTAGAAAAGTGTGAAAGCATCTTACAACACTTTACAACACCTTTACAAGATATCATTAAATGCATGTTATTCAATTTTCCAGGGTCCAAGACCTAGTGTGGATGCATAAAATGCCTCACAACACTAGATTAAGACCTCATTAAGTCCATTTATCATGAATTAATCCCTTGTCAAACAAAGGGTCCTTTTTTTCTATGACACATTTAGCCCCCACTTTAGTGAGAGGATGAACTTACTTGAAACTCACTCTAAAGTAGACATTCAAGAAATATTTTCATACACAGATGCAGATGACAAAGAATGAAAAGGATCAAGGAGGTTGTGTAAGCCCTCATGATCAAAGATCCTAAGTCAAACAATCAAGATACAAAATCATGCAATGACAATAAGGAAAGTTGAAAAGGTGCATCAAGCTTCGATTGTCCATCCAACTAGTTGTGGATTAGATCTAGGCTAATTGTTTTGGAAAAGAGAATCTGTACTTAGTGATCTGTATAGGATCTAGACTATATGCAGTATTGAATGCTTAACTTTTACAATGATTATTCCAAGTTTACGAAATTTGAATTCATGCATACATTAACAAATTTATGCATTAAAACTTCAAAAGAGAAACTAAATACGAGAGAGAGAAGAAGAGAAGTGCAAACAGTGTTTGATTACGGAGTTCGTCACAAACGTGACTACGTCTCCGAGTCCGCTCCAATGGAGGGTGACCGATCCGATTAATCTCCAAATCAAAATTACAATTGCACCACAACCATTCTTCAAGCACTTCGGCAGTGTAACGACGCTCTGACGTGCAAGAATGACTCAAAATAATCTCCTCAAGACCTCTATTCACTTGTCACCTCAGCTTCAATACTTCATCAATACTTCACCTGAAAAAAAAAGTGCCTTTTCACTCTCACCTCACACCCCTTTTTATACAAAAAAATGAATCAAATTGGTTACTAACCAATTGATTTACAAAATATTCCTTATCTCTCCAAATTACATAATAATCTTTAACAATCTCCCTTATTTGAATATAAATCCCTCATTTATACATAAAAATCTAGATTATATCCCTTTAAATCAATCTAAGCCCTTCAATTTTATTGTTTATTCGGGCCTTATCAATCGAGGAGTTTTCATTAGTTACATTTAATCCTTAAAAAGGATTATTGTTTAAAATTTGGAGGGATTTGTTAATTTAAATTAAAGCTATTGGGTTCAATACTTAGTCAAAAACAACCGATGCCATTTATCACGTATAAACCGTTCGCTGGCTCAACGGCCACCTTACCTTTTGGTCGCCTAGGCATCACGGGTTCAAACCCAACGGTTGGCATTTTTGAAAAAATTCAAACTGTTTTCTTTAACAAAAAGAACCGGCCACTATTAATAGTAACGCGCACTATATTTGGTCTAACGGTGGCCCGCGAATTTCGTATGTGCGAGGTGGTGAGTTCGAAACCCACCACACATTTTTACCAAACAAAACATCCAAACCGCCGGACGAAGATACAGGCCACGTGGCATGCCGACGAGGTGCCACGTGGAAAAACCTGATAAGATGAAGGTGCTGACTAAGAGCTGACGTGTCTACCATGAATGCTGATGTGGAAGCTGACTGAACTACCAACTGAGCTACGGAACTGCTGACTGGATTACGAATGGCACGTGTCAACGCATGATTTTCTGACCTTGCTGACGTCACCTGCCACATCATCGTGCCACGTCGACATGTACAGACCGTACGAATTGCCACATGTCAACTTCTGATTGGTCCACTTCAGATTTCTCATCATGTGTTGACGTTAGCTGTACGGATGATGATGTCATCACTGTACCTTCAAGTCCACCAAGTCAACCTGAAACTTTGACCAGCTGTATCTTGAGCATACAATGTCAGATTTTGACAAAACGAACACCGTCGGAATCGTCTCGATGAGCTCTTCGCAATGATGCCAACTTTGACAACTTTTGATGACATCATTTTTTTGCTTCCTAGATGCCCTCTGATCCCAGTTTGACTGAAGGTTTGACTGGCCATAACTTGCGCAAACAGACTCCTTTTCGCTCCGTTCGAGTTGCATTGGAATCAGAACGTTGAGCTCTTTCTGATGGTGCAGATTCTGGAGAAAAATAAGACACTTCAATTTTCACTAAAATATCCACTGGATCACTCAATCTGGGGTGACAGAACATAGAAAGGTTTGTTGGGTGATAAATCCCAAATGTACTCACTCTAGAGCCACATAACTAGTTGTCTATGGGGTGAGAAGGCCCAAAAAGGGAAGATACATACGCTAGTTGGTATGCACTCACAAAAACACAAAAGTGGCTAGGGGAAAATTCATGCCGCTAGGTGGGCTTCCCACTCAACCATGTTAAAGTTATACCTGTTGATAACTTTAACAAGGTGCCACAAAGACAAATGCTTATGAACGAAAAGACAAGGGTACCACAATCATGCAAGTTGTGTTAAGCAAGGTGGGAAAATGCAAATTGTAATGTAAAAAGATGTTCAAAGGAGTCTTGTTAAGTTTATGCAAGGTCAATCACTTAGGGAACATTGTGTCTAATGTCTCAAAGAGAGGACCAATCAAAGAATAGTATATTCACAACTTAGGGGATGTAGTGCATTGCATCAAACCACCAAGAGGAATGCAATATGCTAAGACAAATCACACTTATGAAAGGCATCATACCCAATGTCATCCACAAATTAACAAAAACATCACGCAAACGACAAGGCTTCACTAGGAACCAAGAAAGAAAGTGAATTATGGTAATTTATGCCTCACACTTTAAAGGAATTGCTACACATCATTCTATGAGCAATTTATTTAAAGTAGAAGAGAGAAAGGGAGAATATGAGAGCTTATTCAGAAAGCCCTATGGCAAGTTTTCGATAAGCTGCATCATGAAGAAAGGGTAATATGTCACATGCGAGTCAATCTTAAGACATGTCAGCCACATCCCAAGCTTGCTCTTATATGTTCATGAAAGGTTAATGACTAGTCAAAAGAGACAATGAAAAGTGACATACAAGGGATAAGGCTATCTAAATCTTTTCCTCCCACTTAGTGTGGAACAAGAGTGAGCCAAAAGTGGATGACGATATGCTACTCCTTGCAAAGGATGCAAAACATGCAATAGTGAGTATGCTATGATCCTACAACTATGGCATGGCAAGGAGTGGCAACTAACAATATTTATGTGAATAAAGAAGAGTCTTGTGTTATAGTATTGATGTTGAGTGAAGGCTTGTTGATCTCGATCAAACCACAATAACCAAGACCATGAGTTATTTGTTGTGTGTTAGGCTATATAGGGTTGCAGATACCTTGTTGTTGAGCACCACATCCTTTTCCACTATATCCAAGTTGTTTCATGAGATCATACCCTTTTCCATAAAGCTTCTTCATTGTTTTGGAATCAGGTGGTTGTTCATTTTTGTGTTCGTCAAGGGGTATTGTTGAGTTTGTGGCATTGTCTAAAGTGGTTGAAGTGGATGCTTTTGAAAGGTTGTCTGACTTTTGCATTATCATGATGGTTGATTTTTTTTGTTTTGTATCTTTCTTTTGTGAGAATATGTATTCGCCCATAAACGAGGGTGTGAATTCTAAGGATCCCCAATCGTCACCAAATAATTTAGATACCGATTCATCATTATTGTGTTCAATTTCAAGAGGATCGATATTGGATGTTGGAATCAATGTTTTCAAAAGACTTATAGCTCCTTTGTCAAGGTGCAAACAACTTTCAGGCTCAGGATCTACTTCAACTTCATAAATGTTATTGTTATAGACATATTTCATTTTACGATAAAGAGTTGAAGGTACTGCATTCATCTCATGAATCCATGGTCTACCTAAAATAAGATTGTATGAAAGAGCATAAGGCATGACATGAATAGGAGTTTCAAAAGTAACCACCCCAACAGTAATAGGAAAAGTGATTACACCTATGATCAAGAGTTGTTATCCTATCTAAATGATGCAAAAAAAAATGCAAAAGACAACAAACAACACTTAACACCTCAAGATAGGGCTACGTTAACTCAAAACAAAATAAATATAAATAAAGCAAATTTTTACCTTGTGTTGAGTTGATCTTTGGTTGACCCTTGGATTGTTGATAATGCATGCTCCTTGATGTCAAGAGTGATAAAAAGATATGAAAAACAATGTAGATTCAATGTGGATTCAAATGATGGATGTGGGTATTTGAGTAGATGAATGCAATGGATGCAAAGAGAGCTTGAAGGTTCAACAATGGAGGATGGGTGCAGGTGATTGAAGTTTCTTGAGAGATGAAGTTGGAGAACTTGAAAATGTGATTGTAAGTTGAATGCATAATGTGTGAATGAAAGAAAAACCCTCTATATTTAGGGGAGAATTCTCTAGAGAATTGAACAGTTGAGATCTTGCCAACATGGGCAAGATGAAG